>JAHWFO010028035.1:1931244-1977240 GCA_023313115.1 Rhysida immarginata | reverse complement strand
GAAATTCTAAATTGTAATGGGTTAGAATGCAAACACCATCTTCGACATGCTCCTTTCAAAGGGATTATATATATATAAAAATGCACACTTTTAGGAGTGTAAGCTCTAGTATACAATGTGCAGTGCTGGAGGTTTTTTTTTAAAAAAAAGTGTGGTCTTACCGTTAAATGCTGGAAAAGCCACGCCCGCATGATGTTGGTGGCTACCTTTGGGAAGATGCCGCGCTTTTTCTGTCTCTTTTTCCCTCTTTCCTCGTCCTCATCTTCTCCCGTTCCGTCTCCAGATCCAACACTCGCATCGCCTGGGCAAAAGAAAAAAAACAACACAAAATTATTTAACAAATCAAACTTAACATGAAAAGTAAACAAATGCAAACTTAAAGAAAGAAAAAACACCGAAGGCGACCGACCGGAGAACATGAGAGTAAAAGAAGATTGGCGGTGGAGAAATTCAAACTTAGTGATAACCATCTTTCCCTTCCTCGCCTCCAAATATCAATCGCTTTCGGCTGAAATCATTCACATATTCCAAAAAGAAAAACAGTTGCAAATGAAAAGTCAACAAACCATTTGAATTTTGGAATAATTCCAATAAATTATCAAAATGGCCCTGAGCCAAAGACAAATAGAACATAGACACTCGGCAGTAAGAAAAGTAGAAAAAGCTGGTGGTGTTTATTACTTATTTAAGATATTGCATCCTGGTGGGATAAATGTTCGTCTACTGAGCGTTTTCTTGCCACTTTAGCACGCATTGATTGATCATCATCTTAACAATTAGTTTAGTTATAGTATTTCAACTGAGTACTTGCCATGATCCTAATTGGTTCGATTCCAGAAATCAAATAGCTAAGTTTCATCAAATACATTTTATTACGAGCATTAGCTAAAAGCTACTTCTAAGAATGCACCCTTGGTCTGTATGTTTATCCGTCCGTCCGACCGCCGTTTGCACGATAACTTGAAAACAAATTAACTTTTTCAAATTTTATTGATCTAAGGAATTTAAATGATTAATTTTAAATTTAAATGTGGGTAGTCTCCTTTTAATGGGGAAAAATCGTAAAATTAAAATTTAATAAAAACAAAAATGAAGTCACCAATCTTGAAAAACGATGGAAGAAAACTTAAACGATGTAGTCTATTGAAGATGTTGTTGATTGTAGAAATAAACTTAGTCTATTGAGGATGTAGATGAAGTCTTGTGAAGATAGTAGAAAACGATAATCTTGAAGGAAGTGTTGGTTTTGAAATACAGATGGAATTTTGAAGAGGGTGTTCCAAATATTTGGGATAAAATTTACATAAAACGTTTTCGAGAATATTTCTCATCATCAGTAGGATAAAACATTTTTCAAATTTTGTTTTCGACAATATGATAATCGAGGAAACCCTCCAATGAAACCCTCCAAGTCGAATGCACGTGCTCTAACAGTGACCGTTAAGAATACCAAGAAAATAGAAAAGTTAAGCAGCACGTAAACGCGAACGTGTGACATTTCTAATCTGAAATGAAGTAGCCTGTGACATCATATGTTCACGTTAACGTGAGTCCACCAATATCACCTAAAAACTAAGCCTGCAGACTGAGTCATCAAACCTGGGCTGACAATCCAACTTTCATTGTTTACATGCTACATAATTTCAGATTGGAAACGTCACTAGCGTTCGCGTCGAGGCCAACGAGATAACAAGGTGACTGATAATGATGATGATGTAACAATGCATGATATTTCAGTGAACACGCCCTTGTCTTTAGGTGGCATTGCAGAAATACGATTAAACATGACTCCTTTAGATGGCGTAACAATATATGAAATTTTCCCGCTCAGGCTTTGTATAGAGGTGGTGTTGCTTAACCTACTAGTATCATATGACAATTCTCAGTGACGAATCAAGAATGAAAACAATGCCATTTTCTGTTTATCTTTTAATCGTTGACACGGGCACGATTACTCAATGACTCATGTTAATTTTTTAATTCTACTGCGGTGAGCAATAAAATAAACGTAAATTTGGAAGGACTTAAATGAATTTTTGTTGTTTATTAGGAGCTACAGCTAAACTTAAACTTCTCGAATTTAAAAGTACTTCTGTATCACAGTTAAAACTCCTTCTTGGGAATGTTTACAAGATTTTATTAAATGTTGAATTGTATTAAATTCAAGTGAATCCTAACAAAGAAATCATTCCCGCGAAGTTTTTCATTTTGAAATTTAAAGTTTAATATTAAACGGGCGCTGCCACACTTTTGCCTTTTTTTTAATTTTATGAATTCCTATTTTAATGAGAGACGTCAAAAATTATTATTATTATTATTATTATTTATTTTTTTTTTACTTTAAAGTAAAAATGCATTCTTATCAATATTTTTATTTATCAATTTCTACGTCCAGTAATCTTCCACAGTCTCTGTTTTCCTTTTATGTTGTCCAAGTGGTGAACACTTGAAAACAAGCGCGAAACATGCGTCTTCTTTTAAGAACATGACACATTGCATATAGAAAAATGAAATAAGTGACCCCTCTTGAAAGGAAAGTTGATTTATTTTAAAGCGTGTGAGAGAAAACAGGCATCATGTCAACCACAACATGGAGAGAGGAAAATAAGCTCAGGCGCTGTTTACTTTTCTATATGGAAATAGTCATAATGAACCTACAGTTTGGGTAATGACGAGAATGGGCAAGCCCTAACGCAAATTCGCTAAATCCAGTCAAGAGAATAAATCCTACTTGTCCCCAGTCGATGTTCGTGCCGACACCTTTCCGCTAGACGAGAGGGGGAGAGGGGGATACTGAATCTATTCTGCGCACGTTTGTCAAACGGACTCGACAGTCTATCAGAATGACGACGATAAGAACCTGAAAAACGAACGGTAGAAACGGGGAGGGAATAGAACAAAAACAAGTTGTCTCGGCGATTCCGCTGCAGTCAATCGCACAGACAAGTCGGCAGGAGGAGTAGGAGTAGGGAAGGGGTAAAAACGAGAGGGAGAAATGGATAAAGGAAGAGGTTTCTATCAGCAAACGACAAAAAAAACCCACCATCATAATAAACAGAACCGGGGAGAAGGAAGCTGGAATCAGAGGCGAGAATTTCAACAACCGAGACTGTAATCACACTGACAATCGTTGCTTCGCTGTGACTGAAGGTATTGCTTCCTACCCCTTTTCCAACCCCCTCTCACTTTCATTTTCTACTCCAGTCGCGTTTATCTGCAAAAAATGGCAGCAAATTGACAATTCGTTTTTGATCGATTCCCCGGCTTTAAATTAGTGGAAAGTACACCAGAGCCACCGGATTGAGTCGTCGTTCGCATTTAGGTTCACTTCAAAAGACACCCAAAGTCAACGCAACGTGTTAAGACAAAAACTAAGAGAAAGCGCTCCTTTCAATAATATCAAGTGCATTCAGGATGAGTCAATGTTGTCTATATGAGAAGACGACAGACGATGGTTGTGTGTGTGTGTGGGGGGGGGGGGGGGCGAGAGAGGAATGGAGATGAGCCTTCGACTGGCATTTTCCAAGCGAGTGAGTAGGCGAATCCTCCGTTGGCGGGCGGCGAGGAAACGAGTGAAGGAATAAAAATAATAAAGGAAACGCCATGGTGCGCCGCCATCTTTTATTATATTTGGTGGCCCCCACCTACCATTCTGTCTATCCATCATTTTTCACGGCTGAAGACGCCCACGAGTCCCGCGAGCGACGCTCATCCTCATCGCGGAAGAGCGAGGGCAGCCAGGCGGTGCGCGCCCGATTATTGAATAATGGCGGGGGATATCGCGGGTAATGGTGGAAACGGGGCACTTTACCATGATTTATTCATCACGACGACGAAATGCGACTCCGGTGACCACGATGCGCACATCCTCTAACTACTCCTACTACAGGGCACATCATAGTAAGCAATTAAATTTTGCTGGTTTAATGCACAAATTCAAGAAATACAGCCTACTTACTAATCATGTTTATAACTTTACATCTCCCATGGAAATACAAAATCAAACCATGGCTTTATAACACATGCTCCCCGAAATGGCTTCCCTGCTCAGTAATGCATGCGAAAGCTCTTTTGACCATGTTTCGAGGCCACTTTTGTGAGGTACTTGTAAACTGATGCTGGCATAGCCATCGTCATGTTTCTCTTTAGGTCATCCAACGTACGAGAATGAGGATAGTTTTTAAACATTTCCTTTAAGGGACACCAAAGAAAAAAAAAAATCTACGAATCCCAATAATCGGGGGGGGGGGGGGGGGAGGGCACAATCCTTTCGAAAGCGGACAGTCACCGAAAACTTCCATTCGGTCACAAGACGTGTTCTTTATCTGCAACACGTGTATTAACTGATTGGCGAAATATTATTCAACAATGAAACTTCGTTGTTCTTGGGAAAACGATATGTCTGTCAAGCCATAACTCCAGACCTGTTCTTAGGGGATAAAATGGCGTGTATACTCTTCATGGCCGAAAGACAATTGCTTACAACGGACGTATATTCTACCCAACGAAAGTTTGACTGGGCGTGTCCAATTATTATTATTTTTTATTTATTTTTTTATTTCAAAAAGGGTTAATGTCGTAATACAAAAAGGTGTCAAACAAAGGTCAAAGAACGACTTATTAAGCCTCTGTGGCACCAGTGCAGACTATGAATAAACAATTTCATTATATTAGTGAACAACACAACAACAGTGGCAGAAAACAAGAGGTACAGGCTGAGATAGAAAGTAATAAAAAAGTTATTACTAATTAACAAGCGAAGAATTACACAATACTTTGTATAAACAAGGTGCTATGGCCTTAGGTTAGGTTAAATTTCCAATATCAATTAAGTTTATATCGTGTCAAACTGTAATTTCAGTAATACTCTATTTTTCTCTATCCCAATACATTTCGCCTGTCGGCATTTTCAGGGCAATGTATTAATAGAAAAACTTATTTAAAGTGACAATATTTAAAACAAAGCTATTGTAACGATCAGAAAACAAAATCAAGATTAAAAGCATCATGGGGAATTTTCTTTTAGTATGAGATAGAAAACAAAGAGAAAATTATTTAATAATTAAATGGCTGATAATTATTTTTTTTTTACATAAGGTATCGGAAATTAAGATAAAATCAAATACAAATAAAATAAATTATAATATAATTGCTCTATTTTATTTGATGAAAGAGCAAGTCGGCTTCTATTTCTTTTCGATTATTTAACAGTAAGTCTGAACACCTTCCTTCAAAATAATTTTATTTTCAAGAATATCTAGCTTTTTGCAAAATTTAAGATGTCCAGTGAATTCTCTAGGCTAAGAATTTTGTGGCCTATTTCTACGTTTCGCAAATATAGATTGTCCATTTAACTGAAATTATAGTTTGACATTATTTAATAATAGTAATACATATTTTGCAATTGTTAATTTTACTTTGAAACAATGTTTAACCACTGAAATTGGAAATTTAATTGAACTTGCCCAATCGTAGGGGAGGGTGTAGTGAGAAAACCAAACACAAAATATGGTTAATTAGACTGTACTCTATCCAACGAAAGAAAAACTGGGCGTGTCCAGTTAAATTTCAGATTTCAATTGTTAGCGATTGTTAATTTTAGTTAACAACAATGTTTAACAATTGAGATCGGAAATTTAATTAGACACGTCCAGTTTTTTTGTTTTTTTTTCGTTAGACAGAATATAATAAGCCTCCATGCTAGCCACATTTTTTTGATATCTTTTCTGAATGAATATTTAATGCTTACTAATTCGTGTTGGTTTCATTCATTTAAGTACACAGATTATGGTGCGTTTTAAGCGCTCATGTGGGAGAATCTAGTACCGAATTTTGTATACGGTTTAAACAATAGACACCAGCTTTTTAAGGTTGAATCTGGAGCAATAGAGAAGGTCATGGTTAAGTAATAAACAATGCTACACGACAGGCGGAGTTTGTATTCGTTGTTAGTTAAAACACTACATTAAGAAAGTATGGCCATTTGGTTCTTACTGCTTCTTGTTTTGCTCTGCATTGTAATACTTTTCAATCCCCTTGTACTACTCAGAGTGAATTAGACCAAATACAGTCGTTACGAGATGCGACCCTGCATTGAAGCCAGTGAAACGGTCTGCCATCAAAGAGATGCCAATAGCCCATGATGACGACTAAGAGATGGTGGAAGATGGGAGTGAGGGGAATGGGAAAATGTCGACGAAGCCCTTCCTTGGCTGACACCTTTTGCAGCAATTTCCCTCCTATTAAAATGTAATTACGCTTGTCTTAATTGAATCAATGGGCGTCCGCCATAGGCAGCAGCCAGCGCCAAGAGCAGCGGAGAGCGCCGCACACGCGCCGCTCGCAATCCAATCCATAAGGGATAATGGAAATTTAATTAAAAATCAATGCCATGTTATCAAATTATCCACATTTTTTTATTTCGCGCGTCTCGCTACTGATACAGTAATCATGAATATGTAATATCATTACAAAAGATAATTTTTTTAAGAGAGAGGAAGATAAAGAAAGGGGGAAAAGTAGGATTGAAAAAAGAAGGGTAGGGTTCACGGAAGAGGGGGTAGTCTATTCTATCGATCGAGGAGGCCTAACGGAAAAGAGAGAGAGAGAGAGAGAGAGAGAGTGGAGATTTAAAAAAGTTCCCATAATAAATGTGATAAACGTAGGCGCAAAACTCACGCCCGCAAAAACAAGCGACAGTCACCCCCGAGCGAAGTTTTCCACAGATTAAAACTCAAGCAGCAAACTTAGCTGAAATGGATCGATAAGGACTATTGGCTTCGAGTCTTTGACAAACGAGTACACTCGAAACGTAAGTAAATCCAAGTGTTTCTGTCCACACGCGTCATTTTCCCTGTGGCCAAAGTTTTCTCCATATGAAGGACAAAAAGAAATTCGAACGCAATTCTCTTTAGGCGCGTATTGGAAATTTAAAAAAAAAATCCGCCATCTCGTCGAGATAAATTTGAATTCATTTCAGAATTCGGCAAAAACCTTCAAATGGCCAATACATCCGATAGCGTATAGAAGAGACGCTATGATATATGTAAAGACATTGAGGAAATTCGCAGGAACCACCGCTGCTCTCTCCAAGTGCGCCTTCACGAACGCAACTCTCCTATTCTTTAACATGGGGAGACGAGTTTCACCTTTCAGTCCCCACTTTATTTTCACGCTTCTCTTAATAATTAAGCCTAGATTTAAAATTGCTTAATAGCATGGACTAATGCCAAAAATTATAGTTTAAAATTGCAATTCATATGAGAGGAATTCTCATATCGCCTTCACTTGGCCCGAGCAGAAGATGGTGATCCCACTGAACATTTGTAAGACAGGATATAAAACTTGAATATATGAGTAGAATACGTGCGACTTGGTTGGAATTTTAATACCTTTCCATAATGAAATCGGTTCCGTCTTTTTGAATAAACCTGTATATCGAACCTCGAACCACCAGTTCATTCCGACACGTTCTTGATAATGAGGAAAATGTTTCCAATTAAATATCGTGTAGTAAATGAAAATTAATACATTAATAAATTAAATATATTAATATAAGAATACATTTTTATTTAAATGCTAACTTTGTAATTTCTTTCACATGAACAGCTACATTTTGCTGTAAACTGGATTTCAACATAGCCGTGCCGTTCAGTTCAATTACAAAAATGTCTTCATTAACGACGTCGTACAGAAACGATGTCGGTAAATTTATCAATTTTACGCTTTGTCTTAAACACAATTCACAATACGCGTCGTTGGCCTTCTTATACGTAACGACGAGAAAATAGGAGTCTGATTTCGAGAGTACTGAAATGACGTCTGTGTTTGCTTGAAAACAGCCAATAGGAATCCTGATTACAGCGGAAGTAATGAAGAAAGATCGAAAGCGAAAGCAACAATTTACTTCTTCGGAATTGCACTTGATGACTACGAAAAAAAATAAGAACTCTTTCTAGAAAATATCAAGTGCTCTAAAATTGAAATTATTTTTATGAAAATATCAACTGCCGATAAAAAAGCAGAAATGTATTGGAAACTCAATACCTGTTGGCCGGAAGGGGGGAAACGATTGAACAATTTTGCCAATTTGCTCTTCCATTTATATATATATCGACTGAGCCTCTCAGTCGACTGAAAACCACATCACTAGAAAATCTACAGTATCGTATATATTCCATTACTGATATATCATCAATGCTGAGTCACGATAATCGAAACATTAGAATATGACGGCCGTCTTCGTCGTGTGCCAGCCTTCCGCCATTTTAAACATTCTGTAACGACTCTGAGCTGTCGTTATTTAACGACGTTTTCGTTTGCGACAGGTTTTGTGAATAGCAATAAACGTTGTTAGACGCTGTAATGACGAAATGTTGTCGATAAGTCGCTAACGACGCTTTTGTGAATCCAGGCCTAAGATTTGCGAAAGTGAAACAAATGCAGGTGACAGCACTGAACGCTAATTCCATTGATGTATTTACTTTAGTTCGTGGAGGCCTCCTCGATTGAACTTGGAAATGTAATTGGTCTATTATTGATGTAGACGTGTGCTATTATTAAATATGTGCATCGACTTAAAACAAAAATTCAATCCAATTTTAAAAATGAACGCAAAAATGTAAAGCAGACGTCGAGTGCAGTGATAACAGCCTGACTCAATGCGCAATGCTTCATTTATTTCATATCAAAAGGAGGACCGAACGCAAAACGGATTGTTAACCATTTAATTTTAAACTTTATTAAATAGCACTTCATTAATATTCATTCATTTTTACGAACTTAAATTCCACACATCAATTCGAAATCGTCCCCAAAATCTCATTTATCCCGATAGCTGCATTAAAGGCGGCCATTTTGTTTCAGCCTCAGTCTTCCGATGTTCCGCGAAGATAACGGCGAAAGGTAGCCTGTCTAATCTTGTTATATTTCTAGTAAACTATCCATTAGGTCGGATCGTATCCTTAAATAACGTAGAAAAGTATCGAAAAAATGGAAAGAGCAAAAGAAAAAAATTGTAACTTAACATTGAACTTTAGTTTAATCCATGTCCTTCTCGACATCACATCGATAAAACGATTTCGACAGCATAACAAAGCATTGCAAGAACAGTACAGCTTAATAAATACTTGGGACAGTTTTAAGTTCATCACAATAAAGTTTCATTTCCGTATTTAATTTGTCAGTGTGGTAAGGCAAGTTTGTTAATAAGCCAAAATGAAGAGGTCTTTAATACAGTTTCATTCGAACGCTGAGGACGCATTTTTAGTTATCAAGATTAAATTCATTATTTTATTTTACCTTTCGAACATATCCATCTGCGTCTGTTTTGGTTTCCTTAATTTGGTCTCAGTGAAATGGAGATGAAAAATGCTCAATGCCAAGAAATGAGGACGTTCAGTGACCACTTGTCTCGAGGTCGTCCATTTTGAAACTGGAAGAAACGGCCGCCAGGTGGCTGCGGCGTCGCCCTTGTTCTCGGATCTGCATTTTCCGAGGATGGACCAAAACGTGATCAGGGGGGGAAGCAGTGTGTTCGCGAATAAAGTCAATATTTTTTAATATATTAATCGTATACAATTTCATACTTGGAATACAATGTATGGTATTATACGATATGTGCGTTTTTTAATCAACTCAAGAAACAGCATTTTATTGTATAAGAAGAACCGTGCCGGAAGAAATAAGAGAAAAACACATCTGCCAAACAAGTACCACTGCCGACTTAGTTGGCATATCAAAGTTTAAATAGCGTTTATTAAAATTAATATTTTTCTCTTAAAAAATAGAACCGTCTCGTTTATTATTATGCTGGTTTAATTTTTTAAGGGTTTCAAGTTGATTTGATTTTAATCCAAATCTGAAATCAAAATTTTTTTTGAACCTTTATTATTTTTCAGTTTTATTGTTACTAACCGTTTAGATCAAGTTCTCTATATATTTTAAGTGCCCCCGGGGTCCCACTTGTCGGTCTATGACCATACCCGACCCCGTGGGGCACAAATAAATAAATAAAACTATTAATAAACGTATCAATTTTAAACGTCCTAATTGTTTTCAAAATTTCGGTTTTTAATTAACAGGAAATGATAACTACCCGAGAAAGATCTCTATCTTGGCAATCCAGTAGAACCACGGTGGTCCGAAGTTTTCGTTAGTCCGAACGGCAAGCAAACAAAATTCATGCAATGAAGAATGCCTTGGCCCATGGCATTACTTTACCAGATACGAAGGTTGTTGATTTTGAATTCTATATACTACTACTACTACTACTACTACTAAATTTTTAATCACTGGGGGAAAATAAGCATCAAATCAAAGAATGAGAAATCTAATTTCGGATCACCAATTCATTCGGATTAGCGAGACTATACCTCAATAAATACGAGTGCGCCCATCAGCGATCGCCATTTGGAGTCGACAAGGAAACTGCAACGCACACTCAGGATTTCTCTATGGACCACAGCCACGTCAACTACGCCTGTCGTACGTGCCACCTAGTTTATGCAAGCAAGCACAGACGTGAAGACGGACTCTTATGAGCCAAGCCTTCGGCCCATTTCATTCTTCAGAGAGCCCAAATGCCAATCCATCGTAAACAGACACGCACGCATGGACGGACGCCCCTTTCCGTTTTGTGAGGAGCCAGTTACTCATCCGTGTTGAACTTCTCGACATTTTGAAATCCTCCCCGCGAGCGAATTAAAATCTCAAAACGCCCTCGCTTTGTCAGTTTCAAGTGTTAATTTAAAACTCAATGACGTCACGGGCCCCCCTCGAAGCCCGGCAATTCTGCCAGGAACCGATTCACCCACTCAAACCTTTGCTCGCCAATTTTAAAAAAGGGAAACGAACCCGCCACCTCGATAGTCGAAGAGACAGTTTTGTCTTTGAAAAATCCATTCAAAGCAAAGAAGAGGAGGTGAAAGGACGTTCCTTGTTTACATTCGACGGTCGTTGAACCAAAAGGGTCGTTGACGACACATCCGACAGCCACTTCGTTCAAAATTAATATTGGACGAGCAGGGGGTAAGTGGACGAAAAACAAAGCGCACCAATTTGAGTTGAAATTCCAAATGGCCATTTTTGTCCTTATCATTTTTGCCTTAGGTGGAATAGCCGTCAAAATCTATGGACTTGAATGAACACGACTTTCAAGAGAAAACACATCCCTTTGGGACAATAAGACTTAGCATCCTTTCAACATAGCTTTCGTGTTCTGCATTTTTATTTCATTGATAAAATGGAAAAAGAGACGACCATGATGATTCCAGCCATCTTCACTTGGTGAGAGATCGTCGATATTCCTTCGACTGAGTTCGTCAAGTGACTGCCAGAATCTCGGGTGCCAATTATTGCGTTTACTATTTTAGTAGTTATTTTTATTTCGTTCTTCTGCTGTCTGCGCCATCTCTAATTCAATTTTTCGATTTCGACAGTGAAGGGGAAGGAATGGAAGTGGCGGTGTGGGGAAAGGGAGACGAAAGGGCCGCGCTCCTTCACCAGTGACTTCCAGAGGCTCTCAACCCCCAGCGGTGCTCAACCATTTTTAATCCGAGGGACGCACTCATACTGAAATAAATTTCGCGGGCCAGAACAGAACACAAGCAAAACAAATATTTAAAATTTTTATAGTTACCGAATTGATGCATTTTATTAATGAGAAATCTGTATCTGTTTTTCAGAATATAATGGCGGGCCACATGAGTGAGCTTCACGGGCCGGATTTGGCCCGCGGGCCGTAGGTTGGGCACCGCTGCTCTAGCCAAATCCAAGGTCTATTCGCAGTAGACGATTTCATTAAAGAATGAGGTGAAATTAGTCTCCTCAAAGAGTTAATGCAACGAAACCAACGGCCTTGCCATTCATTTTTCAGATTCTCCAGAACAGTCGCAGTTTCCTCTTGAATTTCTACACAGTAACAAATCTGCACCTTACAGTTTAATTAAAGAAAGTCGCAGATAGCCAAGCCAGGAGAATAGGGAGGATGCGGAATGGTATCCATGTTGACAGTGTTGCAGCTTACCACGATAAAAAAAATAGTACGAGGAGTGATCAAAAAGTAATGTCGCGTTTTTTTTTCCTCGAAAATGACGGCAGATATGAGAAAATTGCGCGATATATAAAAGTTAGTTTGGTTCATTGTTAAAGTTTCCTTTTAGTGTCGTGTGCATCCGCTAAGCACTAGCGACGTGACAGTCCAAACAAGATGGCAGATCTCATTTCATCGTCCAGTGCTTTTGAGCGGCGGAGTGTTATGAGTTTTCTTTGGGCAAAAGGACTGAAACCAGTCGATATCCGTAAAGAAATTGTGTCGGTGTACGGAAGTGATATCGTGCAGCTCCGAACAGTACAACGTTGATGCAAGGCTTTTAAAGAAGGACGATAGGACCTGCTGGACGAACATCGCTCAGGCCGGCCGCGGGAATCCACGACTGACAGCAACATTGCCGCTATGGAAGCGCAGGTGCGGGAGCATCGGCGGATTACCGTGAGAGAAATTGCTGCAACGTTGGACATTTCATATGGGACGGCGTACGACATTGTTCGCGAGCAGCTCAGATGGGTGCCACGACAGTTGACGGCCGAACATCAATGTGCTTGTTTCGATGCTTGTTTGCTGCATCTCACCCGATACCAGGAGCAGGGTCAGGATTTTTTTAGATCGAATCATCACAGGGGATGAATCATGGGTCCACCATTTCACGTCCAAAATCAAGTTGCAATCGGCGATTTGGAAACATTTCCCACAACGAAAAAGTTCAAAACTGTGCCATCAGTCGGCAAGGTCATGTCGACATAATTTTGGGATTGCCGTGGTCCGATACTGCTTGAGTATCTTCCAGCGCATACCACTGTCAAATCCGAACCTACACAGGCATATTGAGGAATCTTCGAGCGGCCATACGCAGGAAAAGACCCGACTTGGCAATGGAGGACATCGTGTCGCACCACGACAATGCACGTCCCCGCACAGCGAAACGGGTCGCTGACCTGTTGCAGCGATGGAACTGGAAAACACTGCTGTAGTTACTGCCCGGACCTCGCTCCCAGTGACTACCATATCTTCGGACCGTTGAAGAAGTCACTGGTCAGTCAATATTTCCGTGACGACGATGAGGTGAAATCGGCAGTTCGTAACTGGTTCCACACTCAAACGGACGACTTTTATCGACAGGGCGTACAATAAACGTTGGAAAAATAAAAGTTGAATTGTTCTATCGAATGTACATGGGTTTATTTTTTTCCCGGCCACGAATTTAGAGGAAAAAAAAATACGCGACATTACTTTTTAATCATCCTTCGTATTATACCGTATCATATGAAGCTAGATCGTTTAGCAGACTGAATCCAATCTAGATAATTCTCTAAGCATAAAATGTAAGTAAACTTTACACTACAGAGCATTGTGCTGCCCTACTATACCTTGTAAAAAAATACACTCTGGAGAAAAGTTCTGGTTGGAGAATTTTGGAATTCGTTTTAAACTGAACAAAAGAGTTGTAATTTTTAAAATAAAAGTTTTTGTTACTCGTCATTGCGGCTGCGTTATTCTAATAATCAAGGCATTTCACGTCTGATTTTCCACCTCTGCCCATTTCACCCTTCTACACTTCAATAGACATCTAGGACTTTTCCCATGGGCAAGGTTATATTTAATCTAATCTTATAGCTCAAAATTATTCCGTGCACGGAATGAAGAAGACCTCGATCGCGAAACACGACACTGTGACTTGAGGCTTATGGTATCCATTTCGTACACGAGTGTATTGCAATTGTACGAGTCAGAGGTGATTTACATTCCTCTCTTTATGTCTACATGAATTTAGTAATACAACTTCTTTTGTTAAAGTGCTTATGCATGGTTTTTGGCCCCTCTGCATGTTGTGTTTAGTAAAAAAGTTTTGCATTTTAATAATAAATCAATTGAAATTTTACACAACGCTCGTTTTATAAAAGATAGTTTTATGGGTTTTCATTAGAAAGTCATCTGATGGCTCCTTTTCACTTTCCCTCCATCCTTCAGTACGGCTAGACTAGTCTCGAAAGAGCGATTTAATCGATTGGAAAAGGAGAGTGTATAAAAGGATTGCAAGAGAAGTGTTTCTTTCAATTTACCGTCGACACTGAAATTGTCCAGGGTTACTGCTAGAATTCTAAGTTCATGCGATTTTTATCCAACCATACCTCCACCCCCCCCTCCCCGCTTCCCGTCCGACGCCTCAGAGAATAATATTATTACGGAAGAAGTGGATTGCACGGCGCTAATTTCTCCTGACAACCCGTAGAGCCGATTGACAGCCAGCACGAGCAACGCCGCCGCCACCACCCGCCATTCCATCGACAAATGGCGCCCAAGGTATAATGGGATAAGTGCATTGTCTTGTTGTACCATTCGGTCGAAAATTAATCAATGGCCGGCGGTGGGTCTGGCCACCGGGAGGTGACAGACAAGACTGACTCACGGGAATCAAGTTCCAAACGACTGACTCCTCCTTTACATACACTCTCGCCAGCAACTGCAAAAGGAGGAAAAGGGTCCCTCCCTTTCAGCTGTGTTCATATTGAGAAGGGAATTGCTCTCAACTTTCAAAGAAAAATTCCAGCTCGCTCCAAAAAAGTAACGCTACGTTACAAGTGCCAAAACCTGAAGAACACCAGCAGCACAGTGGCTCTGAAGTCGCATTCGTTTCGCTAAACTCTCCCTCTGAAAAGTGATTTTAATGGGCGTGTCAGCTTAGCGCGTACCTCTACAAACAGCGTTCTTTGACTGGCCTCCCCACCACGATAGGAGTCGGCCTGGATAATGAAAAGGAACCCAAGGCAAGCGTCCTCGTTTCCTGTCACCTTCGGTACGTAATCCCTTGACTTTTGGGACTAGAAGATCCGAGGGAACATTTCCAATTAATGAGACTTAGGAGGAGGAGAGCGGCCATTTCTCTCCGTGCGCCCAATTGCCGTGCGTTAGAGGTGATTTCCGGCGAGATGCAGGTCACCGTCGCTCCGACCGCAACGCAATTGTCACCGGGAAACCCATCAGCCAGGTGAGGGGGCGCCCATCATTCAATTTAGATGCCACGACGAGGCAAATGCAAGGCGGCTAAAAAAAATAAAGGAAAAAAGCGGAGAAAGCGACGGTGAGAACCGAGAACGCCTTAAGAGCTCCTCAGTCTCTCCAAAAAGCTGGCATCAATGCATTCAGCGATATTGAAGAGCATTTATTAAAATATAAACGAAACATTGGGTTGTTCAGAAAGTCAATTTAGCGGGAGGTTTTTTCCCTATAGACTGTCGTAGATGTAAATCCAATGTATCAACCTTGGTACTTCTAGCTTCTATCAAGGAAAAAAATTTGCGAATACGATCAACAATTATTCTTTCTATAAGGTTGTGGCCATGAAGAGGCAACACGAACGTTTTCGCCAAGTTGTACTTGATTATTTACGAAAAGAAAAGAACGTTGTCCAGCTTGTGAAAAATTACGTTAAGTGTATGGTAAGGCCAGTATCTAACATTGGTTTTGCTCATTCCCGTGACTACAGCTCTCACTCTGATGCTGTCAATCTAGAGGGACTTTAACGGCGTGGTGCTTTTACCAAGGACTATTACGACTAATATGGTAGCCTACTGTCGACAAATCGCCAAACTAAACGAAGCAGTAACAGAAAAGCGGTTAGAATTTTTTAAAAATCGGAAAGGAATGGCTCTCCTAATGTGTAAAATGCGCGAACACATTCAAGTTTGATGACTTGGAAATTGTTGGAGCTTGGTTGGGATGTGTTCCCTCGCCCGCCCACCCTATTCGCCAGACATCGCTCCATCAGACTTCCATTTGTTTAGGCCTTGCGAAACTCCTTGAATGGAAAAACATTTACTTAATAAGATGACGACATTCGAAAGACACGTTGTTCAGCTCATCGCTAATTCAGAAAAAAAAGTTTTTCGAGAATCAGATCATGAAACTTCCCGAAAGATGGCAGAAGATAAGCGAACAAAATGGCACTAGAGAATTGATTAAGTTGTATTTTTGAATAAAATAAACGGTCTTTAACAAGCCAATACATTAAACGAAAGGTAAAGAAAAACCATATATCTAATAATATTTAGAAACCGATAATACCAAAATGTTTCACCGGCAACATTCATTTCTGCACTGAACCTAATTAAATGGAAGGGGTGGGTGTATGTGTGTGGAAGTAAAATTTCCCAGGGACTTAGTTGCAGGGAGTTGGGATCTCTATCCACTGATCCGTTAGTGGAGTGGTAAAGGTTTAGCTCCAGATCATTTTCTTGGGGAGCGTCGAGCGCAGTGAACTCTGGGATTGGAGACACGAAGGCACAGGAGGGGACGCCCCTTGGCTCCCAGGCGCTCGAGTCGAAGCCACATTAATTTGGCAAACATCTCCCTAAAGAACGTCAGGTAATCAAAGTGGCAACAATCTCTCTCTCTCTTCAACCTACCTACCAACCCCCCCACCACTGTGCGCTACTGCAAATCTACGCTAAATTAATTTCACCCACCACCAATTGCTGAGCTTCTCTGGGCCTCATCTCACCCCAATTACCTCAAAAACACACGGCGCCAAAGCTAAGGTTGGAGGAAGGTGGGTGGGTGAGAATTATCTTTCTTTCTTTCTCTCTCTCTCTCTCTCTCTCTCTCTCTCTCTCTCTCCGTGTTTCTATACAAATGTAGACCCCCTTTCCATCGATTCCACGCTTGTGACCCAATAGCAAAAGGAACAACTCTTAAAAAGAAGGAAAAAGCAAAATATCGAGATAAATAAATATCCACACAAAAATTCATTGAGCCTGAAGAAGGATTAGCCAAGATACGAAAAGGTTCAGGTGGGCAAATTTTATAATTCAACGCATAGGTATCTTATTTGAGTGACTGAATATGTACTCAATACAGTGATATTAATTTTGGGTTGCCTATGCTCATAAATTTGCTCTTTAAAAATTTCAGTTTAGGTTAGGTTACGTCTAAGTCCGACCAATGCCACTCACAACTGACAAAAAGTTTTGAAGAATAATAATTAAATGATCTTAAGAGGGCTTTTTTTCACGCCAAACCCTACTTTCATCAATAATTTAAACATCTGAGCCTATTTTCATCAATAAAAATTTTTTATTTCTAGATACTCACACACACACACGCACGCACGCACACACAGACACACAGACACACACACACACACACACACACACACACACAGACACACCCACACACACAAATACACACGCACAAACTTCAATAAAACGGAATTTTTTAAGTTCTTGAAAACTTATTGAACATTCAACTTCACTGGATATGGTAACGTACTCACCGAAATAAATCAATACCGCCTAGAGAGAAAGCCTGCTCACGGAAAAACCATACATTGTTACATCACGTACGGTAGAGACAATTTCGGGCTTATTATTGGTAGAAATATGATTAACAATACCCTACCGTAGATGATGTAACAATATATGACGTTTTTGCGCTCAGGCTTTGAGTAGAGGTGGTGTTGAATAAATGGTGTCCCAAAAGTCTGGTAACATGGCAGATATCTCAAAGCTGCCAGGTAGACGAGATCTGAGAGCGTGGTAATAGGGGGGGGGGTTGATTGCCGCACTCAATTTGACTTTGACCCCCAAATTTAAAGCGATCCATTTGCTAACTCGAAAACTATTAAAGATAGAGAAAAATTTCCAATTGCTACCCTGCAGAGCAACACCACAGTAGTCTAAAAACAATTTTTAATCACACCCTTCCCCTTGAAAGATTTTGAGAAAATGGGCGAGAAAGAGTCACACAAGGCGAGACAATTCCCAACGGTGTGCTTCACTGCAATTCAAATGTGTTAGAAACCTCAGCTAACCTGGCCAGCCCAAGCTGACCTTGAGTGATTCTTTTTAGGATCTAAATATTTTTGCCTTATCATTCTGTATCCATTATTTCTCCATTTACAAATTCTGAAGTTTACGATCTAAACTGTACTAAATGTGAAGTGTTCTACATTGGCCTTTCATCTCGAAATTTCCTAACAAGCTATAAAGAACATATCGTATCGTTTAATAAAAAAGATAAAACATCTATTGCAAATCTGCATACTTCGCATCTAATATTTATCGTTTGCATTCCTTGGGAATAAACAGATCCAAAATTTGTATCATGTATAGTTGTACCGCAAGATTTAGAGCCCTGAGTGGAATGATCGAATAACAGAATAAGGGGAGTACGGCTCTTGCTCAAGACCATTGTTGAAACGATGAATTATTTCACATCATTGAATTTTCGCTGACGCAGTTTGTCTTCAGAGCAATGATTAAATTTAATTGTTATTTTACAAGATTTTATTTTATTAATTTGTGTATTTATTTTATTTTATTTATTCATTTAGTCTAGAATATTTAATTATTAATAAATTATTAACTTTATTTATTTCATTTTTTGTATTTGTTTATCATTTAATTAATGTATTCTTATTTTATTAGTTATAATATTTTATTTATTTCATTTATTTTTATTTATCCAATTCCATCAATTTTTTTTCATTTTATTTACACATTCATTTTTATAGCTTTTTCATTGAAATGCCAAACTGTATAATGCATACATAAACATTAAAGCAATGCTGCTCTTGAGTCTCATTTTGTGCTTATAAAGAGTATACCGTACTTCAACTTTGGATTCAAATGTTTTCGGTGCATCTTTGGATTTTTTTGTGCTTAACTTATTTAGTATAATTTTAGAAATATCAAATTTAACGTAATTTTAAAGTAACACGTATTTATCATAATCGAAAATTAATAAAACAGTTTTAATTTTCTTGAATGGGATTCGAACGGATTTTCAGCACTAGCCTATTTGTGTGATCTTTGTCTTCTTCATCCCACCAGTCGTTATCAGAATCCTTACAAATTCCTGTTTTTGAATAATTATACAGTCGAACTTCGATAAGTGGATAGCCTCGAGACCGGAAGAAAATATCCATTTATCCGGAGTCGTGGGCTTTCGTTTAAAAAAGTATACTACTCAATACTAATTGATTTAAACAGTGTCTAATGTTTAATTTAACAAAATAAAATTATCAGTTATCACAAAACAAGAGAATATTCCGCTTCTGCATTCGCATTTGTTGATGGAATTTTCAACCACTGATCCGACAAGTCTCCTGTCATTCATAGAGTAAATTAAGCTAACTTAATTCTATAGTATAGAGAAAAATTTATTATTATTTAAATCCCCAATTTTGAATCGTACTTTTACATCATCAAGATAACGTTATCTATACCTTTCTATCAGGCCCAGGGGAAAGTTTTCTCGTTTTTGCAAATATTGCAATTGGTGCTCAGATTAATGCATAAATGAATTTTTTTATATATCGAAATAATCTCCATCATTATCGACAACGTTCTCCCAACGAGGTACTAAATCATAAATTCCTTTTTTATAAAAGTCACAAGTTTTACAGTTGAAAAACGCACCCAGTTCATGTTTTAGTTCTTCTTCTGTCTTGAAGCACTTGATTCTCAAATGGTTATCGAGAGATCGGAAAAGGTGATAATCTGTTGGAGAGATATCCGGAGAGTGCAGTGGATGAGGTAACACTAACCAGGCCAGTTTGTTTAGTGCCTGACAGGTCAGCTTTGCCGTATGCGGACGTGCGTTGTCATGAAGAAAAACAACCACTTTAGAGTTGGCTGTTTTTGCTTGAGTTTTTTCGTGTGTACATGGAAGCTGACCAACATACACGTTGGCTATGATAGTTTGTCCTGAATTTTGGAGCTCATAATGGATTACACCAGCTGTTGTCCATCAAACAATCAAGACAATCTTTCGGACGCTCATCACCAGTTCTAAATTGTTTGAACCAATTCTGTGCCGTCCGGTCGGTGACAGAATCATCACCGAATGCTGTACAAATGTTACGAGCATCTCTGCTGCTTTATGGCCAAGTTTAAATTCATACAATAGGCAGGCTCGAATTATTGGTGATGCCATTTCAGACGTCTTTTCCAAATAAAATTGAATGTTTTCACTTAGACAAGTAAGTGCAAAAGAATGGCCAATCATTTCTCTTTAATGTATAAAAAATTTGTATTATTGAAATCATCCTACGAGAGGATTGTAACCATTCAAAAAGCAAGGGTGAAAAAACGAAAAAAGTTTCCCCTGGACCTGATACATACATATCATGCCCTGTTCAACATTTCTATCTCCCAACTGTAACTTCTGCCAAAATTTCTTTTTTCTTCCAACTGTAAAATCTTCCTTCCTACAATATCTGTGCCTTGTTCAACATTTGTTCTGTGTTCCATCTGTCTTCGCCCATCTTCCGTCTGTCTATCCACAAGATGCATTTTCTTCCATCCCTCAACAAGTTTACTTTCATCAGAACTTATAGTGGTGACTATTTATTCAATTTTATTTATATCATTAACATTAATAAAGGTTAGACGAAGATAAAGACTAATGTGAATAATTGTAATGTGAATCTTAATATTAATAAAGGTGATTCATATATTTATGTAATGCCAATCTAATAAATGCGTTCTCGTAGAGAAGCCTGAATTAGTTGCAGGTCGGCGTCGTTATCTGGAAGAGACTAAAAAAAGTTAGAAGTGAAAACAAACCCATCGTATATTTGGATGAAACGTGTATTCATATAATTGCTGTTGTCGGAAAGTGCTGGCAAAATGACAATGAAAATGAAGTTTTTTAAAACTGTAGTAAAGGAGCAGGATTTCTTATTGTTCACGCAGGAGGGGAAAAAAGATAAGTTAAAAATGCTGGCCTTGTTTTCAAATCTGGAACTCGTACGGTGTATTAGCATGAATATGTGAATTCTGAGAATTTTCAAAAATGGTTACAAATAATTTCATACCAAATCTTTCAAAAAATTCCACTGTTGTTTTAGATAATACTGCATACCACAGCATTCACATTATTAAACCTCCAACTTCTTCGACCAAAAAAGCAGATATTATTAACTGGTTAATCCCTTTTCCTGATAACCTCTTAAAAGCACAATTATTATTATTATTAGTTAAAAGTATATATAATAAACCCAGCAAACTGTATATTGTGGATACGTTACTGTCCTGAAAATAGTCATGGTATTCTTCGGCTATCTCCATATCATCCGGTTTTAAATCCTATAGGATTGATTTGGAAAGACTAGTGAAAGATTTTATAAAAGAAAAAAACATGTCCAGTGTCAGTCAGGCTTCGATATTAAACCTCTTGAAACAGTATTTATAACGATAGGAGAAGAAAGATGGAAATCAGGATGAAAAATTGAAAATGAATATTGGGAAAAAGAAGGATTAATAGAGAATAATATTGAAGATACAGTAAAAACCTCGCTAATTGTATACCTGACAAGCGGATACAAAGTGTACGATCCCGTTTTCCTGTAGTTGATTTCAATACATTTTAAGTCCGCTTAAGTGGATACCGGATAAGTGGATAAATTTCTATGCCAAAATTTATGTAAACTCCTGGTAACTGGATAAAATAACTTAAAATGCACTGCCTGTCATTAGCAGACACATTCTCTCTACTATATCTGGTGATTGGCAGACTTTCTCTGTAATGTGCATACTCCACTTATAATAGCCACAAAATAAAGTCTGTATGAGGTCAGACTTCTGGAAATGAAGTGGCATACGAAATATAGAAAACTGAGGCATATTCCTGACGTCAACTTTGAAAACATAGGCAACGTCTCCTTCCCGGATTATTGGAAGATGCGACCCTCCCTCCCCCTAATATTTTGACAATCTTCAATCATATTTTTTCATAATGTGGAAGACCTCTTGGGTTAGTCAGGCTTCTTGCCTACTTCAGTTGATTTCATTTGGAAATTATTCTGAAGGGTGAGCCTCGTGATAGCACTGTTTCCGTCCCACCTGAACAAACGTAGACTTCACTGTTCGATTGTCAGATCACTGGGTTTACTAGGTTTATTTAGTGGCATACTCCTAGCTCAGATAATCATCAGTCAAATTTCCCTCCACCAAGAGGAGGTAATTTTATTCGTGCATACAGTGGATTACCGTTGTGGGTACTTCAGGCTTCCTTATGAAGGGTGATATTATGGAAGCTATGCTTCAAATTCCACTCCTATACCGATACACTACACTGTTCGATTGTCGGTTGTCATTCGGAATTTAGTACACAGCATAATTCTGTGAAGACACCCAGCTTTCGCAGCAACACATAAATTTTCTCTAAAATATTGTATTTATTTAGCTTAATTTACTCTATGAGGTAAATCAAAAAGCATGGATTACTTCTGATATTATTGGTTGAAAAAAAATCTATCAACAAATGCGAATGTAGAAGCGGAATATTCTTTTGTTTTGTGATAACTGATAATTTTATTTTGTTAAATTAAACATTAGACACTGTTTAAATCAATTAGTATCGAGTAGTGTACTTTTTTTTAAACGAAAACCCCGTATTGTGTTGATAAGTGGATATTTTCTTCCCGTCTCGAGGCTATCCACTTATCCAGGTTCGACTATATAATTATTCAAAAATAGGAATTTTTAAGGATTCTGATGACGACTGGTGGGATGATGAAGAAGGCAAAGATCACACATATAGGCTAGTGCTGAAAATCCGTTCGAATCCCATTCAAGAAAATTAAAAACTGTTATATTAATTTTCGGTTATGTTAAATGCATGTTACTTTAAAATTACTTTAAATTTGATATTTCTAAAATTATGCTAAATTTGTTATTTTAATATACGATAAATTTTCACACAGAAATTAACGGTTTTATTTTTAAATTTATTTGTTAAGATTAAAATAAGACAAGTTCAAAAAATTATTTTTAATTGTATGATTAATTTAACAGGTCTATTTTTATTAATGGTTATACACCATAAAATCCAAAGATGAACCAAAAACATTTGAATCCAAAGTTGAAGCATAGAATGAGACTCAAGAGCAGCATTGATGTAATGTTTATAAATGCATTATAAATGCATTGACTTTTCAATGGAAAAAAGCTATAAAAATTAATGTGGAAATAAAATGAAATTAAATTTGATGGAATTGGATAAATAAAAATAAGTAAATAAAATATTATAACTAATAAAATAAGAATACATTAATTAAATGATAAACAAATACAAAAAATGAAATAAATAAAGTTAATAATTTATTAATAATTAAATATTCTAGACTAAATGAATAAATAAAATAAATACACAAATTAATAAAATAAAATCTTGTAAAATAACAATTAAATTTAATCATTGCTCTGCGTCAGCGAAAATTCAATAATGTGAAATAATTCATCGTTTCAACAATGGTCTTGAGCAAGAGCCATACTCCCCTTTTTCAGTTATTTGATCATTCCACCCAGGGCTCTACAACTTGCGGTACAACTATAATCGGTAAAAAGAGGTAAAAGACAATAAAATATACAAGACACCATGACTGTTCTCCGTACTGCCAAGGATTCTTTCAAAATTAGTATCCTTGAATGCATCGGATTTTGGGGTTATGTTAACATCGTTTAAAGATTATTATGTTTATCGAAATCTTCAAAGCTATTTCTTCAGGCTATTTTATTATGTTTAACAAGAGTTATTATGCCTATCAAAAACTCTTAAATACACAAACCAATTTCGATATATTCCAAAGTTTATATATTTATCTTTTTGGTTTTTTTTGTTTTTTTTTTAGATATTTATTAACTTTTAGTTTATTATCATTATTATCATTTATTCATTTACTACTTTCACAGCTTCTTATTGTTAACTTTTATCTTTTCACCATCAATAACTCATTGATCATATTTTACAGTTCTTCATTCCATCACCTTGACAAAGCCAAAAAAAAAAACAAAGATTCCGAATTAAGAAACATGATCACCTTTAAATCTGCTTATCTTTTAAACGAGATGTGAAAGGATGCTTTCAAATTACAAAAAAGAACACTCAACATGGGGGCCTCATTTTTCAGTTTTTCTGTTCGAATAATAAATAAACGTTCCACACAGTTATCAACTGGAAAAAAAAATTCTGATAGCCTGTTTGCTATCCAAGAAATCAATTCTATTCCGTCCACACTAATTCGCATATGGGCCTATCTATCTCCGTACAATCCTGACGACGTCTTTACAGCCATTTCTCTTTGGCTGTTGCGCATTTCTTATGAGATACGGTCTAAGGAAAGACAGAAATCGGAGAATTTGTAAATATGATCACTATGATCTATATAGTTCGGGATCTTTGTATCGCTATTCGATCTATGAAATATGGAGGCTTAGCAATCCGGGAAAAAAATATCGAAGGAACCGATTGGTGAAATAAAGATTCATCAATAAAATTTATGGCAAAGCCTCAAAGAGAAATCGGAGGAAATGTGTCGGTCCTTCTATTATTTATTTATTCTTAGTAAGAAGAGCCAATTCCACATTCTCGCGTTTTCCTAACAAATGCAACGAATTCAATGAGACCAAACTCCGTGGCAAAGAGACAGTGCACATGCAACCACAAGACTAGTAAGTACAAGGTTCTATCTCGCCAAATTGTCGCCGTCATTTTATGATGTGCGCTCTCTCGGAAGGCAAGTGAAGGTCGCGCTAGGCGTTGACCGTGACAACGTACGTGGCGGCGTCCTCCTTCTCCTATACAATTCACGGTCGATGAAGCCACAGATGGCTCAAGGCGATGAAGATGATGATGATCAACCAAAAGATCACTGGATAGATACTTAGGGGCACACACATATAAGGAAGGAGCCGTTCGGCTGGCGACAATGGAAACTCCGGTGTCCAAACGACGTCGCCGGCCATTTTCCTCCTCCTCCCACGCTCCTTTCGCACACTGTTATTGCCACCGGATTATGAGGCTGTTGCCTGCTAAGTCGAAACCGGCGTTTCTCGCCACGAAAATGGTTCCTGATGGGATTTTAATTGCAATAAACAGAACGCTCAACTCGGGCGCGTCTTTAATGAGGTGTTGCCAGCCACGGCATCGGAGCGAGTCCCCCGCCGTCGGCCCCGCCATAATTACAGGGACGGCGGCGATCAAGGTGGCAAGGCTCTCGCACTTTTGGGTCAGGCAATGCTCTCCTCCTATAAACCACCCACCCACCCAACGACTCACTCAAAGTGGTAAACATCGCACCCAGGAACGCTTCCGCTTATCGCAGCCGGAGACAAACTCCTCCGCGCTTACTCTACCCTGCCTCCACCACGCCAACTTTCGAGAACCCATTCCTATTTTAAATTAAGAAAGATAAGAGGAAAAAAAAAAAGACTTCCAATGTACAGATTGTCAATAAAATCGTGATGAGTAAGAGAATTAAAAAATATAATCGAAAATACAATGGAGCCCCCATGTTTGTATCTGTCTGTCTGTCTGTCTGCCTTCACTCGCAACCCCTCGCTCATAATCCACTCTCGCTTCGACTCTCAAAATGAAATTGGATTGGAAGGGAACCCCAAGAAATAAGACGAACGAAATCAAACCACTCGGAGACTTGAAAACAAAAAAAAAACGATGAAATGGAAAAAAATGAAGGGAGGAGGGGGGAGCAACTGCAGTTATAACTCAGCAAAAGACAACAACGGCCTACTGCTTTCCTTTCTTTCGAGTGGGATACAAAAGAGAAACAGCAGCGAGATAACAATAACTTTGTAACTTCTCCTCTTCACTTAGAAATCAGTTGCTATTGCTGCTGCTGCTGTTGTTGTTGTTGTTGTTGTTGTTAAGGCAAAGGTTTGTTTGTTGTGAAAAGGGATCCAGCCGATGGTCCCCGATGGTTTATGGCGTAGGGCATCGCGCTGAGGTCGGCGGCTGTCTAAGGCAGACCGCAGCGATTTTTCAATTAGCTGCCTCCTCCAATCGATGTGACTTAGAAAGTTGCCAACACTCGAGTGAACAGATTAATAAGGAGGAGGAGCAGTAGCATGATTCAAGGGGTTGACGACACGAGGGAAATGGCATCTTTATTCGTCATCAATGCTCGTTCTATCCAATGCTCGACACTCATCTTGTTATCACTAAGCTTCCATAGACCCAGATATACACGCAGAAATAAATAACGCACGGTATTGCTTGTGCCATAGCCGTCTATTTTTTCTATAATTCGTAAAACCGGATTAAGGGGGCACGCGAGGCCTTCTCTGTCCCGACTTCAGAAGTTCTCAAGCGGTGGTAAGTGGATACTGACGGTAACAATAAAAAATGTAGCAATGGCCTAATTACACTTATATACGTGACTTCCTACTGTGCATACGAGAAAGATTTTGTTATAATATTGGAACCCTCGCATATAAAAGGTTAAAAACTACTGTACTACATCTACTGCCATGGCAAGACCTCTATTAAAGCGAGACCGTACACTTTCCACATATATTGTGATCTGTACCTTCTTATCTCCGACACCTCTTGCAGAAGAGTGTGAAATTAGTAGATTTCTCTAGCCAAGAACCAGACTGTAAAGTTTGGGTAGGTCGCACATTTATAGGCCACTGACGTCCGAGTTATAGGGTCGATCCAGACAATTTGATAAATGGCTCTACAAAATGGATAAGGGCCTGGGTATGGGTGCTCCAGTTTCGGGTAAACAAAGGCATGCCAATACGTGACAGCCCATAATATCGCCTAAAACACTGTATAAAGAAAGAAAGTATGGACAATCATTGTTACAGGCAGCCATTTTGATTCCTATTTCATATGATGATTTCTTCTTGTTTTGAAAATTTTTCTGCAGTAAATTCAAATTTGCAGATTGAACACTTCCTTTTGAATAGAATTTATTGGGGGATGTGCTCTGAAGTTTGAAACAAGAAGCGATCATCATATGAAATAGGATACAAAAATGGCTGCCTGCAACAGGTGCTTTAATATCACCGAGCTGCCGTTGCCATCTGTTGTAATGCTATTCTAAATTGACAGGTGAATTCCTTGATAACTAAAACTGAAACTAGATAAAAACAGAAAAGAGAATTCCACGGCATAGACTCGAACCATGGAATTTCTTTACTATTTTTATCTATTTATTAAATAATATCAGAGGTAATGGCATGAAAAATCCTCTTAAGACCATTTTCCAATTGTGGAGGTAACTCTCAAAACGTGATTTGTCACAAGCGAGAGTTACAAATTTTAAACTAATTAATGTCATCTTTCGCTTGTTTTGTCTTCGGTCAAATCAGGTCTTCTCTTAAGTATTTTCTACGAGTAAAAATGGTGGTAAATACAAAACGTGTTCTGTCCTTTGCCAGGAATCAGTCATAAAATGTTTTGTCCGAACAACCAATCACTAACGGCGGACGCCATTTTGACAAAACAAATTTTGAATGAATCACTTGTCATATGGTCGTTGACGGTTGAGGTTAGGTTGTTTTGCACTGTTTGAATTTTTCAGTTTAAAAATGGAAGATTTAGACAAAACAGACACTATCGAAGTACAAGTGAGTAATAGTGGTAGCCATAAGAGACATTTTACTGGTGGAAAAAGAGTTGTCACTTAAATGGCGAAGTATTTGAGACTTCGCAATTGTAATGTGATCAACCTTGTGCTCAAACCTACGTTACGCAGAATGCAACCACGAATATTGCCTCTGAGAAGATCCTTATCTGATGAAAAGAAGAAGGATGTTGACAAATTACTGCAGGCTTCTTTTGGAAACTGGCAGGAGCTAGACGACAACAGTTTCTAGTGGTACAAAGAACTTCTTTTCAATACTCCAACTGTTCCAGAGGAAATAATTGATGAAGAGAACGAATGCGATTGTCTAGATCAAGAAAACTGTATTAGAATTTAAGTTATTGTTATACTAATTGAAATGCTAAAATAAAATATTTTCCAAGAGTATTTTTTGTTTTTGTACTTGTTTTATTGATTTTTTTTAAAGTTAAACCCTACTTAAAATCCCAATTAATATTATATGGAGAAAACACGTTTTGACTGCTACATTTTAACGTGTTTTCAGTTCAAAACAAGTTTTGTCCACGTGGTCTATGCATAACGTGTTTTCTCCATTTTTCAATCAAAATAATTTAAGAGATACAAGCTTCATTTATCTGTGAAAGCTTAATAATTTCATTCAGTAGAATCCGTTTCATCTTTCTACATTTATAGAATTCACAAAACTTTACCGAATTCGTCAAAATCAAAAACGTGCAGTTTTCTCGGTTCCATATCCATTGGACAAATCACGTTTTGAAAGTTACCTCCTCAATTATTATTAAAATTGAAAAATTGCGATGCACGTGTGTGAAAAAAAACACGAGAGTTCTGCATTATTTCGACCTGAAAAGTGTAATAAAAAGTCTATGCTCTAGACCAGTGTTTCCCAACCTTTTTTGTGCTATGCCCCACCTAAAGCTTTCTAAAATTCTTATGCCCCCCCCCCCCATATATATATATATACATAATTTTCAATATTTAAAAATTGAAATGTTCATTGAAGAAACATGAATGAACGACTGAGAGTCGTCATATGATTAACTTAAACTATGGAGGTGGGGCGTGGGCCCCACGGTTGGGAAACACTGCTCTAGACAGACTGCTTACAATTAATCTACCGGTAACTAAGCTGTACACGGCCATCAGATACCAAGTTATATATCTGAGTGTTGATTTAGGAGGATTGTCCAATTTTTGTTCCGTGTTATGTGGAAACCACGTTTGAGAATATTGCGTTATAGGTATGTTGACTACAATACAAAAGTAATACTAATTCTAGGGTTTTGCTTCGGGTTTTCGGGTATTAAGCTGATGAAGGCGACTTCGTCGTTCCAAATGCGAATCCGTAATAATTCAACTACAGGGTGATTCAGTCAATTTTTGACCATTTCACTCGAATGACGTGCATTAGGGATAAACAATTGAAAGAATATGAGCGCCATATCGAATTTCTAAATAGTTGGAGTTTGTATTGTTGCAACGGCGCTGCATGAAAATCGTATTGTTGAAAAATGGCGCCCGCTTTATCAACAGAGCAGAAATGCAAGGTTGTCGAATGGTATTTCGAGACAAAATCACCTGGAACCGTGCAAAGAAAGTTCCGGAAGGAGTAGAAGTGTCGAGACGCACGAGGCAGGCAAGCAATCATGGATTTTGTAAAGCAATTCCGTGCCACTGGATGTGTTAAAGGCAAGAAAAAAGGCGGGAGCGAAGCTCGTGTTCGAACGGCCGAAGTTGTCGAAAATCTTGGCACAAGGTTGATCGATTCCCCTACCAAAAAATCTGTTCGCCTGCGAATCCTGACCTAAACCCATGTGATTTTTATCTCTGGGGGTTCCTTAAAGACAGTGTGTTCACTACAGCATCAAGAACCCTAGACCAGCTGCGACAAAGCGTCGTCGACTGCTGCACCCTTGTGGATAGAGTTATAAACAACTTCACCATTCAAAACGTTCGTGGTGGCCACATTGAGCATATCATCAAGACTTTTCCACGGGAATAAAAACTCCGAACTGCCTAAAATATCATACTGAAATACTAAGTTTGGAAACATTAATGGGTCAATACATCATAGTACTGAAATGGTCCGAAATTGACTGAATCACCCTGTATTATTGTGGAAAAATGTTTCTTTCACCTCTTTCAGTTTACTACGGAAATTTTCCTTGGACAGTGTAAATAAACTGAAAAAAAATGGTTAAATTGACAGGGTTCCTTAACATGAATTTAAACTGATTTACGAGGTGAAAATTGTGCTCGATAACTGAAAATCCAACGATTTCCTTGAACTCATGCTTCCGCTGCTTTCCTCTATCTATTCTACAGAAAGGTATTAGAAAAGTAAACAGAGGGGCACAGTGAGGATTAAGTATTCTAAGCACTACGACACTGTTAAGATTACAGCAATTACTATTTGTCAGAAAGGGCCTTCACTCTCGCTTAGTGTAGTCATGTCAAGCGCTTTTTACTTATTAATCCATTTATCATTTTTTTTCGTGTCTTCAATCACCGAATACTTTCAAGTCCTCCAACCGATGAAGGAGGCGACAGCCAGGTAGGAAGGGAGGGTGGCATTCTTCACAACGCACTCGGTAGCCGTCGGATGGCGTCATTTGTGGCACGGAAAGAGGGAGGCAATGAGGAATCAGTGCTTTTAATCCAGCCTCCCATTAGGTCCTGGGTGGAAGGGGAGGGAGGGAGGGAGGAGGTAATACAGGTGATTGGGAGGAATACAGAGACACACAAGAGCCAGGGTCGATTGTGGAGAGCCAAAAGCCCTCGTCGCTCGCCTCCTTTTGTGTCGGCGGAACCTGAGCGCGACTCCGTTTAAGAAAATTGAGTTAGACGCTTCGCTCCCACACAATGCACCGATAATCCTCATTTACGGCGACACACCGGAAGAACAGAACGACGACGACACAACACCAGCTCCTCCATCCCACCTACTCTCATTCCGCCTTCTATTTTGCTTTGACTGAGCCGACGATTCCTCTCGCAACCAACACCTTTCATCTCTCCCAGGGGTCTTCAGTTACCACCGGAACTCAATTGCATTTAACAGCTGTTCTTTTATTACAGATAAGAATACCCCCCCTCCCCGTCACATCCACTTACTCATCCACCTACCCACGCACACACACTAGTTAATGCTAGTTCCGAGCCCATGTGAAAGGCGCCCTATGAATTGTATTATTGCTCCTCCAGCTTATACTCACGAGTCAGTAGAAATATTCAACCCTTGACGCGTGACCACCTTCATCCTCGAGCGATAAATCAATAGAAAAAATAAATTAAACGTTTTCATATAGCCTACACTACGGAAACAAATATTAAAGAGAACTAAATCCTCTACTGTGATAAAGGGGCCATTCAATTATTCAATTCGAACGGGGCGCCATCTGGTGTCCTTTCCGGCGCAGAACGGTTTAACAATCGTTCGTGGTAGATAACGAATAGACCAATCACTTGCCAAATGAGACGAATAATGAAACTTCAAAGAGGAAAAATATCCAGGTCACGCAAACGACGTATATATTTTTCAGATCAACATCTAAAGAGGCACACTAATGCTGTAAATCATTTGGTTAGAGGGTTACTAAACGTTTATTTGGGTTCATAGTCTCACAAGTGGAAGGATGGGGATTTTTCTTTTTACATAGTAATTCTTACGACATGACTATTAACAATCAGATTCCTAAGAACTTCTGTTCCACAGGTTTACCCAGTACATAAGCTATGAACTTCGCAAAGCTACGATATCATTTGCATTGTTGAAAGCTTCTCTAATGATGTATATCACTTCGAAATCGCACATACTTTTCTCCATCAATGTTTTATGCAGTGCCAACTGACCCTGGTGTTTGTGGAATATGTCCAAAGATTTTTGAAGTTATAAAGTTCCTTTTTCTTTACATGGGAGAACGCATTCCTTAAAAGACTCTCGCAAGGGTATTGTAACATATGAGCAAGCTGAATGAACGCGCAACAACTATGGAGCATCCTCTTCCCAACGATGTCGTTTAGATATTCGTACAATGTACACAGTCCAGTCACATTAATGTGACCATTTGTTAGTAGCCAGAATAACCAACTTTCGAGGCGCGGACAGCTGCGAGACGAGCAGGAAGAGTCAATAAGGTTCTGGAAGGTATTGACAGGGATATGAAGCCATGCCGACTCCAGTCCTGTGGCGAGCTGCCGTAGATTGCGCGGTGGAGGATCCACGGCGCGAACAACCCGATCGAGGTGGTCCCATAGATGCTCTATGGGGTTTAAATCCGGGGAGTTTGCGGGCCAGGGGACTACCGTAAAAGCATTCTCGAGATCTTCGAATCACGCAAGGACACTGCGCGCTGTATGGCATATCCATTGTCCTGCTGGAAGATGGCATAGTGCTGAGGAAACACAATTAGCAGGTAGGGGTGGACATGGTCCGAAAGGACAGATGCGTACTTATTGATCCATGGTGCCATCCACAATGATGAGTGCACCCAGGGAATGCCACAAAAACATTCCCCCGACCATAACGCTACCTCCTCCGGCCTGGATCCTTGCGGCACGTGTTGCAGGGTGTTTGTTTTTTGACGCTGAACGCCATAAACGCCATCGGCCATCTGTCCGATGGAGCATAAACCGTGATTCATCGGAAAAAGCCACTCTGTTGCTGTTCAGTTGCGGTACTGGCGTGCAAATGCCAGTCTTGGTCGCCGGTGAACAGCCGTCAGCATTGGTGCACGAACCAGCCGTCAGCTGCGGAGCCCATACGCAGCAATGTTCGCTGAACTTTCGTTGAGGATACACGTTTGGTAGCTCCCCTGGTTTATCTGGGAGGCCAGTCGGTCCACGGTTGCACGTCTCTTCGCTTGCACGCATCCCCGTAGCCGTTGTACACATCTGTCATCTATGGCCCGTGGTGCCCCACACTTAGCACATCGCTCATTTTGGGTATTGCCATTCTGCCATGCACGGTACACTTTCACCACGACGGCACGCAAACGGTTCAAAAAACTAGCAGTTTCGGAAATACTGCCGCCCTTGGCTCGGAAGCCGATGATTATGCCCCTTTTGGAGGTCGGATAAATCGCTACGTTTCGCCATGACTCCAACAATTGCAGTCTTCTGCTTCCCTCTGACATCCTTCCTATACCCCCCCCCCCAATTATATTGGTAAGGGGGTGCGGAAGGATGTATCATGCTAGTCTGTAAAATTTACTGTTTAAAAATTCTAAATTTGCGGGAGTTCCGACCAACCTTTATTTAGAAGATTTTTTTCCAGCATTTATTATTTGCATCTAGTACGGAAACTCGTATATTTTATTTAAATATTTCATTTGTTGTTTTCTCAACTTTTTTGGAAAACATTTTTTATTGGGTAAAAATAGTCATTGGGCAGGTTCAAAATCGGTTTAGACAATTTTCAGGAGAAACTGTCGCTATATCGCTTGCGCAGTACAGATTAAGGCTTCTTATTTATGCATTTAAGCTTAAGGGTTTCTAATAAGATTTTGAGAACCAAATGGAGCATCTAAATGTAGTCCACGGAAGAATTTGAAATTAATCTCAATTTGAGATTCTCAACGCATCCCAATTCAAGCAATCAAGGAATTTCTGAGTTTCCCTTTTCAAAATAGTGGAGGGAAAATACAAATCTCGCCAACAGAGTTGTGGAAAACAATGATCTTTCGTACGAAGAGACGTCACTTCCTTAATGATTCGCCATCTTGGTTCCACACAGCTGTTGCTAGGAAGAGTTTAAATCATTTTCTGCTTTAGAAATTAATTTTAGGTCATCATAAAAAGCGTAGCAATAAAATATAGTTTTATTGCAGACATTCTGATCGCTTATATAGCCAAAATAGTGTCAGAATCAGCATATCTAATGCTTAGCAACGACATGTGTGGAACCAAGATGGCGCTTTGCCAAGGGGTTAGCTAACTGTTACGTCACTCGTGCAAAGTCGAGGCTAACGAGAAAGACAGGCTCCGGCACTGAAAAGTCACCTGACCAAGATAGGTCTATTAACAATGTAACTTTCATTGTTTCCATCTTGTATTTTAACAATCAGTGTTTTTTCCTTTGTTGGAAACAATGAAGGTTGGATTGTTAATAGACCTATCATGGTCAGGTGACTTTTCAGTGCCGGAGCCTGTATTTCTCGTTAGCCTTGTGCAAATTCCATGTCGATGAAGTAGCTTGTGATTGGTTGTTGAGTCATTCTAACCTGATATGATTACACTAGTCTTGTTATTAGGAGAGTGCTGTGAAGCGTGTGAAGCAGGAAGTGAGAGGGTAACGGGGAGAAATAAGTCTCCAGCTAATGATATTATTTTGAGTTTATGATCTTATTGTACGGAAAATGAAAATACCAGCTGTTGTGACGACATAGCAACGTGTAATTACGACTAGACCGATTCGGGAATACATTTTGACGATTATATAATTATCGATGCTTTGTTTAATTTATTACTTTTAACTAAGTACGGTAAAGCCTAATTTATAAAGAGTCATACACAAGAGTTCAGATGACTACGTGAAAAGACAATGTTCATGGGGGGTTTAAGATGGGTTTATGAAAATTTTCAGCTACTAGGACGCAGGGTATATTTTCTAGACTTGTTTCAGGAGAAACCTAAGATCCTCGGCGCCGGTAAATCTATATAAAAGTCAATCTGCGTGCTACGCGAAAATCTCGACAACCACGAAACCGACGGGCTTCACACTTTGCATAGTCCAAGAAAAGGTTTCAACTAGCTTATTGTAATGGATTTCCGTGTCTTGTCGCCCAAAGCGAGAAAACAACTACGCCATTTCCTCCTTTTTTCTGAGAATAACCCTGGATAATTCACGGATGCATAGGGAGGGTTTTAACACGACTTGCAGCGGTTTGAACGGGTTTTATGAGTGAAAAACCACACATTTTTCATACAAAGGGTTTGTTTTTTTGTTTTTTTTTCTGGATGAGTCCTAGGTGATTTGTGGTGAATTGGGTTAAATGGGTTTTGTACACTAAATTAATAGGAGTTTTAATCCTCTAGCTTTGTTTATTACGGTAAACGCCTTGTGTAGTTTTATATGACCGTGCATTCTGCTTAAAAAACTGAAGCTCACAAAGGTATTCACGACGGCATTTGTCTTATCCCGCTAAAGTACAAAGCACCCAAGAAAATAATTTTCGCCTCTGGTTGAGTAGGGTATGTGAGGGTGTGGCTCAAACGACCAGAGGTCATAAATTTCCCCACGACCAAGGAAAAGAGCAAAATAGAAGTGAGCGACCTTCATCCGCATTCAGGTAGCGGCCTCTTGTTGATCGACTCCCACGCAATTGTCGAAGGATTTATGGGCTTCCTGCTTTGGGACACTGAGGGTGGTGGGTTCTCTTACAATTGAGTGCTCTCCACCACCACCATCTCCCGGCTCCCTCAACATCAGCGCCAATCTCACGGAGCGATTGCCTTTTGCGACACCCGGTCGCCCGCCTTCGGGACGCAGACAGATTTGTTTGTTTCCTCTCGCCGAGATCCTTGGTATTCAGCCGCCGTCGTTCCCCGGAAGACAAGGAAAAAAAAAAGCACGAGGTAAACGGAAAAAGGAGCTTATCTCGAAGTGAATGTTTAAAGACGTCTCTTTTCCCGAAAAAAAAATGAAAGAAAGTTTGGCCAAAAAGGAAGTGACCAAACAAACTGGTAAACTGCTAACAGATCATGTGTAGCTGAAATGCGATAATAACTTCAAAAAAAGTGTTTACGTTGGCTTTCTGCTCGCTCCAACATGACGTCTGTGTTCCTTCCTCTCCAAGGACTCTACCTGTCTCTTGTTCAAATTGCATGCAATGAGGACGGTCGACGACGTTCATTACACAAGGTAAGTCCAGAAATTACGCTATTGCCTCATCAAATAACCACACGAGTGATCTCATCATCATTATTGTTATTTTATAATGAGAGACGTTCGAATTTGACATGAACTTTCTTATTTCACAAAGCGTACAATTAAAACAGTAAAGTAACAACACAGCCACCCTTTGATGTACTCTCTCTTACAGAATACATTTGTTCCGACGTTTGGAAGCTTTCTTTTCACTTCCTTCATTGGACATGAACAGAAAGCGGCCCAAATAAATGAAAGCGGCCACAGTGCAGTGTGAAGAAAGCAAACACTTTTGGACAGAAGACCTGATTCATTCTCCTCACGTTCTCACGATCTTCCTTGAATGATTTCCATCCATTGAACACCCAAATTAGTGTCAGGCAAGACTCGGCATAAACTGCTTGAAGCCTCCGAAGAATTTCAGGCACTTTCGCACCTCCTTTACACAAAAAATTTATCGTATTGAGTTGTTATTTCACTAAAATAGAAACAGGGTCAGGCGCTATTTTGTTTTATGCTAACACAGATTACAATGGCAACCAAACCATCTTCTCGCCATTAACTTTTTGAAAAATATACAACCTGTGACAATAAAGTTCGGTGAATGATGGCATATTGAGAGTGGATTGCTCGCTTACATGAAACAGCAGTTACTATCCTTCAAAGTAATCCCCGCCGATGGTAATGCACTTCTGGGAACGCCTGTACAAGTCCTGGAAACTCCTGGTGTAGTCGTTTTTAGGGATAGCCTTCAGTTGGGTCGTAACATTACGTTGGACCCTTCGGGGGGCATCTTCTACGGTGTTCCGGCCTCCTCGGAACCGTTTAAACCACTCATAAACACACTTCAAAGTAAACTGTTGTCATCATTTCATGAGTCTCTTTCGTTCGCTGATCCATTTGGGTTTCAACCGCGCGTACTACGCCTTCTCTCTTCAATGTCCTGCTTAAACACAATAAACAGACTCGCAGCGCTAATTCTCTCAAATTTGTTTAAATATGTCTCGACCTGTCTGGGGCAGGATACGACGATGGTGCACTCTTACGACCGTTAGCAATTTGACGTCATTCACCGAACTTTATTGTCACAGATTGTAGAAAGTTTAGTAAATCCGTCACTTGTTAAATCCGGGGATATTGCAGCGCCATCAGAAAAGAACTCGTTCATGAATAGAATAGCCTGGTCATCCAATCTGTTCAGATACTCGACTTACTTATTTTATTGCTGCATAACGTTGCAGAACTCACACCAAACTTACAGAATCAATCCCAGATTATCACACTGCCTCCACTACTGCGCTCATGATGCACATAGTAAGCAACTTCATCAGCTGTAGGAGTTAAATAAAAAAAAAATATCCAGGTCAAATCTGAACATCCCTCGTATTGAGCCGGTTCCTACTGGCATATGGAGAAAGTTGCTTAAATAGGCCCATCTCTCAAACTAATTTCTAATTTCTAAATGTGCTGTACCACTTGCTTCGCGTAACCTAATCTCAGTATATCCACCTTTGTTTTATGAAAGAGGTGCACGTATCATTTGCATAAAACGACAGCCGCTCATGTTCAGAAATGCGCGACGCCCTATGCAAAAACAGAAGTACAGCACATGGCTTTCAAAGCTGTCACAGGAGTACACGAACAGATATCAGAAAGCTGACTCTAAATGCAGTCGTGTACGAGGTCTCCTCTTTCCAGCAGCCTAGCTTACATATCCATACGATTGAAATTAAATTCTTAACGTGGTGTCCGAATGCTTTTCATACACTGTAGAGTTGCCAGCCTCCACGTCAATGGCGGACTGCTCGGAGAACTTTGAAATCGTTCCCGCATTAATGAAGAATAATCTCCAGTGCCAAAACACATTAAGACAGAAAATGATCAATAGAGTTACATACAGCGAATGAGACCACTGTTGTGAGAAATGGTTTTCATGGAAGAAGCCATCCCAGTCCCCACACGTTACCGGAAGAAAAACGTAGAAATCGATTTCTGCTTCTTTGTCTGCCCAACGAATAACGCGATATCATCATCATTATCATGATCATCATCATCATCTACTGCTAAACAAGCGAAAGCACAGAATTATGCAATTTATGAAAGAAGTCATACCCAGATGCGACTTCATGACGGATCACGGTGTAGGTGATCGCGTGCGCACATTCAAAGTCGCCATTAACGTTGTGCTTCATACTCAACTCTACATGCCCATCTCGAGATGAGACACAGGGGTGGGGTACAGGAAAATCAATCGGGGGTATTTAGACATCACCCACTCGTTCTAAAGTCATCCATCCGAACACTTCCCATGACAAACGATGATGACTTGGCAACGCAGCAGCTTTTGTTCTGATTGGACGGCCAAAGGAGGAATACCAACACTTTGCTTCAACAACGAAATACGTCTCCGTCGACTCGACGGAAAGGTGAAATGAACGACAGGTCCAGCTCAAGGGAGAGTCTACGGAGGTGGTCTATCAAAACGCGTTCAGAACTATTCACAAAAAGGAGACCGTAAAGAGGGGGTCAGTGAGCAAATCCGGGTACTGAGGGCAATGGATTCGAATGAAACAGTCAAAGATAAAGAAAACATTACGCATGTCTTAGACCTGTCTATCGAATAGCAGCACTGACCTGAATTCAAGCTCACAAGAAAACAAGCCATCTTTCTCATTAACGATCGATCTCTAGCCAAAATGATTTACTTCCGTTCACAAGGGTAAAACGAAATGCTCCGTTTGACGAAAGCTGTAATCTTCCAGTTTTTTTCTACTTGGGAACAAAATTTTCCTATTCGCCTCACAATAAAATCATGAAATCGCTCCAATCTTCTGTGTTCACCCTGTATTACTATCAGATCTAGTCCTATTTAACAAACAGATCTCCTCAGTAAGTGTATGCAAAGGGGCACCAGTCAGTCTGTTGATGTCTATGTTATGGGAAGTTAAGAAGGCAAGGAGCGACCCTCTTCTCATGAATTCGTATGCAGAGGCTAACCGTCAATTGTTTTTTTGAACGATGATGGATCGTCCTTGTATTAGAAATTACCTATTCATAGGGATGCTCTCTTCCCTCCGGGGAATTCCATCGATGGATGCTACTTGTAAAGTACCCGTATTCCCTCGCCTCGACTCGGATGTCGTCCGTCCGCTATGGCCGTGCCTATTCCGTCCAGGTTCGACGGTCCTTCTCAAGTTTTCGTCAACTTTCCGTCATGGATTAAGTGAATCCTTCCCAAAGGATCAGTGGACACATCCAAAAAAAAAAAATTAAGCTCCCGAAAAATGGCTCCAATATCCGAGAACCGTGTTTCATTGAAACTTCTTCCTGGACTGTATGCATAAGGTATACAGAATGTCAAAATGCTTCTAACCCACATACAACACAAGATTCTAAAACGAAAAGCAGGAGTTGAATGCCAGAAAGCAAGGGCTCCTAACACGAGTGATTTGATCCTTTTGTCAATATCTATTTTCAGCAAACATGACCATTAGGAGTCCAACGCTACTCAATGTTTTATAGACTTTAACTGTGCACCAATTTTATAAGAGGACCATAGTTTAAATGTTATGAATCAATGAAGCTATGAGGCGCTTGCAGCTCACCCAATGATTGCGCTTAAAAAAGTCTGCAGCATAGAAAAAGGAAGGAAAAATTCAGAGATCTGGAATTTAGAGAGCCACGTCGCAGAACCAAAATGTTTTAATTTACCCATCAGTTTGGTCATGTGTGCCTATAAAACTTTTATTTACTTTTTGATGCTCTATCCGAAGTTGAAGTCAAAATCAAAAGATTCGAAAAAATCGACAACAGAACACCAATGTTTTTAATTAGCATCGTTATGGTAATGCAGTAGCATGCATACTTCTCTTAAATTTTGTTTTTGCTGACTTTAATCAGTTCCTCGATTTTGTACAATTAAACAAAGTTGTTTTTGTTTTTTTTAGTTTTGTAGGTTATATGTGGGTCTACAGGGTTTGTATCAAAAATATCGGGAACAATCTTTTCCTCACGTGACTGTAGTTCGCAACGCGCTCGCACCGAGCGCGCTCATTTGTGTGGGGTCAGTCGCCTGCGAGCGTTTGCTCAGGCTAGATCAAAGTTTTAGTGGACCCCTGTCGAATGACTCGGTGCAAGCTCAAAATGCAGCGAACGATTGAACAGCGGTACGCCATCAAATTTTGTGTCAGACTGTAGAAATCGGGTACGGAGAAGTTGGGCATGATTCGTCAAGAGTTCAAGGATGAAAGCATGTCACAAACTGCAGTTTTTAAGTGGCACAAGTTCTTCAAAGATGGCCAAGAGAGTATGGAGGCCGAGCCCCGCGCTGGACAGCCGTCGACGTCAAGAACCGACGACAATGTGCAACGTGTGCGTGAAGTGCTGAATTCAGACCGTCGGTTAACCAAGTGAGGCCAGCCATCGCCAAAAATTGGAAATTGAATCACGACAATCCACTTGGCCACCCCTGCTCCAAAGTGGCCGACTACCTGACGCAAAACGGCGTCGCGACGATTCCCCAACCCCCTTACATTGTTGATTCGGGGTGAACCCCAGCCCACCTAGTCCAGGGGACCATAAGGCAACCAACCCCCTTACAGTCCCGATTTGGCTCCAGCAGACTTTTTCCTATTCCCGAAAGTGAAATCCTCCCTCAAAGGACACCACCATGGGACCCTAAGTGCCGTCAAAGAAGCTTGCACGCGTACCCTTAAACACCTTCCGGAATCCGCCTACCAGGGAGCCTTCGAGTCGTGGAAAAGCCGCTGGCAAAAGTGTGTCGACGCTCAAGGGATGTACTTTGAAGAATTTTAAGGTTTTGTAGCAATATCTGAAATAAATCTATTTTTTCCGGAACTTTTCCCGATACTTTTTATACTCACCTTGTAGGTGAAATATTATTAGGAATAGATGTTTCTAATATGGGCTGCAATGATTTTTTTAATTTTACTCTTAATAAATGTTTCTTTACTATTTCCGGACTTGCATATGCTTACTAGTTGAACATAATTATGTATTACAAAGAAATACTTTTTAGATATATCATAATTCTATCATCGTACTTTCTTTGGGGTACACCAAATGTAAGATTGCACGTTTAGATCCTCAAAACCCACAGTCGATTTGACCGATCGCAAAATTACATTTTTTCAAAAAAAATCTTATCTACAGTCTAATAAAAAAGTGAGCTTTTCAAAATTGATGCAAAATTTACAAAGAGTACCATTGGTATACTTTTAAAAAGAACAATAAACTTTTCCTATCTCGAATATTTGACCAGTTAAGACGCCCGGGAAAAAAAACCCAAAAGCCCATCTCATGCATTCTCGCCTTGCAAATCAAAGAAAAAAGTTAATCTTCGTGTATGGTAATAGAATTAGCGTGGTGATCTCGATGGGAATTCAAGGATCGGTAACAGAATTGTGGAAGAGAAAGGGATCAATCAAAGACAGTAAAACACACACACACACACACACACACACACACACACACACAAGATTATTTCTGACAAATGATAATGAATGCGCCTAAGGTTGACGGGCCCACAAATGACTTTGTCCCATTAACTAAATTAAACGCACTAAATTAATGCACACAATGTAAAGCAGAAAGCAGACGATGCCCTTACGTACTGCTAAGAAAGAAAAAAAGATCTCATGGCACGCATTAGCATCTACTTAACTGTAAGTCACCCCATTAAAGGAGAAAGAAGCTCTCTTTCCTAAGTTCTAAAAGTGAACAGGCTCAGGCTATCTCGACTCTGATACGTGAACAGAAGGGACGACGGGCGAGCACGAGTAGGTTGTTCTATTCGCCGAGATGACCGATCCCTGATTCGAAAAAAAGCAATGTCCGACAGGATCCTCCAAGTCCTCAACTCCGTTTCCACGTAATTAGTTCGAATCTCCTCGACAGGACTGCCCCCCCCCCCTTCTCCCCTAACTGCGATCGAACATTCGATGATCACCCATCTTCTCTTTCGGCTTCCATGCTGCGGATATCACACGACGACCTCTTTCAAGCTCAGCGACATACATTCAGTCAAATAAATACCGACAATTTTTCATTAAAAAAAGCACGCATAAAAACTATGAAAACAGTTTTTGCTCTAAAAAGGAACCCATATACCAAATTTCACGTAGAGTTTTGGCACATCAATTAACCAAAGCGACTAAAAAGCTATTATTGGTTATGTTAGTCAACTAAAAAGTATGCTCTGATAATTTTGAAATGGATTAAAAAATATGGAATAAAGAGTTTGACTCAAATTTTGTTGCCAACTAAATCTCTTGTCCTGAAGCGTAGGATAAAGTTAGATTTGTGCATAGTAATTCTTAGATCCACGCTAATGCGCCGAGAATCCTTATACGAGAAGTTTTACCAAAAACTCAAACGAATGTCACTGTATTCGCCAAACATGACCACTTCGCAGAAGGGCTTAAGGGTCATACCAAAAAATACTGCTAAATAGTAAAATAAAATTACTTGTGAGGCTGTCAATGTTAAACTTCATGACATGAATAAAAAGTCCATCACTTTTCCACAAAAGTTTTATAAACATAGATGTGCATATTTCCACTGACAAAGCAATTGTACATAGGCTAATTATGTATGTGAAAACAGAAGCAACAGAATACAGGGCTCAATGAGGACCAAGAGAGCCAATCATAACATACATAAAGATTCTAAACTCTTAAGAAATGTTTCGATTATTGAGTTGGCATCAATGTGGGTCTAATTTTGAAGGCGACAAAATAAAGTTGGATGAATAAACCAATATTTTGCGTTTTAGTCAACAATTCTCGGTATCTATTTGAATGAAAGTCTACACCTCACTTGCACGGAGAGAATGATCGATTAAAATCTCCCCGTTATATTTCTCTAATAGCTCAAGTTCAGATGTTTCTAGAAACAGATTAATCTATTTTTGAGATAGGGAGGAAGGTGCTACTACGAAAAGTCGGAGCCACTTTGTAAAGGGGTGTTTGGAGAATATTCTGGTGATTGAAAACTTTCTTCAATGAGGTTGCATCATAAAAATAATTTCGAAATTAATACACCTTGAAATAGAATGTACAAAATAACTGGTATATTCATTATAATTAATAATACTAAGTAAAAATAAATAATTAGTATTAATATAGTTATTTTACAAATTATACTTTTTTGTGTATTACGACATTGTCACTCATTTCAGCCTTGCAGTGTGGGGCGTGGACAATTTGAAACTCTCTAGAATTAAATTTCTTACAGTTCTATATGAAACGAAAAAATTGAATACGCTATATAAAACTTGACTTTAAAACCGTTATCCTTTCACCTGGATACAGAACTTTTTGTTTTCCAAATCTTACAACGCGGAGCACTGAGCAAGTTCTAGGAGTGAGCAATCAATCAACATTTCCGATAGCGCAATATTGAGGTGGGGGACATTTCGTGATCGGTATAGTACATCCGCATAACATACGTATGTATGCAAATATCCAACTCTACACATGCCAAAAGAAAAATTTCATTGCATATTCCTGGAAACGTTTGGCGTGATGGGGGATAAAAAAATACTTTTTTCATTAAACCTGTCACCTGTTAAGAGATTAAAAAAGTTAAAAGAAAACCTAATATGGCGCTTGCTCGCTCTCCTCCTCCCTTTTCGCTGTGTGTTTACCCTCCAAAAGCGAATTCTCAGGAAGAAGAAGTTAAACGAGAGAAGGGTTGATGGGTTGAATTGCTTCACGAATCAATGGAGACGATATTAAAAACGCCAATCACTCTCGGGCAATCGAGAGCAAAAGGTTAGTCAGATGGAGGGGTATGCGATCGAAGGAACACAGGCAGACACGAACACACACACACACACACAAGTAGGAGAAGAGAAGGCAGAGGAGGTGCTTAATTAATGAGTCAGTTTCAATTTCATCTGATCGCCAACGTCTTCTTTACCAGAGACAAAGAGACCCACGTTATATGTATATGTTTGCTCCAGCGGATATCTCGCCATCCGCTGCTGCTGCTGCCTTGGCCGTTACCCTGGAGAAAGAGGGCAGCAGCAGCGGATGCACAAACATCAGGTTGGATGGCATTTGACCAACGCAGAAGACGAGCCAAGAGTGAGTCAGTGAGTGCGTGAGAGAGAGAGAGAGGATGGCGAGGAAAACGAACCATCGACCCTTGGGGTAAAAACGAAAGCGAGTGATATGAAAGCGAGGGCATTGACGGGTGGGTAGGTGTTTTTCATCAACGTCGACGTTTGCAACGGAGCAAAACAACCCGGCGACTGATAAACGAAGGTTGACACGACCAACCGGTGGTGATAAGGCGCCAGCAACACGACGGGCAGCCGCTCCTCCTCCTAATGATGCCTGTCAAAAGGAATCTGATACAACAAATAACCGAGGCTCCGGGGCCTCATCCCGAATCGTTCACAACTGCGCACCAACGGACACTTTATTCAGATAATAAAATTGTTTTCAGAGCAAACAGGGATCGATTCGAAAATAAGTTTTTATTATAACAACTTCGCATTGCTTTTAGAGTTTCGAAATACTGTTGGCAATCGTCTTCAATTGCCAATCTTTTTGTTATCACTAAATATGCCAAAAACCAAGCAGCTCTAAGACTTTGCTTCCGGACTTGATCAGAGTTTGGTTTTTCCAAAACAACAGCAACAACAATAATAATAATAATAATAATAATAATAATAATAATAATAATAATAATAATAATAATAAAGAAAGCAAGCGGAATCTTCATTTGCTTATGAGCCAGAAATAACACATGAATCCAGTGCCTCTCTAGCAGTCCACTGCGCACTCCTTTTCCCATTTTCCACAATTCAAGACAACGCTTCTGATGATTGGCTGCCACTATAGCAAGGTACAACAGCGTGCAGAAAGCCTTTCAAGTGGAAGTCTTTAGACACGAAGGTGGGCAACATGTTAGAGGCCCACAGATGGCTACACACGAATTTGCCGCAAAAAAGGTCTGCGAAGTCTTCTTCAAAATAAAAATACAGTGTTCTCCCTAGAAAATATTATCAGGTGGGTGGTAAGCTAAAATAACCGGGTGGACAAAAATTAAAAACAAATAAAATATTATGCAATGTTGTGCAGTTTTTCGTGTATTCAGCCGGGCGGTTGCCAAAATCAGCCGGGCCTGGGGAGAACCCTGAAAATAGAAACCAAAAACTGAAACAACCGCAGGGATCGGCGCATGACAGGAGATCAAAAAAAAAAGAGACTTTGTAGACTAAGATATTAAACAAGAGCTCTGTTAACATTATAATCTATTACAGATACTAACTATAAAGTTTTACAGGATTTTTACAATTTTAAAATACAATCCTCTCATAAAATGGCAAAAAATGGCTCAAAATTAAATAGTTTTAACAAAGAAACTGCAAAATATAACATACATTGAGAATAATCAGATCTAATATAAATACTAAAAGAAAAAAGGATTAACTAAGCAGTCTAAAATAACATTAACATTTATTACACTGTCTTTTTCTGTTTATTTGAGAAAAAGTTTGTAATCAAAGAAATTTTCCTTTTTGCAATTTTTCAACTTCCTTATACTGTATCCTTGTTTTTCAGCATTTTTTAACGAACGAACACCTTCTAACATTCCCTGAGCCAAGTGCATTTCTTGCAGGTCTCCCTTCTGTAAAGCTTTTTTAATCTAATAGTAGCTTCATCAAACATGATATCAGCTGTCTCTCTAGTGGTATCAAGTTCTTTCTTCCTCTGACTCAGTTCAGATTCCATTTCTTCAATCGTTTTCTTTGAATTTTCTACTTTCATCATTCTTTCTTCTTCCATTTTCTTTTGCTCTTCTTCTTGCTGTTTCAAATGGTTTTTTCCTGCAATCTATCTCTGTTCTTCTAAATAACAGTTTTTGTGATCAGTTTGCCTAAGAAAGATCAAGTTTTTGGTAATACCGTAGGTACAAGGAATGGCTTGTCATTATACCGTTTCATAGGATCCTTAATTATCAGAATAGTATTAAGAGTTCTTAGAGCCATTTGCGGACAAATATCAAGAACCCACTTGGAAACAGAAAAATGTCTGTATGTGACAGGCACAGAGCTGCTTTCATACTCTAGATACATTAATATACACAGTCCAGTCACATTAATGTGGCCACCTGTCAGTAGCCAGAATAACCAACTTTCGCGGTGCGGACAGCTATGAGACAGGCAGGAAGAGAGTCAATAAGGCTCTGGAAGGTATTGACAGGGATGTGAAACCATACAGACTCCAGTTCGGTGGCACTGTATGGCACATCGCATTGTCCTGCTGGAAGATGCCATCGTGCTGAGGAAACACAATGTGCATGTAGGGGAGGACAAGATCCGAAATGACAGATGCGTACTTCCATTGATCCATGGTGCCATCCACGGCTGGTTCGTGCACCCAGGGAATGCCATGAAAACTTTCCCCAGACCAAACGCTGCTTCTTACGGCCTGGACCCTTGCGGCACGTGCTGCAGGGTGTTTGTTTTCTGACGCTGAACACCGTACATGCCATCACCCATCTGTCTGATGGAGCATAAACCATGATTCATTGGAAAAAGCCACCTTTTGTCACTCTGTTGCTGTCCAATGAATCATGACCAGAATCCATGAATCTGTTGCGTGCAGATGTCGGTCTTTGTTGCCGGTGACCAGCCGTCGGCATTGGTGCACGAACCAGCCGTCT
>JAHWFO010028035.1:1896056-1918746 GCA_023313115.1 Rhysida immarginata | reverse complement strand
GTTCGTCTCAATGAGAGGAGGCCGTCCATGTCGTTTTTATTGTGTTTGCGTTGATAAGATGAATGCTTCAGCCATTTCTTCATTTTAAGAAAAAAAATTAATTTCTCTAAAAAGGCTTAGCCCATTTTCATGAAAAATACGTCAATGTATAGTTTAATGATCCCTCGAAGTAGGAATTGATTATTAAAGGAAAAAAAAACTATCGTGGGGGGGGGGGGGAAGGAACCGTTAATAACTCCAAAACGGCTCAAACAACTCATTTACAGTTTAAACAACAAGCAATTACGCATGAAATGATAATAATAAAATTCTTCTCTTATTTCAAATACAAGTTTTTTGTTTTATTTGTTCTGTGTGTCATTCTCTTCTTGGTGCTACTGAAGATGAACGGCTAGTATTGTTCGAAAACGTTTAAGTATTAAATTATCTTTTATTATGGAGGAGCACACATGATGTCATATATTCATCAGGATTTTTATTCGGCAAATTAGTTAAAATTAGACTGTTTGTTTCGGACTCATCTTCAAAAGTGACTTCAAAATTTTCCTTTGAGACAAATTGATTCTTTTCACAAATCTTCATTTTATTTGTGCGCTTACATTATCAGCAGAAAATTCCATCGAGTAACCAATTAAATCGCCTCTTCAAGATGTGTACTTCTAGATTTATACCTAATAAAAACTGTGCTCTACAGTGCTCCACTAGTGGATAGGACTTTTTAAAATTGTAAGAACATTTTATTTTAACAATTAAGTTTTCTTGGTCAAAATTTGGGGATGGGTTTTCAAATCGGAAGAAAATGTATCTTAAATAGGTACTCACATTTTTATGCAAGGGGAGAGAAGGTTACTTTGGAATTTTTTAAATTTTATCGTTTTATTATTATTTTTGTTCATTTTTATGTTTGGTTTTTCAAATTAATTAATTTGTATTTGAAATAAGAAAAGAATTTTATTAAGTTATTTACAAAAAAAATTCTTATCGGGAGGAGTCCGTACATGTCGCATTTCTTGAGCTTGGTTCGCTGGTTTGAAAAAAATTAATTCTCTCTAAAAAGGCTTATCCAAATGACGAAAAATACGCCAAGGCACAATTTAAGGTACCCTCTACATATGCGTAATTTTTATTCAGTTACGCTATTTGCTGTTTCGGAGGAGTAGCTGCACAAAATTGGTCACACCCGTACCTACGCAGAGATGGAATTTTTTCTTCTTCAAAATGTCGACATATTTTTTCGAATCATGAGTATTTAAATCGATTTCATTAAAAAAAAAAATTGAGTTTCGAAAAGGACACATAGGCTTTCACTCTTAGTGAGTAATAGGCCAATAAATTTTAAACTAGTTTTTAACATACGTAGTTACTTTTACCGAACAATCTTCTATGCTTTGATCTCCCTCTCACTGCTTGGAGTACCACGGGTGGCCAAATCGAAAGACTTGGAATAGGAGTGATTTTGGTATAAGTGAAAGTCTTCGGTTATAATAGGCCTAAGCAACTTTATATGAAATCGAAATCTCATAGTATTACTTCAGAATAGAATAGGAAAGTATCATTTCATCGATTGCACTATTCGATTAAATTTCTCATCCGCAATGAAGGAGACCACTCAGTAACTGAATAGCAAAAAAGCAAAATTGTTTCTCTTCTCACTATCTATCAATGAGTGGTCTCCTTGTGAAAGCCAAGCAGCAGCTCAAACGCAACATTATATTAAATGTATAAACCGTCCACTGCGTCTACATCTGCCTTTCAGTACGTTTCGAGAAATAAACAGAAACGCAATGAACACGAATTGTTATCAACGCTCAATCCATGATCCCTAAAAACCAATTCGAAAAACCTTACAATTTTCTTCTTTTTATTTCATCTAAAAGTGAACTTTCACCATTTCTCACAGATTTGTGCTCGTGATAATAGCGGCCCTTTTCCCCCAACCTATTCCTCCTTTTCTGGTCTTTCACTATGCACCCGGTGCTCCTCTCTATCCTCTATTCGATTCAACGGTTCCCTTTTCAAAAATGGGATGCGAATGGAGCGATAAGAGACGGAGAGACAAGACTGAACGAGGGGCCGTGTCAACCGTCAGAGTCAAAAACTCTCCTGAACTCGGAACCGTCGATGATGAAGTCGAGGAAAACGCACATCTGTGTCTGTGTGTGTACGGCAAAGGTGTCGACCGTTTCGAGGTTCATCTGAGAGGAGCGCGGCCGTCTGTCTCCTTCTCATCTTCTTACGGCTGGCGACGTTGATAAAAACGTCAAAATTTATGGCCACTGACGATGGGGGGCACATGTGGCACCCGTGAGCACGTGACGATGTAAAAGGCAGTGGGAGAAAGAGCAGAGGAAAAAAAAAAAACTTCAAGAGGGAAAGAGGAGGAGGAGGAGGAAGCGCACACGAGGCTTCCAAAGAGGATAAGATTTATCTCTCGTGGTCCTCGCGTGATTTATAGACTCTCGTGGCCATCCAACAGCAACCTGTCATTAGCAGTGCATCAAAACCCGAGGCGACGACGCGTAGGCAAACCCACCACCAACACTCACAACTGTCTTGGCACACGTTTCCCAACAGCCAACCTCATCCCAAGCACAACGCATACAGCAAAGCAAGATGTTAGCTTACAGCAGGATGACATTATACAGTTAATAAGAGGATGAAGCAAAATGCCCTCGAAACAAAATCATTAGCACGTTACGACCACTTCCTCCCCCCCCCCCTAAAATGCTAGGTATATGGAAAAAATGTCGCTGGGATCCCAAACTGAATAGTAAAAAATGTCGCTGGGCTTATACAGATTTCGCCAATTTCTAATTTTATTGTAGAAAGGCCGAACCCGAGCCGGGATGGTTTAGACTATGCTGTGGCACTGCCTACAGGTCCCATCGGATGCTCAGTTATATTGTCATAGCTTCAGTTATATTGTTATAGCTTTAGTCATTGACAATTCCGCCATTTTCTTAGTCTTTCGTTAAGAGCCCCCATCAATCATACATAAAGCTGACTCCTTTAGAGTTCGAACGAAATTTTATAAAATTTTCACTTTAACATCTGTGCTTTTTGCCTTATACAGCAGGGTGACTGTAAAGACTTGCAATTCGTATTTCCTGCTATCGTACAAAGAAAGATATCAATACGTAAATAGACATAAGAACTGGGGTTAATGCTCCATCATAAAGGTCAAAATATTAAAATGAAAAATGGAAAGAAAAATTCCTCGACCTGGATTCGAATCAGGGACCACGAATATTCCAGCTCGACGCCTCTACCTTCTAAGTTGGCAGCGTTAGAAGTGTTACACGAATACGATGCCGATTAGTCACTATAGCTACCGCTGTGTAGTATTCCGCAAACGCTCTTGCGATGGTGACAACATAGTAAAGAAATAACTCTGTGATGATGACCGATTGAAAACGCGTGAAAACTGGATACGAAGCAGGAAGTGCGTGTCGCCAAATCGCGGAATTTTTAAACCCCGTAACACTCCCAACACCGCCAAGAAAAATAGTGTAGGTTCCGGAATTTTTCCTCCACATTTTATCCACTCGCTCCCCTTGGATTAGTCCATGCCTCATATGCCGGTGACAGCAGTGTTCAATTTGCATGTTTCTATCCTTGCTAGTTTCATTATTATTATTTGTGAATAAGATGATCTTGATTTGTTTATAGTTTGTATAATGATGAATTGCTTTGTATTTTATTAAGTTTTTTGTTTTTTGGTTATGAAATTACTTTTGTCCCTTTGATCCTATACAAGCCTAATACTGTAATAGGCTTCGGGAATTGGGACATACTGTTGATATAATTTGTTTGTAACATTTGTGTTTTTATTTTAAAGAATTTTAAATAAATAAAATAAATTATTATTATTATTATTATTATTCATAAGTTCATATACTAGATTTTCTTACAATTCATAATTTCATTTCTCATGACAATCGGTAGGTTATTCCATATTTTTATGGCATCATAAGGATATTTTGCTGAGAGGTAAGGTAAAATTATTGTCGGTATAAGAATTTTATATATTTTGGGGTATCTTGCCATTTGTGATACGTTCATCCATTTATTTATAATGTTAATGGGGTGGCTCTGGTCAATCATATCTCTATAGAAAGCCTTCAATTTAACTATCTCTTAATGAAAGTAATGCCAATAACGAAAGCATATTATAAAATTCTGTAATGGAGGTTTGTTTATTCAATGAAAATGCAGCTCGTAACACGTTTTTATAAGCGATCCGAACTTTAGTAACTCAATGTTTTGAGATATTAGGTTCGATAAAATAACAATAATACTCTTTTTTTTCCTCTGAAAGTCCTCTTATGTCGATTCATAAGGTAACCAGCGTAAAATACGAATCAAAATGCAGTCCAAGTATTTTATGCGAGGATGATTCGTTAAATTTGTTTCTTGATATACATAGATGTTTTATTATCATTTAGTGTGATACAAGTTTCTTTTCAGTATTAAAATATCTCTTCTATTTCTTCTCTGGCCTACTCGCTTTGGCGGCTGTTGTAAACTTTGTTAATAAGCAACTGTCATCTACAAAGGAGGTTAAAGTTACATGGACCGGAAGCTCTTAAATGCCACCTATTTTAAAACCGTCAGTCCATTTTAGACACCCTATATGTATACTCGCTTAGAAGATAAATCGATTTATTCATTGGTGTACAATCTTCCAACAATCGTGTATATATTTTATTCCCGCGTTTTAACCTCTTAGCCCTGTTAAGGCGAGCAATTTACATGAATTCAAGGCTTCCGCTACTTTCTATACTTTCCTCGAGGAGATTAATTTCTTCATCTTCTTCTTCTTCTTATAATTTATTATTATTATTATTATTATTATTATGTTTATTATTATTATTTAATAATAAACACCTTCCTAGGTGTTATTTGTCCTATTTCCCTCGATCTAAGTGAGTGGGAGGTGAAGGATCCTCTTTTACCCATTATTCCGTGTTCCTTGCTTCAATTCAATTTCCCAGAGCGGATGAGATGACATTCGAAGAAGGGACGGGAAGGAGATAGGATAATCTGGCAAAAAAGGCAAATCTCATCCCCCGCAATTTTCCGACCTCCTACTTTTGTTTGAACACGGGCATTATTCAATCGATCCGTCTTCTCCATTTAAAACTCCCTTGTCCCGGCTTTGTCAGCATTGTTAGCGGTCCATCGGAAGAAGCGCTGACTGACCGACCACTTGTTCAGTAGCGTTCGTTCGGTATCATTGCACAAATAATAAAAAGGAAGAAGCGTCGCTACTTTTCGACCTCGCTCTTCTCTTTGTATCGTTCCTTCTTTCTTTCTTTCTCTCTCTCTATCGTTTTCCTTCATGAAATTAGGGGTTGATATGGAGTAAATAGCAAGAGGGAGGGGGAGTGCACAAAAGCGCTCTGTCTGCCGCTATGCGGTACAAATTTCATCAGAGGCACCAGGAGCAGACGATTAAGCGACATCTAACGACCCCAACTCGGAACCATTAGCCGTGATTGTGTCCCCGGCGTTCGAGCAGCAAAACTAATAGGATTTACCGATACACAAATCGAGCTCACCACCCCCTGCCTCCTACCCCCTCTACAGCGACCTCTAAAGAGGTGAAGGGGCCGTTGCCATGGGCACTTGACGCCCACTCACGGACTCCCCCGCAATGTCAAGGAGGAGGAGGACTTTTGTGAATATATTTATATGCAGTTGCAGTGAGCAAAAGACGGCAGCCGCGGCGGTGGTGAACCGACTCCCGGGTGCCATCAGGGTCGAAGTAATAAGATTTCTCTCTATTTTGCTTGCCAAGGAAATCTCGTCCGGTCTCATTTAATCTCATCCATCTGGAAACAGCTTAAACAACGAGAGATTTCCAACTAATCCTTTTAAGGTTGCTAAGCAATAGGCCCACCAAGAATTGGGGCGGCGAGAACATCAACAACCAAAATTCAAAACGAACAAACTTTACCTCCTCCTCCTCCTCTCTCTCTCTCTCTCTCCACTTTTCATTACCGACACTTCCTCCACCTACCCACCCACAATCTCAATTCTGTACCCCCACCAGCCTCCTCCTCCTCCTCCTCCTTTCATTTCACGACCAATTTATCTCGTATGGCAAGAAAACAGTTCCTTTCTTCCCAAGCACAAAAGGAGAGTGAGAGGCGACAGCAACCCATACAGAAAACCGCTCGCATACACTTTAAGAAAAAGTACCCATCTTCCCATTCAATAAAAAGGAGCTGCCGAAATACTATGGAGAAATTCGTTGGGAAATAAAACGAAGTCTCCTTTAGAGGAAACGACGACTTCGACTATGTTTAACAAAGTTGACTAGAAGGTTTCTCAGACTGTGGGTCACGAGCTGATTTTTGGTGGGTCGCGAAAAGTTTTCATACAAATGATTACATAAAAATCAAATCACACGAAATGGGAGTATGAAATACAAAAATAAAATTATTAAAGCATGAAGGTCCAGCGACACATGGTCATTCTAAAAACTGGTTCGCGGTGCTAAAAGATGAGCAGCTAAAATAGATGAAAACTCTACAACATTCAATATTTAAGTAAGAACATCAAAATTACAAGTAAATTTGAGAAAAAGAATAAAAATCATATGAACATTTACAACATCTTGTATTGACATTTCATATTAATCAAAATTTAAATAATTTTAATTTAATTTTAATAATTTAAGAAATGCAATTATATTGAGTTTTTCTTATTTTTTTTGAATTGACGCTCAGTAAAATGTTATACATCACTGCTAAAAATAATAATAAATCCCACCTGAACGTTTCTATTTGGTTAATCAGCGTAATAAACAATTTAATTCTTCTGTTCTTAATATTTTGTATAATACGTCAATTCCTCAAGTAAATCACACGAAATATTTAGGTCTTTGGATCTCTTTTCATCTTACTTGGAGGGAACATATTAATAATTTATCCTTGTCACTAAGTCGTGCCGTAGGATTAGTTTATAGACATCGATACTTTCCACCCTTCATTCTTCGTAATCTATATTTTGCTTATTTTCAATCTTCTCTATTATTTGGAATTTTTTTTTGGGGGGGGGGGGGAAGGGAGCTGCTAGTTATAACCAACTTCTCCCATTATTCCGTTTACAAAAACACTGCATAAGAATCATAGCAAATGTTCCCTTCACTTTTTCTTCAAAGCCTCTTTAAAAAATAGGATTTTGACAGTATATCAACTGTACGAAATTCGGCTTCTTTGCTTAACTTAAAAAACCATCCATTTCAATAAATAATATCAAATATTGTTCCGACATTCATGATTACAATACTCGTAATAACTAATATTTATTTACCTTTTATGTCCCGTAATTATTTGGAACGCAGTGTATCATATCGCGCCTTGAGAATATGGGATACAATTCCCGATAAAATCAAAGATATTAAAATTTATTCTATTTTAACTTAAACAATTTTTCTTTATTAAATTAGATTAAAATTAGATTAATTTTACAGTAAAGTCTTTACTTGTACCCGGTGGGTTTAATGTGTCACAACGTTATTAAAATTATGAAAATTTATAATTACATCAAAATATTTTGTAAAGATTAAATTTTGCAACTCGGACTTTTAAATAAGATTGTAACTATTTGTGACATATTTAATTTAAATATTTTGATGGCATTATAGATGAATGAAATATTTTGAAGATTAAATTACAAATTTTTAAATAAAAGTTTTCAATAACTAATGTCTCTCAGATGGTGTTATTTTTTTTTTAATTATTAGTTAACAAATATTTGAAGTTGAAGCTTTATATTTGAGCATTTTTATAGTTGTTGTTGTTATTTGTAATCAATTTGTTTATAATCTTTATACCCGTGAAGATAGTGAAACGCGTTGGCAAAGTAAGAATAAATTCTAAGACCCATTATGGATTTGCTAAAAAATAAAAAAAAGTTCGCTCTAGGAACTATCAATTTCTCACAGTATTTATTTTAACACAGAGCAAATCAAAGCTAAAAAGTAAAAAGAAAGAATTTTGAAGAAGAGAGAGAAGTTGCGAGGGCTAACGATCGAGTGCATAAGCATTGGAAAAATAGGAGAAAGCGGTCGAGGAGAGGTCGAACCAAGTAGCATTATTTTTGCAGAAGGCGTCCTAAGCCAGTTTGTTTATATCGACTAAGCCCAACGATAAGTTCAAATGGGAAAAGCAACGAGCGAGAAACGTAAAGGAAGAAGGAAGGGGGCAAGGCAAAAGAGCGAAAGTTTGAAGTACGAGCGGACGGGTCAGCCGTGTCAAGCTTTACCTGGTCGGCAATGGACGCTCCGTTTTCGAGAGCTTAATGTTTAATCCCGCTGCGAGGCAGTGCCACTTAATCCCTACCCACCCCCTCCATTTTCAAAATCGTTTACCAAAGAAATGGAAAAAAAAGAAATAGAAACGGAGAAATCCCACGAAATGAAAGGCTTCGAAACACCTCCACCTCCTGTTAATTGGATGGAAAAGAGCCTGTTCGGTGCGCCTTTTACCCCTTTCAAATTGAAACGACCGAATAAACGAGTTTCTTGCCAATTCATTACTTTTGAAAGGATTCATTTTAGGTTCCTTCAAAGAAAAAGTAATAACCACCACAACAATAACAACGAAACCGTAATAACTTGTGTCAATTCAATTTAGTTTTCGTAAAGCCTCAACAACATTTTCGAAAATTAGTACTCTTCAAAGCATTGATCCAGTATTCTGTATCCGAATCTAAAATCCGTAACATTCAATAATCCATAAAAATGCAACTGTTAGAGCTCTGAAAAGCCGCCTTTATTATATAAGGTGTCCTAAAAGTTTCCGTACTCACTCTTCTGAATTTAGTGTACCGGCATTTTTTTTTTTTTCATTCTCGTAATTTTGTTATCTCTTGGATCACAAAGGCTTTTACAATGTAATGTTTACAATTGCAATAATTTTATGTATTACAGATTCTCTGTTTAAAAAAACCTTATTCGTTTATTAAATAGTGTTATTTTTTTAATCTCCCTTAACGATTCCAGCCTTGCTCATTTAGACTTTTAAGAGTTTTAAGAGGTAGTGGCTGATGTGAATAAATGGGGCCGTGTTCCGAATGATAATGTAAGAGCAATGTGTGGAATGAAGAGAAATAGAGTGGATGTTGAAAATTTGCTCTGAGGGTATACATAACGAATAAGTGATGAGCGACTGAGTAAACGATTATACGAGGTGCGTTCAAGTTCTAAGGTCTCCTAATTTATTTTTGAAAAACTATTGACCTTAGAAAGCTGAAACTCCCGTCATTTGTCCACATAGTCAACCTCTAGCCGTACACTTTTTTCACAACGCTGACGCCACGATTGCATCGCCGCTGCAAACATTTCTATAGTGGTCTGTTTTGCCTACTGAAAAGCCGCTCGATGAGTAGAAGCTTCATTCCGTTCTTGCGTAAGCGATTTTCCAGTAGACAAAACTGGCTCCTAAAGAAGCATTTGCGGCGGCCTACCAATCATGGCGTCAGCATTGTGAAAAATGTCTACGGGTAAAGGCTGACTATGTGGGAAAATCACGGGAGTTTCAGCTTTCTAGGGTTAATAGTTTTTCAAAAATAATTTAGGAGACCTTAGAACTTGAACGCACCTCATATGTTCGCCATAGGAGTGGGAAATGTGGAGGAGGAAGGCCAAGGAAAGTGTGGCAGGAGCAAGTAGAGGAATACCTCAGCTTGTAGGGTTTTGAAAGCCTGAAAACGACAAAATCATTCTCAAAGACAAGGAAACAGAAAATGCAGGAGTGCAGAAAAGGGATGCGAACTGTGCAAATGGAGTTGTGGGATGGCTCGGGATGAGCTTCAGCTGCATACACATCAACACTACGGAGAAGCCATCTCACTCGTTGCCCAATGCTTCATTTGATACGAAAGAACTACTACATTTCATTTAAAAATAATAATTAAAAGAAAAACTAAAGTTAATTACGGTAGCTAAATGACCAGAAACTTATTAACGCCGCTAGGTCCCCGTGATATGGCGCGAGCACCTCCAAGAGCGTGCTAATGGGGAAAGGACAATCTGAAATTGAAATAAGCGATCGACGAAAGGCAAACGAGCGAGGCGTCTCTTCCCTACCCAAGTGGCTCCTCCTTGGTAAAGGTAATTGGTCATAACCCTAATTAAAAGCATATTGCCAGTGCCTTTATTGCGTGGAGATGGGCTACATTCCACACCTGGCAGCGACTGTTCGTCGGTGGCGGTCACTTCATTTCCTTGGCTCGCTCCTTCACTTTTAGTGTGCTCTCAGCGAGTATGTACTTATGTTTTTATAAGGTGTTGTTTTTTTTTGTTTGTTTTTTTTGCATTCCTTCTTATTCCTGGAGGCATCGTCAACAACAAGAGCCAGGTGATACGATCGCACCTCGAGGGTTACGGTTCGTTCCACCTCGACACCGAAGCCAAACGATGTTATCGCCTTCGTCCTATTCACGGTACTATCTCCTCCCGTCTCTTTTAAAATAAATTAAAACGACGGGAAGCTGACCCAATCGAAGTCAAAAGGGCTGTCATGAGGGCAGGAGATTCGCGAACACACCTGTATTGTCGTACAAGAACAGGTGAGTGCGTAGGACACACCACTCCGCAACTCGACACTATGTGGCGCCGACGCCATTTTGCCAATAACGGTATAACAATACGATATTTAAAATAAAAAAAAAACGAAAAGAAAATGCTTGACACAGGAATTTTATTATAATATTCGTTCATCTCTCTCAGAACAGGTAAATCATAATAAATAATTCGTTCTTATTCTAAAACGACTGTGATGTGATATAATATTCCCGATCATGAAGGATAGAAAAACAAACATAAATAAATTACCGAAAAGTGTGTCAATTTTGTATTACCATTAAATAATGTCAAGCTTGTAATTTTAATAATGATAGAATGGGTATAGAATGAAATGCTTCGCCATCATAAATGGAATGTTGAATCAATGGTTGTTACGGTTTTTTTCACTCACTAAACTCAACGTATGAACTTGTTAATATATTTATATAATAATAATGTCAAACTGTAATTTTAGTACTACTTACATTTCATCTTTTTCTCAATGCATTTCGCGTATCGGCATTTTTAGGGGAGTATTTTATTTTTTTATTAATGGTTTCTGAGATACAGCTATTGGTTAAGTATTGAATAATTCAGCACATATCTGAAAAACTGCTCCGCTAAATTTGACCAAATTTCGACGCCGTTTAGGAACTACCGTTCTCTCTAATCCCTCAAAATTTCAAGATCCTAACTTTAATAGTTCCCGAGAAATCGACTCATTTATCTTATAAGAGATGCTGTGGACCAAATAAGAGAACGTCAAGATGCCTTCGGCTCTCACAAGAATTGAAAAATGCATTGACGTACGCGCATGCCATGCGGAATATTCGAAAATTTGTTATGATAAAGTTATTAGAATGTTAATGCAGTAAAATAAAAACCACATTAGAAATTTCAGAATTTTCATTTCAAAATCTCCGAAACATTAATAAAAAACCTACATGTTTATATAAACTTTTTGACTTGCAATATCTCATTCTATACCCACACGAAATATTGACTTTGTTTTCCCGGGACATTCTATATTTCATGAAAATGATAAAAAAATTGAAACGATCGTCAAGTCTTTATAGCTTATTTTATAAATTAATATTACAAATATTTTATTGTATTATTGATGAATTTTGATGTTGAAATGAAAAAAATGGAAAAATTTAAATAATCTCTTTACTTGTTCTAATTTATTTTTGTTTGATTTTTATTCTATACGATCTGGATTAATATATAATATCACAGGTAAAACGATTTCGCAGATGACAAACGGCATTACAGTTTCGGCTCCTGAACTGACGCATATACTCTCCCTCGAAATTTAACTATGTACATTGGCCGTCGAGCCTACAAGAACGAGTATTTTTTTTCTTTCACATGTACACAAAAAATGTCCCGAACGCTATTTTATTGGGAAAGGTCCAAATGAAAGTGTTAGTGCAGCTTTTGAAGGACCACCTCTCACCTTTTCCCAAAGCAGCCCGCGAATATTACATTCTCTTAAAATTTTGTCCTCTGAAAATGAATATATCTGAGTATTTTACTTCACCGATCGTCCTAAGATAAGAGGCGGAGAAGAAAGGAAGAGGAAGAAGCGGAGCGACGGGGAGGAACTGAAAAAATAAACCCAAACTTCCGTCAGAAGACGCGAATTCCTTCCTCAAAATAGTCCTCGGTCACGTGCCTGGTACGCTCTCTTCATCCGATACAATCCGACGCCAGCATTTCAAAAAGCGAGAAAACGGCGCAGCAACCTCTCTCTCTCTTGTGCAATACTTTAAAAACTGGAGGAATGAGGGAAAAAGAATGGGCCTTTTGAAGCCTTTAGGAACATTTTTTTCACACATTAAAATAAAAATTTACTGTTAAGCTTTGTCGGTTATAGATAAAAAGTTTTTTAATTCTAGTTATTAAACCCTGAATACTTGTTGCCGTTTGTTTTAAGTTTCTAATTCTAAATAGATGAAGGAGAATGTGACTTGAAATTAACTTCAAACTATCCCCAGAGATGAATTTAATTTATTTAATCAAATTAATCCACAGAAAAAATTCAACCCTAAACGAGTCTAAAATAATTTAATACTAACAAAATATTATTAATTTTTAGTTAGAAAATTTAGTGACCAGGGTCCTAAACTTAATTTTAATTTTAAATTTCCGTTTGATGGTTTGTTTAGGTTTTTTTTCGTATTTTACTAAAATTTTAAGAAAGATTTTAAATGGTCAATTGTGGGCCCCACGATCCTTAGGAATTATCTGATTTCGTATCCCCAAGACCAACAGACACTCAGACTGTATTATCTACGCGTAAATAAAAAAAATAATACTGCTAATATTGTTCCAATTTTTAGAATTTTAAACTGTATTAAAGACTATGACGATCTTCGTGAAATTGATTTTTTCTGATGACTTTTTACCTCCCCCTTGCTGGACTTCCGTCTGTGGGGCCTTGTTGCCGATTTATTTCTTTCAGCCTTGGTACACTATTACTATTATTATTATTATTATTATTATGAGATAACGTCTTTTTATCTCACTTTCTTAATTTGTGATTTGTGTGTTGTTTTGTTTTTACTTTACGGGGTGTTTGTTAACCTTTTGGCTGTTCCAACCTCGTTTTCCCATTCTTTAATTGGAATACTTTGATTGAATTGAATTGAATTGAATTATTATTAAACTCTTTGTTAAAAATTAATTTTGGAAAGGTCAAGGAATTTATATTTCGAAATTTAAATGAAATAACTGAACTATGAATTTCTTTTTTTCAATTATTTTCTCACTTGTTAAAAACATAAAATAAATCTATTAAATAATTTTATTTCTTTTTATTTATTTTTAATAAATATTAGCAAAAACAATAATAATAATTTTTTATATTGTAGCAACAACAGGGAATAATAATAACAATAATAATAATAATAATAATAATAATAATAATAATAATAATAATAATAATAATAATAATGGTACCAAAGTCACATAACACTACAGATCCCACACAATATAGACCTATCACATGCCTGCCTACACTTTACAAAATAATAACTGCCTGTATCGCAAACAAAATTTATACACACATAGACACAATAACATTCTCACTGAGCAACAAAAGGGATGCCGTAGAAACCACATGGGTTGTAAGGAGCAACTCCTGATAGACAGTGTGGTCTTACGGCAAACTCACAATAAACATCGACACCTCCATGCAGCCTACATTGATTACAAAAAGGCCTTTGATAGTGTCCCACACTCATGGCTGTTATATACACTACGATTATATAAAATAAACCCTACACTTATCACATTTTTAGAAAGTACAATGCTGCATTGGAGAACTACACTACACCTCACACTCAACAGAGAAACCATCACGACTGACGAAATACAGATAAACCGGGGCATCTTCCAGGGTGACTCACTGAGCCCACTCTGGTTTTGTCTTGCACTAAATGCACTTTCCAACAGACTGAACAGCACAACTTACGGCTACACAAACATAATAAAAGCTGCCACTACACGCTTTCACACTTACTCTACATGGACGACATGAAAATCTACGCCTCCACACAAACACAATTGCACCAATTACTTGACATTACACAAACCTTTTCAAAACACATACACATGCAATTTGGGTTGGACAAATGCAAAACCATTCACATTGAAAATGGAGTACTCAGGGAAGGGGGCTTCACATTAGATCACATTGCTGCTATGGAAAATGACGAATTTTACAAATATCTAGGATTTAAGCAAGCCAAGCTTCTGGAGCACAAACACATAAAGAATGCACTCACTAAACAATATCTTCATAGGCCAGAGACAATACTTAAAACGCATTTAAATTCCAGAAATTTAATCAAGGCCATCAATGCTTATGCCACGCCAATACTCTCCTACTCCTTTGGAGTCATACAGTGGACATACACAGATCTTGAGGGACTTGAAAAGAAACAACGTAAACTGCTTACAAAGCACAGAAAGCACAATCCACACGCAGCTATTGAAAGACTCACCCTGCCTCGTTCAGAGGGAGGCAGAGGTCTTATTGACATAACAGATCTACACCAGAAGCAGACTCAGTCACTCAGAGAATTCTTTCACTCTAAACAACACACATCACCATTACACAAAGCAGTCTGCATGGCTGATACAAAATACACACCTCTGAATCTGAACAGCATGCAGAACACCCACAACATTCCTACAACATGCACTAAACTTCAAGCATGGCTCGGAAAGCAACTCCACGGTAGACATCCTTCTGACCTCAACCAGCCACACGTCGACAAAAAAGCGTTGAACTTTTGGTTGAGTGAAGGGAGTCTCTTTGGGGAAACTGAAGGAACCATGATTCAGAAGCTACTACCATACAAGACCAGGCTATTAACACTAAAAGCTACAGAAAACATATTATCAAAGAATCGACTGACGGGTCTTGCAGGAAATGCCATATCGCAGAGGAAACTATCCAACACGTCATATCCGGTTGCAAAATACCCACGTAGACAGATTATTTACACAGACATAACCAGGTAGCCAACATCATACATCAACATGTAGCTAAGATACACAAGCTAAGGGACATTCACACTCCTTACTATAAATATATCCCCGACATTGTCTTAGAGAACACCACATATAAACTATATTTTGACAGAGCTATAATCACTGACAAAACTATCCCTCATAACAGACCAGACATTACACTAGTAGATAAGCAAAACAAAGTGACTTACACAATTTACAAAAGACATACACTGACAAAATCACTAAATATACGGATCTTGCACATGAAATAAAACGCCTTTGGGGAGTTAACAGAGTACACATTGTTCCTATCGTTGTTTCTGCCACTGGGGTTATTCCACACTCGCTACACAAAAGCCTGCCAACACTAAATTTAAACCCACACTTATACAAAACCTTACAGAAAGCCACAATTCTAAACACCTGTCACATAGTAAGGAAATTCCTACACCCAAACATCAACACTCCCACGAGTGCATAACTTCCCTCCCTCGCATTTGAGATCCTTGGGCTTTGGCCCTCTTTTGGGTCCGCCTCTGGGATTGGCTTCCGGACTTGATCCGAGTTTGGCTTCCCCAAACAATAATAATAATAATAATAATAATAATAATAATAATAATCTCAAGAAAGTAAACCATTTTATTTCAAAAATATTAATAATTCATTTATAAAATTATTTAACAAACATTTTTTATAAATATTAAACTCTCAAAAAAAAAACTTTAAAATTTCAAAACTATTTAAAAGCCATTTTTTATATAAATTCTAAAACTATTTGATAAAATGAAATTATTTACCCTGAGGTTATTATTATTATTATTAAAATATTTTAGACTCATTTTTGGTTGAGATTTTCTGTGAAATATTTTGATTAAATAAATTAAATCACCTCAACATGTTGAGAAGTATGTGTAATGGTTTTGACTTGTACCCACGAAATGTTAAAAGACCACGAGGACGATCTCATACTAGATGGACCGCCGATATCACGAAAATGGTGAGAACCAATTGGAAAAGCAAACTCCAAAACCGAGTACATTAGAAAAATAGGGAAAAGACCTAGTTTCAGCAGTGGATTGATAAGGATTGAAACTAATGATGATATATAAGGGTTATTAAATTGATTGTTACATATCTCGGGTATAATTTGAAATTGCTTTTAGTCATTGTGAATGACATTTCAAATTAACGGGCGCTAAATGGAAATAACTTGTAATCATGATGCCGGCTCATTGCAAATCAAACTAACATTTATACGCGGATAATTTCATAACAGATCATGATTATCACACAAATACTTCAACGTCCAGAAATAGCGCCTACAAAAAATATTAACGTCAGGCCCTTTTGAAGGGGCGAGCCGCCCGGTTTGCTAAACGAAAGTCTTTTTATATTGCATTAAGTTTGGTTTGTTTTTAAATTTTTTGCCCACCTCGTTATTTCTTCCTATCATCCGTCTGTAAACTTTTCTGAGAAGAGCACTGTAACAACAATAACATAATATCGTAATTCTCCTGAAAATGCAGGCAACGCTTAGAATTCAAACTTAGGAGAATCAACCCAATAAAACTGCTCCAAATATTCGTTTCTCGACACTCAATCTTTGTTCTACCCACTCCCAAAATTATACATGTCGATCCTGCTATAACACGAAGAAATGCAGAAATAAAAAGAAACTAATTTGTCCTTTCGTTTTCTAGGACTCCATATAAGTCTCTCCCTCAGGCTGTTGGCGTGTCTAAAGCCGAAAGTGGCGCCATTCCACATGGCTAGTGACAGAAAAGAGAACTGAAGAGGAGAAATTTTCCATGGAAAAAAATATTCAATCATGTGTGCAAGTGTAACAATGCTTCGTTTCAAATACAACATCAAACGCCTAATAATTGTGTACGATGCCCTCCAACGTAATTGTGGTAACTCCACGACAGATTTTCTCGAGGCATAAAACCCTCCTAAGACACGAGGCATCACCACCATCATCATCATAGTCGTCGACTTCATCGCTCCGTTTTTTTAACGTTGCCATTTGTCATTTTAATTCTCGCTCGTCCTCTCTTAACGACACCCACCATGTAAAACTGTTTGTAAACAATTCATACGTTTGAAAGGCGTCTCAAGTGGATGGAAGAGCGAGACAACGTGCACATTGTGGTACGAGCGCCTCGTTCGTGGGCGTTGGCACTTGCAACGAAGATAAAGGAGAAAGGGGGGGGGGGTGGTATACAGGGTCTTTCTCGTGGAACCCGATCTGGAACGCACAGAAACCGCACGGAAAAGAGAAGAAGGGCCAACCAGCCAGCCAAGAGAGCGCAGAGGCGACTATTTATAGGCAGAGGTTGGAGAACCGCATCCTAAAATTAGTTCGCAAATCCCTTGGAGCCGAATTATCTCAACTTTGCATTCACAAACATTCTGCGGGGAGAGAGAGAGCGCTCTGGTCCAGCTTTTTCAAAAGTAAAATTTTTATTTCCTGTTTAATCTGAACGAATGAAGGGAGCGCTTCATTTTTAATCAGCTGCGCTCCGCGTTTGGATCCGCGAAAATTCGGCACAGTCGACGAGGCAACTCGTAAAGAAGAAAAGCAAGATTCCAAAAAGCCAAAGTGTTTTTTAGAAAAGAAAGAAGAGAGAGTCAGGGCCCATTATGCCCTTCGACTAAAGTGACCCGAGAGTTGTTTGTTTCGCTAATCGCAGCGCGCGGCGGGGACCTGGAGCGAGAGCCCGGTCGGCGCTGAGGCGGCTTGTAATCCAAACCAGTCCACCGCTAATGAATGACAGCCGCTCTTGCCAAAATGCTATTAATCTCCCATTCAGAAAAGCAAATAAACCAACGGAACAATAAGGAGCAGGAGGAGAACAGTTTTCATACGTAACGACCGACGAACCTCCTCCTCATAAACCCCTCCGACTCGAAGACATTTATCGGGTGGTTCATTATTTAACTACGTCGCGTAGTTAAACGCTGTCCTCGAGGAAGAAAATAGGCCACAAAATGGAGGAACCTTAGCTAAAACCTTAACTCTTTCATAATCGACATACAATGGAAAAAAGGCATTTCAGAAAGTTTCTCGTAAATTGCACCGCTACAGAATGAAAAACGAAAAGGAAAAAATCCGATCTTATCATTAACAAGGAAACTCACGTACTCTGACTCATCGAATTGATAATAAAAAAAAAATCTACGAGTACCTTTCACCCAATTAACTTGTCATGCAAAGCCATTCGATGCACTTTTCAAAATTTTCCGAGATAAAAATTCATAAGAGTTTATTTCAATGGGTGCAGTTTATAAATATCCAAACTTGTAGAATAGGATTCTAATTTAAACTGCATGCATTGGTGATAAACTTTATGGTTTTGAATGGATATTTAATTGGATGAAAACTACTCATAGAATTTTTTTTTAATCAAACTCGAAGAGTCAGAGCACGTGGAGTAGTCAGTCTCATTGTAAGACTTATCGCAAAAACCAATATCTCCTATGCGTCTTTACAAAGTCAGTCGCAGCCTTCATGTGACTTTGGTCATCCAGAGAGTACATCAGATCCAGTATTGCTGTATGCAGAGCTCATCTTCAAGTGAAGAACATTTTTTTATAAGTATGGACGGGAATCCTCCGGGAGATGTTTAGCTATGACTGAGGACATAAATAGTCTGAATTTATTATACAGGGTGTTTCAAAATGTTTTAGACAATGTTTAATCATTATATATATGAAACTATTACAGATAGAGACAAATGTTTTTTTCAACAATTTGTTTATCAACTCAAAAAGTTTTTTTTTTGATGCAGATTATAACGTTGTGTGTCCCCGCACCTTCCTTTCTGTGACAGTTTCCGGAAAATGGCGACTAGCGTAGAGAAAGCACAATGTATGGCATGGTTTATTAAGACTGAATCTGGAACACAAACTCAAAGGAATTTTAGGACACAGTATGAAAAGACCCCACCAACTCGAGACCAAATTGCGAAATGGCATGAACAGTTCATGACCACTGGAACTCAAAATCCCCAGGAAGTTCTTGAAGTCGAGCGTGACAGCCTAAAGGTCAACGTGTGATGCGGGTTTTTACATGATCGAGTTATTGGCCCATTTTTTTTTCATCGAGCCAACCGTTAATTCCACCAACTAATGCATGGTGCCCAACCCAATGTTTTCTTCCAACAAGATGGTGCCCCTCCTCACTGGGTGTTACAGTCCGAGATGCACCTAATGCTGAATTCCCTTGTAAGAAGTGGATTGGGCGAGATGGGCCTTTGTTGTGGCCACTTCGTTCACCTGACCTGACACCTCTGGACTTTTTCCTGTAGGATTTTCTTAGGGACAAAGTGTACAGCACAAAAGTCAAATGTGTGGCGGATTTTGAAGTCCCGCATTGTTTCTGCAGTTAGTTTGGTAGATGAGGCGATGCTGGCAAGAACATGAGCAGAGGTTGAAAATCGTTTGGATGTTGTCCGTGTAACAAATGGTCCCCATATTGAACTTTACTATTTACCAAAAAAAATTTTTGAGTTGATAAACAAATTGTTGAAAACCATTTGTCTCTATCTGTAATAGTTGTTTTAAATAATGATTAAAAGTTGTCTAAAACATTTTGGAACACCCTGCAGTATAAAGTCACCAAGAACACGACAGGGGAGTTGGTACAGCTCAAAAGACGATTTCCATACGCAGTTGACAGACCAATCCGGCGGCCTTTGTTCCAAAACCTTGCGGTTAACCATTTTGCCGAACCAATGGTGGTTTAACAACACACTCATTATATGCTTCTCGTGTGTCTCTAAAGAACTATGGACTCTAGAACCAAGTACAGGAGATAATACTCTATGTACGGAGTAAAATGACCTGGATTCGGACCAGGAACCATCTAGCTCGTTACCTCTACTAGATGGGCCACCACAGACAAGGTACAAGCGGTTTATCGGAACCTTGTAGGAAGTAGGCCCAGAAGGGTGGCTGAATGTAATTTCAGCACGAGGAGGTCCAAAAGATATTAAAATAAATGAAATATCACTTTTCCCAAATCTGTGTAGAACTTTTTCTCCTTCTCTTTAAGAAACGTTAAGAATAAATTAAATGAAACCCAGGTATAAATATTAGAGTATAAATTTATTACTGTACAAAGGGCTAAGATATGTGTCTCAGTGAAGCAGGACAAAACACGAATAATTTTATGCAGAAATTTGTTTCTAAAAAAGAAAAAGGCCAAAACTAATTAGACTAATTTTGTCTGGCTAAACGAGGTGCCGAAAAATTGGTGTATACTCTCGAAGTTTTTCAAAACTGTTTGCTCTTTCCTGATAATGACTTCAGGCCAAATCCTGTTGAAAAGAAAAGTTTAAATAGATTTGCTAAACTAATATAAATTCTTTAAAACCAACATTAAGTAATACAAGATCTATACCCCATATCAACATCTGTGATAAGAACAACGAGACGGATACTCGTGGTCCCAAAGATACTTCGTCCTTTAAATTTCCTAATGGTTGGAGTATTTCTCCATTTCCTCTACCGGGGGAGGGGGGGGGGTCTTCATTTTCGGCTTTTGACCCTTGAGAAATGTGCAATGGATAAGGAATGTTAACTTAATTCGATGTCATCCACCATCTTTTATAATGCGTGTATAATCCGATCCACCGCAGATTATTTTCTCCGAAGGTGAACTGAAAACTGTGACATCAATCCGCCGTCGCTTCATAGCCCAACGCACTGTTAGTGTGCAGCCCATCGACAGTAATAGAAAGTACCCGAGAGCTATCACTCACATCCTAAACCAAAACGGCTACGGACAAAACGACAGCCAGCTTGCTTGACGACACCTCATCAGTACAATGAACGGGAAGGGGACTTATTAAGAGTATTGTCATTGTTTTTTGCCTTCAGTTTCTTAATTAATTAAGTTGGCGCTAACGGTAACAATCTCTCCATATGTTTACTTTCTCGGATGGAGTAACACAAGAAGAAAGGCCTTCGGAGGGAGAGCAGTGGAAGGAGGAAAACGAGTGGGTCAGCTGCTGCTCTCCGATTGCAGAGTTCATTAAAAGCCAGGCGAAGGGCGACACAGGGTCACACGGGTGGTGGGGGTAGGAAGTCACACGTGGCCTGGACTACCAGGGACCCTATTCATGACAGACGCACGCATCAAGGGGAAATGACAGTGGAGCAGGCTTCTTGCCAGATGTTGGCGACAAAACGACGTTACCCTCTCCACTATCTCGATGCTGCTGCTGCTTTCATTTTGCTTTTTGATTCATTCACGAGAAACGCTTTCTTCACAAGAGTCTTTCAACTGATGGCGGGGGGGGGGGGGGGCCTGTGTGGCCGGGGGCTTTTCGATCGACGGAAGTTGACAACTATTATCAACTGCGCGCAACAATCCATTCTGGGAAAGCAGTTTCCGGGTCGGGAGGGCCGATGACGCCGGAACGATGCGTGGAATCTCACCACGGACTCCGCCGAAAACAAAGAAAACGGAAGGCTCCCAAAAACAGTCTATTCGGGTTGAATGCCCTGAAACCTTGAGGCAACGAGAGGCTTGGCGGAAAGTGCTGATCTCTGTCTCTTTCTCGTCATCACTGTGTACATTCCAATATCCTGCCCTACTGAGATACCCTCAACGTACCATTCCATCTCTCTATACGTTATACACGATTTAACTTTTTCACTTCATCCAATCGGGTGCCCAGCTGACAATGGGTCATCATAGACCGAAATAGGGATGTTCCTAAAAAGCCCTTCGTCCTTTTCGGGATTTTCTCGTGGGCAACTGATTTGATATTGGAACGTGTCCACTGAACGTTTTGTCGCATAATTAAGAGGATAGGTAGAAGTTATTTGCCGTCATCTTCATCTGGACTTTTGTAATTAGTATTCGTCCATAATTTCCATTGTTCCCGGGGGATGTTTCATTCAATAATAATAAATAATAAAAGCCCAGGTCAGATTTGAACATCTATGTATCAGCCTACTTCCCCATCCCAATGACAACACCACTCTTCCTTTGAATAAGAATCACTTCTCATTCTCTGCATAAAGCTCTCAAGGGATTAAACTGGCAGTACAAAAAGTGAAAACAGAAACCAAAAACGGCTACAGGTGTTTTGGGAGAGGGGGTTGATATCGTCGTACGAATGCATGTCTCTGTTTCTTTGTGGTGCATGTCGAAGCACCTTCCCAATGGCGGTCGCGAGGCCAACCGCTCTTACACCGGCCATTTGCTTTTCCACGGTCGACGGCCCCGGACCCTGGGTTCGTCTACGGACACGTTTTCAAACATAGCCACAAGGGGGAAGAGAGAAAAGCGGGTAGGGAGTATTGAACGTTGAGTGGACAGTGGAATAGATGACGAGCGATGGAGATTGCTTCGTGGGAGGAAGAATGAGATAGGTCGGTCAACCCATTTTCATTCTTTGAAAAGTTTATTGATTTCTTGCTGCTTTTCCTTTCTCCCGTCCCCTGCACTATACCATTCCGACCTCGAATCGACGATAAAAATGATTTCCCTTCTCTTTTTCTCCCTACACCCCCTCCCCTCTATCCCCTCTCTCTCTCTCTCTCTCTCTCTCTCTCTCTCTCTCTCTCTCTCTCTCT
>JAHWFO010028035.1:1879347-1896046 GCA_023313115.1 Rhysida immarginata | reverse complement strand
TCTCTCTCTCTCTCTCTCTCTCTCTCTCTCTCTCTCTCTCTCTCTCTTTGGCACAACAGAAAACGACAGCGCGTCACAGAATCCATCACTCTCGAAAGGAAAAAGAGAAAAAGCTAAAAGAGGGCCAGCGACCGAGCGCAAGAGTGGACTAAGGGGTCAGCCACTTTTATTGGCTCTCGTTTCATACTTTAGGTATCATCCACCCACTGACCACCAACTCAAAATCCCTACCCATATGCCCATCGGTCTCTGTCCTCGCATTCCATACAGGCGAAGAAGATAAACAACCACGAAAGAAAGAAAAGTTGAAAAGATATCGTTTCGTGACTGCTTGATAGTTCTCGCATTGTCTCTCTCAGAGTGTGTGTGTGTGTGTGTGTGTGTGTGTGTGTGTGTGTGTGTGTGTGTGTTTATGTGTGTATACATATGTGTGTGTCTGTGTATGTGTGTGTGTGTGAAAGTGAAAATACGGTATACAGTGAAACGACCAAGCAACAGTGCCCTATCAAGACTCAACAAATCAGCAATCTAATTAACCAGATTAGAATGTGCAAGCTATCATGATCAAAACGAAAGTTTACGAGAAATTTAAAAGTGAAAATATGAATGTATTGCTAGCATGTCTGGGTGAGTGAATTAGATTTTATATGAGCATGTTTGAGTGAGATGTCTAAGTGGACGTGTATGAGTATGCGCAAGTTTGTGAATGGGTGAATAGTGTATAAGATTCTGGGGATATGTAAATAGGTGGAGGGAATAATGCGTGAATATTTATTATTATTATTATTATTATTATTATTATTATTATCATGCGTCCTAGCGGACAAATTTATTTGTGGTTGTTGATGGTATTTTGATCATTTAGTTCATTAAAATACTTTTATGATTGTTACATTGTTCCACATGACAATTTAAGATGCTTTGTCGGTGATTCAGAGATATATCATCCTATATTTTAATAGAATTAAATGGAAAATACAGGTGATTGAATCAGGAAGCCTTTCGAATTTCTACAATCTAACGAAAGTGTTAACCATCCTTTTATAAAATGAGCCGGGTGTGAATCATAGTCAAAACCCTTGACCAATTCTTTAAGCTTCGTCAGTGTCATCAAAGAATTGAACGTGAGTATTTTTAATTCATTACAAGTATGATCTCTGTGTGTTATGTTATTGTAGGCCACCTTCAATTTTTCGTGCACATATTTATAGGATAGTGTCCAAATGGGTAGACAATAGGTGATTTTTGACATAATCTTCGATTTCAGAATAGTTATTATTTCTTTTCTTGTCAAGGTTCGAGGTACTATCTTAACCAGGAAGCGTAGTCTATTTAATTGGCAGATCAGCATCTCTGTATGGGCAATAAAATTTAGTTTATTGTCCAATGTGATACCAAATATGTTTTGTATGTATGTCAGTCTCGGCTTCTTAGATATAACGAGGTAAATCGTGTTGTCCTTATTAATTATCATACCTCGTTGCTAGAACCAATCATGCAATTTATCAGTATCTTGTTTGATATCCTGTTGTAATTCATGTTCAGTGAGTGTGTTATAGGTCCTAGTCAGTAAAATATCATCGACAAAAGCTTTTAAGCCAAACGAAAGGGGCAAGGAAGCTATTGGGGCCAATAATGTGGCAAATAGGATATTACTTATAGCTAAGCCTTGAGGTATCCCTCGTGTTGATGGAAAATAAAAAGTCCTGATGGTTACATATTATGCTGTTCATACGATTAGTAAATAAATTCTGAATTAATTTTAAGGTTCGGCCGAAACACCTTAGGCTGCGAGTTCTTCGAATAACTACCCACGAGGTACTGTATTAAATGCTTTTGCAATATCTACACTTACGATGACAAAAATCTGGTTGTTATCCATGGCTTCAACCGCTTCCAACAAAATTGATAGTAATAATTCTTGTGGTGCTGTATTGGGTCTATCTCCAATTTACACATTAAAAATACTAGGCTCGGTTATTTTAAGTAGCGAAACCACACGCAAGTAGTCAATAACTTCCTGTTTCATATCTGTTTGAAATACGGCTCTCATATGTTGAGCTGATAAACTTTACTTCACTGCACTAGAGTATAAATTTCTTCTTAAAGACGAAAGTGGTCCTTTGTGATAAAAGGTTGAACACCACTGGACTAGGCTGCCTAATAAAAGCAGCATTAAATTCAAGGATTTTAATAATAACCTATGTCTAAGAGTCATAAGAAATTTTGTAATTTTTGACCACAACTTAGCGACTTATCCAAAAATGTTGCTTCCTAGCGTTCTCTTCTAAATACGCATTCATGACCAAACCCATTCATTAGGTCGTAAAAAAGAACGCTAATATGAATATTCCACCACGGTCTCCCTAGAGTTGCCAAAGAAGGAGGCAACTTCCAATTTTTCTAGTCAACTATCAGAACCACTCAAAAAAATTTCTCTCGACGAAGAGATCTCCAATTGTGTCTAATTCCAAATCCGCAGTCTTTGTTCAGTCTTAAGAAAATATGCCAAAATACAAATTCAAAATGGTGGGGGTAGGGAATAAAGGAAAATTCCGTGTAATTTGGGCGGCGGTGGTGGGGGGAGGGGTATTGTTGTTGGAAGTCGGGAGGAGACTTTTCGAGTTCATTCCGTGTTGAGCGTCACCTGGCGGCCATCGATTGCTTTTATCCGTGAAGGGGCTTCTCTATGTGTGCGTGTGTCGGGCCTGTCAATTGTGGATGTTGTTGCCGCCGCTGCTGCTGCTTTTCCGGCCAGTGAAATGACGGTGCGATCAGGAAACAGGCGCTATACTTTAACAAAAGCCCGAAAGAAAGTCGGCCATTAAACACTTATTGGTCTCGCGGACGTTTCTCATTCTGTCACGCTCGGCCTTCCCCATTGTGCCCGTAATAGCAGCCTTTTAGCAGGCCGCCCGTCGTCGTCGACTGATGTTGTTGTTGCTGTTGTTGTTGTTGTTGCCGTCTTCGGCGAGCAGTCCGTCGGTGGTGGCGATGCCGACGACGAGAGGATTTTCGCAGGTCTTAGACCGGTCCTCGCTCGCTCAAACGAGGAAGCGAGGCCGATAACACCCAACAAAACGGAATAGAAGGAGAGAGTGCGTTTTCGAATGCACCTAACAATGGTAGTGCGTTCCTCCATAGAGGCCGATTTCCGTCGAGAAGTAGGTGAGCGCGAAAGCGAATCAATTGAATTTTTCGAGTGCAATGAATGAATTTGCCGAGTGACCCATAGTGAAGAAGAAAATTGGACCAGTTGCTCTTTTCCATCGGCTTTCTCTCTCTCGAAACGCTCCTCACGTGTAACGCAAAACGACTCCACACACACACACACAGCAAATCGAAATACCATTGCCAGACACAGAAGCTGTTGTCAATGAGGAGGACAAGAACGGCAATCGCATAATCGAAAAGAGAGCCAAACGGAGGAGAATGTTTAAACAGGTTCGCCCATTGTCAAATGGAACGGAAACCCGTTCGGAGAAAACCTTTTCACATTTTAAACATTTTTAGCCGACGAAATCGAAGAAATAATGGAACATACCACTCTTACAGAGCAAATTCTCTTTCTCCTCCTATGATTGACACGTTCTTCATTCTTTTCAGGCCCCCCCATCCCACCTACCTCCCCGGGGCCCTTATTTAAGCCTTGAAAACGATGAATGGGTAGCGGGGATCCAAAGAATTAGCCGATTTACCACCTTTTCGTGTTGGCAGCTTCAAAATACAATCGTTATGCTTCGTGGAATGCTAATACGCACATCAACAGAAAAAAACAAAAAACATTCCAAGTGAAGAGTAGGACCACGTCACAGAATCCAATGAAACGACCTACCTCGATAGCAAATCGTCAGAAAACGAATAGAGCGAAGAAGTCTTCTTAAGAAGCTAACATCGTTACCATCTACTTTAGCCATCAGCCCACTTAATTTTACGTTTAAAGCTACGCTTTAACTTTCGATATTTAAATTAATATGAAAAATGAAAGGACAATTCCGCGAACTAGAATCATACCAGGGAACTTGAATATGTAGCTCGTCGCCTCTACTGATACAGCAAGGCTTTCTTAATGACTGCAAAACACATTGGTGGCCAGTAGATAGGGAAGACTCTATTTTATATGTGCATATTATTTAAGCTTTCAGTCTGCAGATTGGCAGAAAATTAATTTAGTATGTTGGCATTAATATTGTATTTTCAAAATTTAATTTATTAGCACATTTCTAAATGTTTTATAATTTTAAAAATAATGTTGCAAACTATTACAATCTCCCTGTACAAATTTGATCTGGACTTTATTTTTTGTATATTTCATTGTTGTAAAAATCTAAACTTTCATGGCAACTATCGCCTCTCATGCAAATGCAGCACGACTCATCCGGTTGATATGGTAACCGATTGTTTGTTTAAACAAACAAAATAGCGGACAGCGATGTGTCGACCAAAGTAGAACCATGAATAATCACCAAGTTTCTCCACAACGAAAGTGTGAAAGTAACTTCAAAGACAGTTCACCGAGTCATGTTTGTCTCGATCATCCGTCTTTGCTTGGTGCCAAAAGTTTGAAGGAGGGAGAGAATCCATTGGCAAAGAACCTCATAAGGCAAGGCCAGCAACTGCTGTCAATGATAGCATTGTCGCACGAACAAATAAGATGATAAGGGACAACAGGAGGATTCATGTTCGAGAATTGGCTTCAATACTGAACAGCAGCACTGGCAGTGTGGAGACCATCATCGACGATAAGCTGAAATTCAACAAGATCTGTGCCAGATGGGTCCCTAAGCAACACGAGGATCACAAACCATCCGGGTGTAAATCCGTTCCATACTGCTGCAGCGATAGGACAGGGAAGGTGAAAGCTTCCTAAGGCGTGTTGTGACCACCGATGAGACATAGATTCATCACTACTCTTGCAAGCAAGCGTGCGAGCATGGAGTGATGACACACAGGCTCACCGCGACCCAAAAAATTCAAAGAAAAGTGATGGCGACTGTATTCTGGGACATTAAGGGTACCATTCATGTCGATTTTCTGGTAGAACGTCGAACCATAAATGCACCCTACTACTATGACATTTTGAGGACGTCCCTGAAGCCGGCACTAAGGAAAAAGGGACCATGACTCCTTACCAGTGGTCTTTGTTTTCTGCAAGACAATGCCAGACCACATAGCCAAACTAGGGCAGTGGTCAAAACTGCCGGAACACAAATGGTACATGTTACCACATCCTCCATACAGCCCGGATCTCTCTCCTTGCGACTATCACCTTTTTGGACCATTGAAAGAGTTGTTGGGAGGGCAGAGGTTCGGCTCCAGTGAAAAGTGAAAAAGGCTGCCATGACGTGGTTTCGACAGCCTGAACATTTCTACAGAACCGGTATCCAGATGCTCCCAGAACGCTGGAAAAAATGTGTAGAGTAGCAAGGAGAGTTCTTTGAGAAATAACCGGTGTGTGTGTGTATGTGTGTTCTTTCTTTCTTTTTTTTTTTAGTTTCCTGATTTTATAAAAAATAAAGTCCAGATCAAATTTGAACGCCCCTCGTAACATACCAGCAAGTTTTTTCATTTATTAGTCAACTTGTATTTCACTAATACAAGAAATAATAATAATTGAAAAAATAATTCTGTATTATGAAAAACGTATTGTAAACCAAAAATTGTGACTAGAAAAATAGCAGTAAATGTTGATTAGTTTTAACACTGAACTCTTATCGGTTAAAAATTAACCAATAGAATTAGGCTAGCAATATAAAAACAATTATGTCAGTTACAACTGCCAGAAATTTTTGTTAGATTTGTCTCAGAACGACGTCATTTTGTATAACTGATAGCTTTTGAACCTGTTCAAGAACTTCAAATCCTTTTATGTTAAAAAACAGTGATGTATAATGATGATAAATAAAAAAACTACGATAGCAATCCCGTCATAAAACAATACTTGAGTAACTTTGAATTCTACTTACAAAGCGAAATTTCTCAAACGCGACAATTAAATAAAAAATAATAATAAAAAAATAAAATAAAAAAAACCCACCCGCCGCTTGGAAAACAAAAAAACACAGCACATAGATACCAGATAACTTTCTTATCACCGGAAAAACTTGTGTCAAAAACTATCGCACAGGAGAAAAACTACTCATTTTTATATTCGCCCCGATCTCCTTGTGAACATTGTTTCTATGAATCTAACTTACCAACGAGAGGCAGCAAGGAACGCTCATTCTACACTGCAGAAGGCACTGCCACCATAACCACCCCACAACAAAGAAATATTTGAATCCCGTTTCTGTATATAAGCTCTTATTGTGTTTTTTTTCTTCAGAACTTCATCTGAGCACTCAAGGCGTTAAACGGGGGATAGTGGAGTCGGAAACGAGTTGAGCAAAACGTCATCTTGTAATATACATCTGAATTCATGTTGTTTGCACGGCTTTAGACTTCAATGAATACACTGTGTCTGAAGATCATTTACAGAGAAAGAATTGGCATACTAATCGTTTCATTAAAACAGAATAGCGTTCCATCTAGAGCATTGAGAAAAAAAACCCATAATATGGCACGGGGGGGGGGGAGTGCTTCTGAGGATGTTATGGATTTGAGGAAGAGGAAAGGTGAAGACAGTAAGTCGTGCGTACTAAACACGAACCCACCTCTCCCAGGCCTAAATGTGTTTTTGTGGTAGGGGAAAGGGAGCATTGTGATTCCCCCCAACATTGCCTATGGAAACTTGCACTGGGATATTGCGCTGAGAGAGAGCGAGGGCGAGGAAGTGAGTGACCAGAAAGGGACGGCACATGCGTTAACACTCAACACTCGCCCTCCTGCAAATTGCGTTCTGGTAACACGTGAAGATCGAAAGGAATTCATAAACGATGGCGGCCGTCCACTATGAAAAAATCCTACAGCCCCATCTCGTATACAGGCACAAGCACGCATAACCCTTTCTTCTCATTTTACTGTTAACAAACACGGGAATCATCGTTTTTGCAATCAGCTCAAATTAAATTAATATGAACCAATTGAGAATGCGCAAGCTTATATTACCACAACAACGAACTTAAAAAGTCCCTGGAAATTTTATTTCAAATTAGTATTTTTTATAAGCTACATTAATTAAAAATCCTTTTGGAAACTACCCATGACTATCCCCATTAATAATGATGAATCTTATACTGAGAATTACGCCGAGTTTAAGATCATCATGATTATAATAATTTACCGTATCGAGTAAAAGCTGAGATTAGGTAACAGCACAGGCCGATGCAAACAATACAAGATTTCTCACAACTACATTGATGCTACAAAACTCCACTCCACAACCTGATTCGAACCAGGGGCCATGATCAGGCCGCCTTATGTCTGCTGCAGAAGCTTTAGCAACGATAGCATCAATAATACGTGTGATAACTCTTTCAATGTTCAAGTCTATCTCTCTCTCGCTAACAATCTTGTGCTTCACTTTTTTCAAACCATGCTGAGTCATAACCGTAGCTCCGAGCACCCAAACGGTTGAGAACCATCTCGTCACACATTTCAAAATACTAAGCTATAATAGCAGCGGCGACAGAAACAGAAACTGCTCAAACCAAAAGGACAAACAGAAACGACTTCTGAATGCAAAAGGGGCGTCAACTTTGACAGTCGGTGCAACCAGGCCGAACGGTTTCCCCTGACGACTCAGAACGAAATGAGTGGCCCCTTTGTGTGTCTCATCAAAAAGGAACGGGGAGGAGGTGGTTGGAAAGTGGAGTTTCGTGTCCACCTGAAGGTCAGCAAAGAAGGAAGAGGTCCTTTGGTATAGTCTCCACAAGGGAGCTGAGTCAACACACGCAGGAGAGGGTTTTTTGGCGGCCGGCGCCTAACCTCCCCGTTTCCCGTCCGCCTCGGTGCTTCCACAACGACCCCGGGGAGAGATCAGAGGGAAGCCTCACATTGGGGCGACTACGGCTGGGGAAATGGATTTGAATCCATCGCAGGCAGGCGATTGTTTTCGCTCTTTAAAAAAAATATCCAAATGAAAAAAACAGGCAAATAGAATTTAGATGTAAGCCATACTTCTTCAATTCTGACTGGCATCGACAGAACCTGGCCTGTCTACGGTAGAGAAAGTGGAGTGTGTACTATGGCTTGCCGCCCGCTGCTCTTCTTTTTCACTACCAAAAAATGCTTTCATTCAGGGACTAATCGACCTTTTATCTAGTGCTTGTTTATCGAAGTTAAACTGCATCTCCTCCGAACAATGACCAGCGATTTTGTTTCAGAAGCCATAATTTACGCCATAAAAATGACCCTTAATAATAATAATAATAATAATAATAATAATAATAATAATAATTCAATTTAAAGTTTATTTCCAGAAACAGGAAAGAGGAGCATCCATCAAGAGCAAAGAGAAGGTGAAGTCTAATATTAATGTCAAGGAAAATCAAAAGCAATAAAAATGTAAAATTTAAAAAATTGATTATAAAGAACAAAAAATGTGCGTTACATTAACAAAACTGGATAATCAATTCCCTTTAACAAAATTGACAACCCCCTTTGTCGAGTTAACATATTATTATTATTATTTGAGCACTCACAAAGGAGTAAAGTAGAGGCGGTATCTAAAGCCGATATTGACTAATAGTTCATCAAATCACTAACAAGTGTAGTAAAGCTAGCGTTATCTATAGATAACGGGGTCGGAAAAGAAACTGTCTAGAGATTAAAAAATATCCATGTAATGGTTTCGCAGCAAGCGTTTATAGTGTTTGCAAGAAGTCACACATTGACAGACCTTCGATCTTAGTTCATAGGGAAGATTATTCCAAAGGATGGTGCTTAGATTTGAAGGTGGTCAGTTTTGTAGGGACCACGAATAAGTATCTGCGGGTCTGTCGGTATTCGGGATTAGACTCGAGTCAAGCGTTAGTGAACGCAGCGGGATGGCTGTCGTCACGTATAGCGTCTGACAGCTCTGACGTAAGGGCTATGTTACTGATATGAGTCAAACTCGGGAGTTTTAGTTTATGACAAAAGTTGGTCACTGACTCCAATCTTTTTAATTTGAAGGCTGTCTTAATAATATGGTTGTACGCTGCTTTGAGTCTCTTAAGATTTGCTGTGGAGGTGATGACCAGAATATAGCTCCATAGGCAATCTTAAAATTTAAAAATGGTTTTTAACTTTCATCTCACAAATCAAAATTTAAAAGTAAAATAAGAAACCCACACATTCATGTCACGGCATTCTTTGGAACATTCAAAGACATTATTGATGTCCAGTTAATTTTTACTTTATTCCAAAATATATTTGACTATGTGGGATGCCATAAATATGAATTAAAGCAGATCAAGGAAATTTCTCTCTAATTTTATTTGGAAGCCTTTGATCACTTCATATTTATATTAAGAAAACTTATCTCAAAGAAGCGTTCGATAATTTATTTGACAACATATCATTCCTGCAAACAGAAGCTGAATGTTAAAGTATTATCTAAAAGACTCAAAAAAATTCCCTTCTCAAACTACGTAATAATAATAATAATAATAATAATAATAATAATAATAATAATAATAAACAGACTCAAGTATTGTGATTAGTAGGATGGCGTTGGAGACGGAATGAAAACGGGGGATTTGTAGTATTTAGAATTCAAAATGGGAGTATACGTGTCCTCGAGTCGGATTAGCAAAATGGCAACTTTGGTCGATAACAGGGAAATGACTTGCAACAATTGCAACGACAACAAAAGCTTCGAAACTGGCACCCAGGAAAGCTAATCCGGCGTCGGATGAAGGACAGACGGACAGCCAGGCAAAACGGACGGACGGTGCAAGGAAAAAAAATTCCACAGGACGGGGAAAAAAAAAAAAGAAGAGAGAAGTGAGCGCAGAGTAGAAGGGAGACGACGAATGAAGGATAAAAGGAAAAGAAAAAAAAAGAAGCGAGCGAGCGAAAGAGAGAATCACTTCCCGATCCAACAAACAGTGGATTCATTATGGGGCCGAGACTGGTGAAATCAATCTCTTTGACAGGTCGGTCGATTGGTTTCTTCTCAGTGTGCCCACTCACTTCGATCTTTGAGAGAGAGAGAGAGAGAGAAGGTGAGGGAACCCCATGCAGGCGGGTGGATGGCGTGGGAAGAGGCGCGTGCAGCAGCGGGCGAATGAATGCGAGAGCACGAGCCAGCCAGCCATCAATCAAGAGCGTCAATTTCGTCCTGACATCCTTGCTCCGCCGGCCAAGATTGTCGCGCCATTTCTCCATCGAAGGAAGGACACAAGAGAAGAGCACGACGACGGTCAACCGCCCGCTACAATGACGACCTCAAACAATTACAACGGAGCTTTCTGAATCACCTCCTCCTACAGGGACCGGGGATCTCTCCCTTATAGGGTATCACGTGATTACAGTCGCATCCTCTCTTTATTACATTTGTCGCAGAATTTCATGTCCGAAATGGTTCGCCGTCTTTAATTTTTCTCTCCTTACCGTGAGTGCTCTTCCTTCTGCTGCCTTCAGACACAAACAAATGGAACGAAACTGAAAGAGAAAAATTCTTTTCTTTTAAACGAGGAACTCACTGCAATAAATTGTTTGGTCGCTTTTGTTGTTTAGGGACATTAAAAGACAAATTGATCTTTTGATTAAAAGACGATATCCAGGAATTGGGTACACCAATGCTCCTTTTTCAGTGAGATTCAAGTAACCAAGAGAAAAACAAAGAACTATATACACATAGATACTTTCTTACAAAAAAACAAAAACCGTAATATATTTTTAAAATCCTGATTTCCGAAAGAATGCTCCTCTTGTCCCCTGAGTGCACACTCTACCTCCTTCGACGGACAGGTACGGAAAGGACTTTTCCATATACTTAGCGGCCAGCGTAGAAATACATCTTCCGAGGTCGTTATATTTAATCTGTCTAAGCGTACGTAAATTATATATATATTTCTTGTTCATCAATTTTAATATTTTACAAAACCTTCATAACCGAAATTTATTTTTTTACTTTTGAGCCATTTTTTTACCGATTTTGATAGGGTTCGTTTTTTATTTTTTTTTATTCTTTTCTAAAATAAAAATCAGTGCAAAAAAGACCGATTCCTAGAACCAAATACAAAATACATCGTGGGAAATGAAAAACTTCAGAAGTAAGGACAAAAAAATAAGGTATCCTCAATGGAAATAGTGGATTTCTAAAAGAAGAAGTAAATCATATTTATAATAATAGCATTAATTACTTTTTTCACTTTCTGCGTCTTAATGATAGGGTAAAAATAAAAGTTAAATTTATTAGATGAATCCAAAGTCAGGGTGAGTCAAAAGTCTGTTACCCTCTTCCTATCTTGGATAGCAATGTAGTTATGCAAATTCCAATACAGGGAATGAATAGGATCTTGAGGGTGCTCTATCTGATGGAGCACCTTTCATCATCTCAAATATGCAAATTAGGACACATCCAAATTCTATCTCGAAAACCGTAAGAGATACACAACAAAATTCCAATTGCGCATTTCTTCAACAGCAAATTCCAAACAAAACGGCAGTAAAAACTACTGCAAGAGTAATTTGTTATTTGTAGTTGGTTATTTGTTATTTATAATCCATAACCAAATCCATGCCATATAATTCCATTTCTAATCTGCGTACATTTAATGTCAATATCTCAATTTTCATAAAAAGTGGGGATACAATACGACATTGGCTGAGAATGAGAAAAGTTTAGGCATTTAAAATTTTATCTGCAATGATGTTTAGGGAAGATAGTAATCGCTGCAATCAATCTTCCACATGAAATGCTCCTTCGAATTTGCTCGAGTGAAAACGCTCCTTCCGTATCTCCCAGGGCGAAGATCACCACCGAACGCCCAGACTGACTAAAGGAGGAAGATACAAGTGCAAAAGACGGCGGAAAAGACAGAAGACGAGCCAATTATACTAGAGCAGGAGAGGAAAAAGAAACGCCACTAATATAAAAAAACGAGGAGAGGAGAAGAAGAACTAAAATAAATGACCTTAACAAAAATGAGAAAACATTAAAATCAATATAAAAATGACTGACAGAAAAAAGGGAAGTACTGCATGCTTTTGTGTGTGTATGTGTGTGTGTGTGTGTGTGTGTGTGTGTGTGCGTGTGTGTGTGCGTGTGTGTGTGTGTGTGTGTGTGTTTAATAAACGAAGCCAGCGACTATGAAGGTAGCAGTGTATCCGTCTGAAAATAGTGCGAGTCCAATGATGATGGCCGATGGGCGAGTTTCTGTTGCTGATTGCGCCACTGCTCGCCTTGATTGCGCCCAGAAAACCCAGAGGACCCGATGATTAGTTTACTTATGCACCGGTAAATTGACGACATACAAGTCCCAACGGGGAAAGCGAGGCGACTGCCGTGGTGCACATTTCCCTCTCTCCCGCCAACGCTGCCGCCAATGCCGCACCTAACCTACAGACAAACAGATGCGCGTACCTACGTACGCATACATACCGCCTCCTCCTCCCAACACCCAAATCATTATTAAAACTCGTGCACGTGGGAACTATAAAATTAAACAAATGAAAAAGTAAAGAAGTACAAAGGACCTCTAATTTCCTTGATTTTTCTTTATTCAAACCAGCAAGTATAACTTTTTACCTAATACTCTAGAATGAAATCAGCGTATTTGTTCAGCATAAGTTGAAGTGAGGTGCAAGTAAGAGCATTCATACCGTTGTGCATTCTCCTACACAAACATGTGCTCGAGTATCGATCGGAGGAGATATTCCATACAGGAGAAGTCAAGCTTTCCGTGAGCAGGGGCCTGAATACGCGCTCGATGGGTGCTGCTCATCCGTGACGAAATTATTCCAACCCCCCACTCGATAAATATAATGACATCGTAAGATACGAGGATGGAAATCTAGGATCACAGCCAAACGGGTTTTGGGAAGGCTCTTATTAAAAAGAAATGCCACGAATCGTTAAGGAAATCCGACAAAAATTAACTAATTCTGTTTCTCTCTCGTTTTCAGGGTCAAAATGGCAATAGAGAAATAAATTGAAATGCTACAATCGCACAGGCATCCCACTTTATCATGAAAGAAAACTGGGAGAGGGAGTCATAAAAAATTGTATACTCAAAATTGGCTTTGACTGAAGTCCTTACGGGTGAAATTTAGTGACTTTGGTTCGCTGATATAAATGCTTCAGCCATTAGTATCTCTAAAAACATGTCAACACAACAATCCCTGGCCTCAGACGGATAGTCGTAACTTTCTCTGTTGCTTCAGATGCGCATGAGCAGAAATGCCGATTTTGGTCTTACAAAAAAACCTTTGCGTTTTAATATATAAGATTTTATTTATTTAATTTTTTTTTTATTTATGTATAGTTTAAGGAACCATCTAAGTACGTATGTGTATTAATTTTTTTACTAAAAAGGAAAATAAAAAAAAAGAAAAAAACTTTTTTCTGTTGGAGGCGGGGGGAAAGGCTTGCAGCATTTATATGTGGTTCTACCATTCCACTCTGTCAAATAATGGCTACATGTAGAATAGCCAAATGGTTACCACGAAATACATTTTAATAGCCACCTTGAAATATTTAGTAGCATTTGTCTACCAGGCTACAACCTTTGACGAACCTACCAGTAAGTTGGTAATGGCTAACTGCGAACGAAAACGAGATTCGAGGAAGACAGGCCATGTGTTCAATTGATGACGACACGAGAATAATTTTACCTATTCTTATAAAAACTGACTCGGTGACTTACGAACACAAATTTGGCAGACACTACCTGATAAGAGTGCTATGGGAATGCGTCCACCATTTCCATTGAAAAAAGTGCTCCGAGAGAAACAGCAAGAACAAACACATTACAATGTATCGTCTATTCCCCACCCCTTGACAATACACTTGTACAATCCGTATCTGACTCAAACTAGGAAGCAAAAGCTTTTTATCTTTCGTTCTAATGATAAGCCTTGATGAACTCCCTCGTATTTTGTTCCACCGACAGCTGGCCGCCCTCTTCTTGGACTCGGGGCGCAGTCAATAAAAGGCAGCAGTTGCATCTTGGAGAAGAGAATCCCAACAACGATAACTGCACTGATGGAAAGAGCGAGATTGGCAAGAAAAACAAGTTCCATAACACCCTTCCTTTTTTCTACACCCTCCCGTTGCATATACAGCGGAAAGAGGGAGGTAGTCACGACTGTCCACCCATTTGCGGCCAACTGATTAAGAGCTGGAAGCGAACCCATTGTTCTGTATCCACTCGAGAACCTAAGAAACTGAAAGGCGAGGCTTGATCTCCAAGCGCCACCTATCTCCTCCTTATGAATGGGCCATTTGACAGTTGGTTGATGGATCGCTCGCTGGGGAGTCATAGAACTTATTCCCTTTCCCATCCTGCAATACCCCTACCTCCACCTCAAAACCCCCTGGGGAATCGCTTTCATTATCTTACGAAGCTCATGATGACGATAGCCATCTCCCGCGTGTCTCCAGCTGCACTAGAACGTCGCTTATCCTCTTGCATCCAAAAAAACAATACCACCAAACCCCGGGACAGTTTTGAATTTAAAAAAAAAGAAACAAAACAGGTGCGAATGCAAATAAATAACCTAAACTAGAGAAATAAATTAAAACCTCTCAGTGGGGAACGAATCTTGTAGGAAGAATAAAATTAATGACCATCTGGACCCTTAATTATAAATGCACAGCGCTTAATTTCCTGGATTTCCCTTCTTCATGTTGGCCAAAATCAAGAAGGAAACCTCATCACATTAGATCCAAACCCAAACACCCTCTTCTTAGGCTCTCCAATATTCTCAGTTTGCTACACCTGTCTCCTCCAAAGATCCCATGTCAAATGCGGTGGAAGTCATTACTTCACCGCACAAAACTTTGGGGGCGCAATAAAAACGGCGGGACAGGTGCGGCCCCCTTACTAAATCAGAATAATCCTAATTGGTTATTAGCTGACTTAGCACTCAACACAGTACAAAAGTATCAAATGCAATGCATACTAACACAATCCTCTCACGGAAGCGATTATGTTAGCCCTTTAAGCCCTGAAAAATAAAGCTAATATGGCTCTATTTTAAAAAATTCGTTTAAGTATACAAACACCTGTCAAAATTTGCCTTATTATTAGAGAAATAAACATTGTATCCGTCACCACCGTCTCCCGGAAATGTCATTGTCAGTCAGCTAATCAATTGAATCCAGAATTCCAAAAATGAGCCTAACTCCAACAAAAAAGTGGGGAAAATTCAACAGAAATACATAGGAAATTTCATATATACAAAAAGATTGAGATTTCGGTCATTATTTTCGTTCCTCTGAAGCACGAGATGAAAAAATATAAAATTTTGAACAATTGCGCATGAACAATTCAAATTTGATAATTTCATAATTACCCAACAACATTAAAATTTTTTAAATATAAATCAAAATTTTATTTTTACAATTCATTAATTTATTTAAGTTGAAAATGGAAAATAGAATTCAACTAAACTAATGATATGTTATTTTCCATTTGCACATATACGTATATTACATGGAAAATAACATATTACTTTACATCATTAATCTAGAAGATTCACATTTAAACCATTTTTTTTATGTGCACTCTATTTACATTTTTTAAATGACTCCGAAGAGGGGGGAGGTTGAATTTTAAATAGAGGATATAGAGTCAAATAAGTTAATGATTTGTAAAAAAAAAAAATTGTTTATATTAAAAAAAATGTTCAATGTTATTAGATATTTATAAAATTATTAAATTTGATTCTTAAAATATACTTTTCCCAACGATATAAAAAGATTATCTATCTACTATTACTTATATCCAAGCTCTGTCTGTCTGTCTGTCTCCCTTTATCTCGGCCCCTGCAAGAGATAAAGAGATACCTCGGAATCACCTTTTTATATCGATACTTCTGGCTGTGTAGAGGGCGATGGGGGGGGGGGTATTTTAATTTCGTTTTTTTTCTCACAAAAAATTTAAATACATTCATTCTTCCTTCATCTCCGTGGAGCAGTTTGTGACGATAGAGTTTGTTTTGCCAATAAGATTGTTTCTAAGAGCGGAAACAATGAAGAAATTGTTGCACAAAAGCGATTGTCAAAATTTGTTTCAACAATTGGAGTTTTTAGACAATAAATAGAGAGATGGTTTTACCCAATGACGTATATTAAAGATAGACTCCGAATCCTATTGTTAACAGCGGCAAAAAATGAAGCAAATTGAGCCATGATAGTTCTGGGCAGGAGTGAGCCGTGGAGTAATTAGCTGTCTTGCTGCTTTGTTTTTGAAGATTTTGGGCCCGAGGATTTATTAATTCAAAACCATTATTCAAAGTTGTTTTGCGTACAACTGTACAAACAGACAAGAAAAAGGATCAGGAATCATTTTCCACAAAAGTAAATCAAAGATACGTAACTAAAATGAAAATACGTAACTGAAAGACAATCGATACGAAATTGAAATTGAAACCAAGATCGAAAAATTGTTTATAAAATATAATAAAATACTTCAAATACAAAGTAAACGAAAAGATAAACTTATCACTCCGTGATCGGCGTGTGAAAGAATTATTAATCAGCTACACTCGTGTTTAGCCAAGTGTTTTGCATCAATTTCACTCACTTTCAGCCATGACAGTTCTGGGCATGGAGCTTCCCAATTTGCTTCAAGTTACAACAATAGGATTCGGAGTCTATCTATCT
>JAHWFO010028035.1:1822923-1871704 GCA_023313115.1 Rhysida immarginata | reverse complement strand
CCCCGTGTGACAACAAGAAAAATTGTCCCAAGATTTGCACCGGCGAGCGGACCGATACCCCAGCTCACACACCCCAACCAAGTCATTTGATGATCCTTAGCCAGCGCCACTCTCCAACAGCAGCTAAAGTGGAATCAAAGAGGTTAACTAGGGAAACGAAAAAGAAGTAAGAAGAGGAGGAGCAAAAAAAAGGCGACAGTAAGGAAAATAAATTGAAGATCTACATGGAGGCCATCAAAGGGATGGAATCTTAAATTCCGTGACCCAAGTTTTAGACTGAAAAAAGTGAGAAAGGAGCGAGGGCGACCTCTTTTATCCGCTTCACATTCCGCGAAGAGGAGAGTGAAGAGAAGAGAGCGATGAGCGCGTTCGACTTAAACAACTAGGAAGAGAAGTTTTGATTTTCTTTTTCATTTCTCCAGTCTCCTCTTTGTTCATATAAAGTGATGATTACAAACTGCTTCGAGATAATTAAATATAGATGAAAACGAAAGGAACAATTCCGCGACCTAGATTCGAAATGAGGACCACGAGTCTCTAGTTTGCCTCTAGCAGCGAACTTAGCCACCACGGATGATGGTCCAGCAAGATTGAACCTAAGTTGTTAGGCCTATTGTTGTTAGTGCCATGGTCGATTTATGATAAAGGTCTGTGTACTCCGTGTGCTTTCCATTGTTTACATCTGCTACAAGCTAGCAGAGCGAAACATTTTGCACTATGTCGGAATAACGTGTCCTCAATATAAACCAATAGTTTTGATGTACTCTAACTAGTTTCAACCATCACTTTAGAGTGGTATCTTTGAAAAGAAATATTCTCAACAGGCGAGCTAAGTGCCTGCCTTTATCAAGTGCTTCCATTTTGACTGTTTAGCAGTCTTTAGAACACTTGGAGACAGTTCCTGTACCGCGCCCGCCGTGTAAACCTTTTTTATTTATCGTTTTTCATCTACAGGGTCGTCTCGTTTGCTATATACCAAAATCAAAAAAGCTGTAAAATATTTTTCAATATAGGTATCTGATTGTATCACCATATATTAAAATGATTATTTTGGATTTGTGGTTTCCTGTCGTCGTTAGTTTGACTGTCGGCGTTAGTTTGGTAGGTATCTGACATACACAACAATCGGTAGAGAGCCGTAATAAATATTCTCATTTATAACAAAGAGGAAAAAACTGGCGCCAGACAATACAGGATCATACCTAAAAAAAAGTTAGAAAATTCCTTTCCACCTCAACTGCTTAGCAAAGAAATTCACGAAAGATGTGCTTTCCCGTATTGGGTCTTGGAAGTGTGGGAATTCCTAAATGGAACATTTAATGACCAATGGTGCAGACGAGAATGAGCCTATTCCATGCGCCCCTCCCAACTCTCCGACCCTGTTACCTGATTTCTTCGTGTGGGGTTTTACCATGTATTCCCAACATCCAATCGCTCTGCCAGACCTGGAGGCAAAGATCCATCCAGCAAATATTTCAGGTGACTACACTGGTAACGTTGCGGAACACTTGGGGAACAATGATCAATATGAATATCCGTGGTGCGAAACGGAGATTACGTTGACATTTAGGATGCAAACGTTTGTATATTAGTAAATGTGTGCATTTGAAGCCGGTGTAGAGAAAACTCTATCTAGATTAATAAAAATTAATGTCTGTCTGTGTATATTCGCGATAATCTCTACAACCGCCAAACAAAAGAGCGTAAATTTTCAGGAAGCTTTATCATAGTCCGGAAAAAGGTTTTTCACTATTTTACCATGAAATTCCGCGGGTTTTAGGAGTGAAAAATCACCATTTCATGTAACAATATATATTTAAAATTCAACAATAATACTACCCACAACAATATGACAAGCCGACAATAACGGCCCTTTTATCGGATTTTAATGACTTGCAGCGGGTTGCGCGGATTTTATAAGTGAAAAAAACCCACACATTTACCCTAAACAACCTGGGTGTTTCAAAACACCCCTATCATCCATTGTTTTTGAAAATTATTGATTCTAGATGCTTGAAAAAAGAATTTTCTGGACAAAACCTATGCTAAAGAATTCATTTTTGTTATTTTCATTTTCCAGAACAAACAGGAAGTAGAGGAACTGGAGTCAACTTTGAAAAACCAAACGACAACATAGGCCATGTAAGGTATCTTTGAATAGTACCTTTAAAAATAAACTCTGGGCCAGGGTATACTTGGAACTCTTGGTCGTGTTCCTCAAACCATCCCTGAACAATTGCAGCCGTATGACACGTTGCACTGACTTGCTGGAACGAGCCATCCCTCTCTGGGAAGACAGTCGTCACATATGGGTATTACTTGATCTGCAATTATGGATAAATAACCGAATCGGTTGAGAGTGCCTGCCAAGATATCAGTGGGCCCAGACAATGCCATGAGAACACTCCTCACACCAAGACGCTGCTGCCACCAGCCTGGATTCGTCAAACAATGGTTGCAGGATGCTTGTTCTCGGAGGTCACTCGCCTCACCCGCCAACGGCCGTCACTTCTGTGAGCAGAAATCTTGACTTATCGGAGAAGGCAACCTTTTTCCAGTCAGAAGTGGTCCAGTTTCTGTACTGCTAGGCAAATTGAAGCCGTTTTTGGCAATGAACCTTCGTCAGCATGAGTGCGGTGACCATCCGTCTGCTGCGGAGGCCCATACGTAGCAGGGTCCTCTGTACTGTGGTTTTAAAGACATGTCTGGTAGCACCCTCGTTGGTTTGAGCGGTAAGTTGGTCCACTGTAGCTCTTCGGTTGTTCTTCACATACCTTCGCAGCCGACATTCACCTCTCTCATCAAAGTAATATCGTGCTCCACAGTTCCCATACCGTTTATTCTGAACGGTCCCATTTTCCCGGTCATGGTACACTTTAACTAGAGCAGCACGAGAACAGTTCACAAACTGCGCGAATACTGCCACCCTTGGCCCGAAAGCAGTTTATCATCCCCTTTTCCAGATCTGATAAATCACGTTTCTGACCTCTGCAGCAATGAGTGATATGTTTTTAACATAATGGAAACCTAACTTATATAGTCACCTAACCAATTCCCAACACGTGACATAGTGCCTCGGCTGGGAACCCCAAAGACAAACAGGGGGGGGGGGGCGTCATAATCATGTGACTCGATCCTGTATATTCTCATTTGAATTTTTAAAGTTGACTGCAGTTCTCCCTATTTCCTGTTTGTCCTGAAAAATGAAATTACCAAAAATTGGTAGGTTTATGGAAAATGAAATTCTTTATCATAGGTTTTGTTCATAAAATTCTTTTTTCAAACATCTAGAATAAATAGACCTATCTTTCAAATAATGGCTCTGATACGGGTGCTCTGAAGTACCCTGCATATTCAACCAACTGGAGTGAAGCACGGTATTACTTTGGTTTGATAATATATATAAATCGGAGTATTACGAAAATCGTTATAGTCTTTCACTTTTGGTACAGAACAAAAGTAATGTTTATTTAATTATCTCTTTGTTAATGTTTGGGTAAAACAATGACAGCGACACAGATGCATCCAAATCCTTAGGGCCTATTAGTAGGAGGGGGAAAAGAAAGGACGAGGGTTCGGATGGAAGCCAGGACACAGAATACTGTGCAGCTTAAGAGAAAGAGAGATAGGGGAATGGAATCGAGGAAAGCAACCATGCCTACTTCCGCTGGGGCTTCTAATTACTCCCTCTCCTCAATGCCATCAGAAGAAGAGAAGAGACCCTTTGCATCCGACATCGTCACAGAGAAAGGACCAAAGAGGGACGTTTGGGAGCAAACATTTTTTCCCTCTTCTTTTTCCAACAGCGACAGAGTATGAGCGGAATTCGCAATGCCGCCGCCTCCTCCTCCTCCTCCTCCTCAGCAGCTTCACCACTATTTAACGAGCCCGAGATTTGAAAATGAAAAACTCATCGTAAATGCATTTGCTCTCATCGGGGATTCTTGTCACGCAGTCCGAAATGACCAATCCGTCAGCAGAAATGATAAGACGAACGGCCGTTTCAATCGCTGTTTAAACAGCGGCGCCCGTGCTTTATTCATCTTAATGAACTCGTGCGAATAAAATTACCCCCGAATAAAAGTGCTTCGAGCGGATTGTGCTAATTCCACGCTTGTTATGGAGCACCCATTAAGTTTGCATTTGGGCCGCCGCGATGCTACCCCCTACTCAAAAGGGTTTCACGAAACAAATTCTGTTTAAATGGCAACCGATTAGTAAAGCGCCTCCACCACCACCACCACCATCAACATCATCATCATCATCATCATCATCGCCCTCAAAACAGCGATAACAGGTGCAAAAAGCCAATTTCTTTTTCATTTCTCTCTCTTACAGTTTTTTATTCCACTTCATCTACCCTTCACTCAGTCCCCTGCTTGACAGCCAACCAAAAAGAATGGGCTCCAATTTATGAGGCGCAAGCCCGCCATTCTTCCGATAACGAAAATGAATTAACAAAAAAAGTGGATTATCTGGGGGTGTAATCTGGCGCGGCGTTCATTTCTGCATAACGGGGAGGAAGGAAATCTCGGCAGCCCATCAGCCACGGGGGCCTCCTTTATAACACGAGCTCAGAAAGGAGCATCTTATAACAGGGTGGGTCAACGAGAGCGATGTTTGACAACGCGTGAGCGCGACAAGACGCGGCAAAGGCGCCAGTCAAAACGACAGCCCCCCTCCCCCTTTCCTATAAATCCATCCTCCTCCCTCGGGCTAACGAGTTAAAGGGAAATGCCTGCTGATGCTGCTCCTACCGCCGCCAATCACGTGACACTTAACGTCTTAGTCATGCAAATTTTATTCAGCTCCAAGCGAACGTATGATGACCAGCGTCGGATCAAATCGAAGCAACTTTGTTCGATGGCTCGACGTCATCCTTTGACACTGTTTAAGCGGGGTCACGACGAGAGAAAAGAGAAAGATCAGACCAGTACAGCGAGTGGAATGCACTTACTCTTATTCAAACATTCCAATAGACGACACTGTTTAAGAAAAAACTCTCTAAGCAGACCTCCTCAATCTGACTGCAATCTCAATGTGAACAATGTATTCGACGAGCAGAAAACAGGTAAAGTTTCCAGGCATTCTTATGGAGATCTAGCGTCTGTTTTTCTGTTTGCAGCTTCTATTCGTAGAGTGGCCTGCATACCACGTTACAAAGCTACTTTCACTTTTGCTCCTGGGTTCCGTTGCGAGAAGGTAGAGAGAATGGATGAGCGCCCATTATCCAATGGAGAAACGAATTGAGATACACAACGCATAAACGTTACAAGGATTTTTATTTTTGTGCACGTGTATCTCGATTTTTCTAATTAGAGCTGCTATAGTGAAGCCCTATTCATAATATGAAATTCATTATTACGCTGGTAAACAAAGATTTTATCACATAGCAACGAATAGGGTTGCCTGGACTGTTTTGGCCGATTTCAAATTGTAGTCAGTCCTAAAAGAATTCTACTGCATAGTGAGTAGAGGAGCAACAAAATCTGTGGGTACTTATGAATGAGAGAAGAAAACGAAATAAATCCACATCCCACAATAATTTTAATGGAGCACGATGTACATTTCGGCTGCTTTACAAGCCTTTATCAGCTGACAGATACCCACCCTATGCACTGCCGCCTAAGAGCCCTTCAGCGTCCTTCACATATCCCACAGAAAAATAAATTGTAATGACGGAATGGTACATTCGCACAGGCCTACCACCAGGTCATGAAACGGATTCAAAAAAGAATTTTTTTTCTGTTGGGGTGGGGGTGTCGTTAATACCATAATTATTTCAAAATGGCTCTTCGCAGCCAAACAGTTTCTTTTCAAATAAATTGGTATGGCGGAATGGTACATTCGCACAAGCTTATCACGAGATAATGATAAGGATTCAAAAAAGAAAATTGTATTATTCAATAAGAGGAAGCTGATTATGTCGTTTACATTGTGTTTGGGGCGATGAAATGAATACTTCTGCCATTTCTTCAAGGTGATAACTTGGTTGAAACAACGCCCAAAAAGCAGCTGTATGGCAATCATTCAATCCTATTAGTCAGCGATAAACACGGTGTACAATTCTATCAGCATATTGTTATTCTCTAAAGAAGAAGTTCCTAGAACAAGCTAGATTAGAAAATCCTACATTCCTGCCTTTCAGTTAAGATACACCTTTGCTAAGTACGTGATTTCATAAACAGGCTGCTGTAACTTCTGCGGATCTCCCTCAAATCCCATACGTGACTGAGAACTCTATGCACACAAATTCAGCTCCAAAGAATACTTATAGTGGACTCACATACACTGGTGGCCATGGATATCGCTACATTCAGAAGGAGTCGACCATTTGCAGTGTAATTAAAGCCACATGCAGTACCAAAAAGCGCAATGCAAATGATTCAAGTGATGTCACTGAGACGTCACTGCGACACGTGATAGAGAGGGCGCTTGGAACCCTTACTCAGTGCGTAAAAAGGGACATCCAATTCTCTTAAAGGAGGCTCACTCTGGTGTTTTGGATGCGTAAAAGACTAATCACTACGCATTTGCCGTACTGTCATCTATACGTCTGGAATGGTTTAATAAAGTTTCTAGTAGCTTAAGAAAGATGGCAATTCAACTCCTGAAATCTTGTAACTTAAGGATCGGAAGCTAGTGACCTTCTTCATGTAGCCAATTGAGCGCGTTTCCACGTATATTTTTTAATAAGAAAAAGGAAAAGGACCTCCATTCTCATTTAGATGTGAGTTGTATGAAATCTGAATATGGGAGATCCATTTTTGTAAATTCCATTAAGTACGGTGAAAGGCATGCGGTTTCGTTGCATGTATACATTTGAGACTGGATGTCATATGCGCTAACACTCTGTATGTGTTTGTGAGTTCTTATTCTGAAATGTAAAGTCTCTGCGCTTCATTGAGTAGCACGACATCAAAACGTTTCGAGTGAATATTGTGGTTGTCATTGTTGTTGCATTTGAAACACACACTCACTCGGACTTTGTAGGGGAGGGTTAGGTAGGGACCTCTATTTTTCCCCCATTGCCAGCGGCATCCTGTCGCCACCACAAAACGAAAAGGATGCTGTTAGAGAAAAGGCATGCGCAGTTGCATTGCCGGTGGTGATCCTCGTCCTCCCTCCCAATGGCTCCCGGTTCTTTTTCCTCGGACGTCGACGTTCTTTCTTTTCTCAAAGCCGAGGCAATGGAATCCGGGGCGACAAGAATCTTTGACGGAAAGCGGTGGGTGGGTGGGCGAATGGGTGGAGGAGCTCGCGGGGGTGGATGGACCGGGAAGGGGGTCACGTGCACCCTTCTCCACGGTTCTAAATCAGATCCCGCGAGACTGACGTCTTTGCAAATTGTATGTAAATTTAATAGTTTTTGGATTCAAATTTGGTGTGACACTCTGCGTCGCTCTTGCCACGTTAAACGAATCTTAGGCGGAGCACGAAAGAGTGTTTGGAGGGGGAGGAGGGGGGCTGAAATATTCCCCACCATGATATTCACTCGCCTTGCCACGTGATAATGAACTAGAGCGTGTGCATTACTGGGAGTCGGATTCAGCTCTGAACTCTCCCCTCCATTTTTCTCTATCTGTGCATTTAGCATCTACCCCTCCATCTAGTCCTCTCTCTCTCTCTCTCTCTCTCTCTCTCTCTCTCTCTCTCTCTTTCCTCAACACTAACAACACTTTCAGTGCGAATTTGCAAACAACAAATAAAATGAGATCTCCTCGTGCAATATGAATGATGAAATGCACACAATGAGAAAAGTGCCTCGACGCAGAAGCAGCATCCACCGAAGGAAGCGTGACAGACGGACGGACGGGTAAAGAAAGGAAAAAGGCCCCAAAGGACCTCTCTGGATCCAACCAATGGATTGAAAAGCATCGACACGTGCAATACTTACACAATAATAAATTCAAAAGAAATAAATAAAAGCCTGACTGTGTAGATAGGGAAGTGAATAGAAATGTGTGAATGTGGAAGGATCCCCCAAAGTTCCTCGTTGCGTTATTCGCTGCCTCTAAACAAGAACAATAACAGTTTCAAAGAGTCAATCGCACAGTTCGATTCTGGTGAGAAAGCGCTTCAGGCTAATTTCGCCAATATCACAGATAGCAAAAATATAATAAAACATCCTTTTCTATTTATTTGAAAACAACTCCTTTATTATCGTGTCCCGTAATAAGCATTTTCTTATAAATCGTTTCTTCCATGAGCGCTGATCGGTTGGATTGATCTCCTTAAATATTCAAATGCCCTGCAAAAGCATTCTAATGCGAGTTTAATGAACAACGCAGCGAGGAAATCCGAGAAGTGGCCTACAATAAATCCCTCAGAGCCGTTTTTTCAGTGGTAACTGTTCATCCATGACTACAGCAAAAATCAGAATTATACAAAGAACTAACTGATCCAATACACCCATCTTACTTTAGAAAAGAATAATAGACAAACTCGCAACAGATCTGAACCACCCAAAAATACACTCACATGCCAAAATTCATGGGATAGCACCTTATAACGTGTGGCATTGATTCCACAAGTCGGTGGAAGACATCTAAAGACATTGCCAACCATTCCGACTGGAGAGCTTCCACAACTGCCCATTACGGAGTCACCATCGGCTTGCACAGCGCATGCTTGACAACTTGGCTCCATGGCCTTCATGGGGTCTGCGCTACACTCGAGCCTACCATCAGCTCGTATCAGCTGGAATCGAGACTCATCAGACCAGTAAATATTCCTGGTCACACGTTCCAGTTGTCAAGTGTCCAGTCGACGTGTTCATGGGCCCAGGAGAGACGTTGCTGACGATGTCTTGTTGTTAGCAAGGGCACCTTCGTGGGTCTTTTGCTTCCATGCACAGCTCGCATCGGTACAGCTCTAGTATCACCCTGGTTAAAATCTGATGTCATCTGGCGTAGTGTCAGTTGCCTGTTAGCGGTGACCATCCTACTCCGACGCTGTCAGTCCCGTTCATTGAGAAGGTGTGGTCGACCACTGTGTTGTCCATGATGAGAGGTAATGCCGTCAAGTTGGTACTCTCGGTAGACTCTTGAAACTGTGGATGTGGGATGTTGAATTCTTGAGCCACCTCCGATATTGAATGACCCATACGTTGTGCTCCACATACCAGGCCACGTTCGAACACGGATAGCTCTCGTTGTATAGCCATTGTCACACTCAACACCTCGCCCCTTACTCATGACGGTGTAACTAAACCTACTGACAATGATTTGCATATTTATACTGTTTGCACATGATGCTACTGCCACTTGAAAAATACTCCACTGCTAAGACCATGATTTTTGGCATGTGAGTGTATATATCCCAAAAAAGGATGCTACCTTTTACATAATAAATTCGTTTTTCCTCTCTTCGTGGATGCCAATGACACGCAGCCAAGCCGTTTCCCTCTCTTCGTGGGGGGAAGAAAAATGGGGGGGGGGGGGGCACGACAAAGATAACGTTTGAGGAGAAAAAGAGAAAAGGGGCGCACGGCCGCAATAACCAACATGTCCATAAGGCGAGCTACCGAATCACTAGTCCATGAAAATTTCGGTTTATTTCCCAATTAACCTTAGGAACTATTATTAATGGAACCAGTGGCCCCCTCCAACTGGGCCAACACTGACACGGAAGAGCAGGGACTACTAATCACAAGTGACCTAAAGACTACCTAAAGTGTTCTCTCCAGAAAATTTTATCAGGTGGGTGGAAAGATAAAATAGCTGGGTGGACAACAATTGAAAACAAATAAAACATTATGCAGTGTTGGTCGGCTTTTCGAGTATTCAGCCGGGTGGGCACCAAAATCATCCGGACGGCTCGTCCCTTCAAAAGGTCCTGGGCGAGCCTGTGTGGAGCCAGTGTGGAATAGTTGGTAGAGACGACGAACTGGATACTCGTGGTTCCTCGCAGAATTTCCCCCCTTCCGTTTTTTCATGTTAATATCTTTACCTTATGCTGGACCATTATTTTCTGTTAAAGTTGAAATTTATCAAATATTCAAGTCTCATGTTTTCCACTACAAGAGGAGCAGAAGACCTCGTTTAATTCTGCACGGACTGTCTATGACTTGGTTCAAAGATTTTCTTCTACATTCCAGTGGTTAACAATAGTCCTTTTTTTCGCTCTCGTTTTAGGCCGTCACTGGAACGCCACGTCAACGGAACAAAGAGCTCGAGTCCGTTTACCTTAAAACATACTCTTAATGAGAGTCTAACTTTTACAATTCAATCGACGCATGTTGACCCCAAGCCAAAACGGAATGCCAAAAATTCCAAAATTGTTTATTAAAAACCGCTTCAAAAGAAAGCGATGAACAATTCTACAGAAAGTCCCAGAACATCCCGACTCTCCCTCAACATTTAAGAACAGTCTAAGGCTCGTCATTGCGTTTATTCCATAAAATTATACAACGCGTTCAACATCCCCGAATCCGCTCTTAAAGTCTCCTAAACCATCGCGCATTTAAGATGGAATTGCTAAGGAAAGCGAACCAAAGCCCCCCCACCCCTTCTTTTTGTTTTCTTTTATTTTATTATTATTATTTTTTTTTCTTGCTCTTTTTTATCCTGAGCAAGAGCCGCCAACAAAATATTATGCAAATCTAATGACAAAGGAAGGAGGAGTGTACTGGGCGACAAGTTTCTGCCTCGAGCACAGTTTGTTGAAGGGAGGGAGGGCGGGCAAAAAAGCATCTCCGTGTCGCGCTTCTCATTTACTCGGTGGTTAGCAGTCCAAAGACGAAATACTCTCATCCAACACTTCTAATCCAACACTTTTCTAGCCACTGTCATCGTCCGTTTCGATTCACACCTTGCAAAGTCGCCAGCACTATGTCGACCGATGCGATCTCATTTAAATCTTGTGTCTTCCTCATTTAAATGATTACAAACAAAAAACAACACTGAATAAAAGTTTTATCTATGGTTCTCACTATTGTCTTGGCTAACATTATTACAGTCTCCACCGCTCGTTAGTTTTCTCGGAATTACTAAGGTTGGGCAATTTTCTTATTCCAAATCGGAAATACTGCGGAATCCGTAAAATTTCAATCTCGCAAATCTCCATCAAATATTTTACGAAGGCAGCAATTTTTTTATGGGAAAGTAATACACACGGGTCATAAAAAAACACATGATAAAGAGTCACTAAATGATCGTTTGAAAGCAGACTCTCCTAAAAGTGTATTTCACATTAAAAAAAAAAGCACGTGTTCAGAGCAGTAATAAATAATGCCCCTCCCCCTCCTCATCATAGAAGCTATTATTTGTCGTAACAACTGAACATTATTAGCAGCCCAGCGACTTCGGCTTGGGTCACACTGGCGTAAAACGCCACGTAAATACGCCGACGTAACAACGTCGCCAAGCGCGGCACCATGCTATTTACCGGAAGTGACATCACTGGCGTCGTTTTACGCCAGTGTGACCCTAGCCTTCCACAGAGCAACAATAAACAGCGGAATTCAATTGCAATAAATGTTTTATTCTCAATCCATACGCTGTTCGGTGGATACAGTGATACGATATACAGAATAGATCCTTTTTAAACGGCGTGGCCTTGGATGAAAATCGAACAGTTGGAGGAATAGAAGGGAAAAATACCTTGTCACAGTTGTAGTAGAGCACATAATCTTACCGACAGATTTCCTGAAATGTCACATTGTCTGTGCAATGCAAGACCTTGTTTGCCATTCCAACGTTGAATGAGGCAATGCTAAGCAACGAGTTCTTCACGCAATACCCTTTTTCCAGTCGGACGGTCGAACCAATACAAAAGGGTGTGGCAAGAGACTGACATCGATGCTGTCTAAAATCGATGGTGATAAGTCTCTGATCTCTTTCTCACGGCTTAGTTTCAGTGCAGTGTACGTAGTTGACGGAACTATAAACACCCACGACAAATACACGCTTAGGTCGTTGTTTGTCAGCAGGGTATTGCACCTTGACACAAAGCCCGAAATGTTACCGCCTGCTTTGAAGATACGAACGCTGATTCTTTGGTCAACCAGCTCAAAACACTGGATGGTCCAGTTCGAGCACACGAACGCTCTCCACAAACACGTCATCCACTGGTAGAAGCTGAGAAGAAGGAATGGGCAAACCTACTTGCACTCTTTAATAATAAAGAGAAAGAAACCTCTTCCCCACAACAATTTATTGTCCCAGGTGCGCATTTCCGCTACCTTGTAGCCATCAGTCAGCGGGATACCAAACTAGGTATTACTTGCACTCTGCTCTCAAACATTGACAGAAAGTAGGCCACGACGTCTGCAGGCTGCCATGACAGCAAAGGTTAGCACAACGAGAGAGTAAACACAGACTAGAAATAGACTATTGCGTTCACCGCCATAGGTGTCCGGTTTAATATTACCATTCAATATATTTCTGATACTTGATCTGTACTTTTTCATCCCTCCCCCACCTCTATGTCATAAAGAAAAAATTGTCGCGGCTCCTTCAGGAATGGCGGCTCATTTCTTGTAATCAGAGATTTGCAATGGACACAAACGATCGTAAGTATCGGCGGGTTTTCAAATTAAATAAGAACCCTGACTGCTACCTCACATTTTGATGAAGACCTACTCATCAATAATCAAATAGTTCTGGATGCGGACTCTTTATTTATGCAAATGAAACTATAAAACAACCCATCTTTGAAGCATGTATTTTCATATCATTAAAAAATTAATTAATGTTGAAAACATCATATCACATCGATTATGTTGGTTATTTTAATACCAAGAAGTGTCGCTTACCTCTCAACAGCTCATATCAACAATCATACCAATAACAATTAAATTAGATCACAAGCCATTATTACACCATCCAGTCTATTGTTCAATCATATACAGTCTATTGTTCTAATCATACAAATTATGTTGCTATTATGCCATAGATTAAGATCTCTGTGATAATGCCGTCAGGCGAAACATTGATTGTTAAACTGATGCAGTATTAATCTATAAACAAATTTACCCTGTGTATACTTATTTCCGCTGCGCGCGTTTGTATCACTTTGTAGCTCCAAAGATCAATTTCTACAATAAAGCCGCCAAAAAAAGGAAAAAGCTGAAGAAGTTTCCACGAACAGACAGACGGTCACGGTCTGAGTACAAACGCTTCTTTCACACCAGGGACCACCTAACAAACGGAAGTTGAAGAAAATTGGGAGAAATCAGAAGTTTTCCTTGCGAGTTCCAATAGAATTGGCAGGACTGGTGCGCCCATCTTTTTCTCTTTCTCCGAGTTTTCCATTTTGTCGGAAGAAACTTTGCTTCTTAATGGAATCGCTTACACAAACAACATTCCGCAAACCCACAACTGTTAATGGCACAGCTGACTGAAAGAAAAGCAAAGTTTTTGACGACATTTCCGGGCACGTGCTCCTTTCATTCCTCTCCCTTCCCCTACTTCCGTTTCTTCTGGTCGATTTTAAACGCTCTGCTCTCTCTCTCTCTCTCTCTCTCTCCTACACCTAATTACGAGTTCTCTGTCCTAAACGTGTTCCCTATGCCAAGCCAAACACAGCTGACTCCACTCCACTTTGGACCAGTCTCCCCACCCACCCACCCTCTCCCTCCCTCCCTCTTCCCTGTCATTAGCAGCCTGGCAGGGATGCTGGACTGAGTTGCCAGGGCGACGCCGTAGCCTTCCCCTTTCCCTCTCCTCTATGCTGAGCCCTTCTCTCTCTCACTGCGCTGGCAAACAATGGGCAAAGGGGGAATTGAAAAGGGAAAAGAGCGAATATTCCGAAAAGCAGAGGTTCTCTTAAAAGAGGCTTGTGAAGAGAGAGAGAAAGAAAGAGAGAGAGAGAAAAGGTAAAAGACAGGAAAAAATAAAAATAAAAGGAAATTAAAGGGAGACAAAAAGCCCGAGAGCGAGAAGAACAAAGAGGAAAGGGCTAAAGCGGGGTGGTGGTGGTGGTGGTAGTGGGGTATTTTTTGGCTAGTGGCACGAGGCCAAGAGGAGGCATAATTAAAACACTGTAAATTGGCTCGTTGTAATGGAAACAATGTGACATAGATGGGTGAACGAGGCCCCTCCACCTCCGCCTACGGTGTCACCTGTTCGTAAATCTGTCGTGGCCGCTACCGGGGGACGGCAATTAAGAGGAAGGCGAGGGCGGGCGGCGCTCCGTGGTCGACCGTTCCTCATTCTTCGTCCCTGATTTACAGCCTACGCCGATCCAATAACCCTTTCGGCTCTTCTGCGCGCATTCGTCAGTTGGAGGAAGAGACCAGTTCTCTTTCTCGCTTATCTTTTCCCAGTGCCCCCATTTTCCTTTCAGAGAAAGGTCTCACAATAACGACCAGGCGACGACTACCGTATACAGGGTGGTCGAAAAGTGTATGCCCCTCTAGTGACTTGATAGCTATCGTAATACGTATTTCGAAAAATCTATTGCAGCCAACAAATAGGAAGTTGTGGGTGGGCTATCTTGCTGACCTTCTGACGGCCAGATGATGAAAAAAATTAGGACGCAGACAAAATGTATCTCATGAACCATAAACAGGGATCCATTTCCAACGACAAACTTGTTCCGCATTCAATTATGAACAGAGTAACTCAAAAAACGCATTACTCAAAAACGAAATTTAAACATAATTTTTACATATTAGAATACAAGCAAACCACATCACACATACACATCCAGCTTTACATATTTCTGGACATTTTCAAAAACAGTGCCGTCTTCCTGTTCAATTGGCATAAAAAAGCCACGTTCATCCTGTGCAATTCATTCTAAGTAATACGATGGCTGAGTAAAGAAATAACTGCTGAGTTGGAAAACCAATAGCAAAACAGAGAGCCAATGGGAAAATTATTTTATGATGTTGACAAGACCTAACCAATCAGAGAGATCCATGGGGCCTCTATCTAAGTTCATGAGCTGATTTGTCGACCTGCGAGCTGTTTCTAGTGACTCCAAAAGTTCAGGTGTCTTTCATCATTCACACTATGTAGGATTTTGTAATTTTTCGGGTCTATATCGTGTCCAAACTCCTGAATGTGCTGGGCAAATCCTGAGCTTTCGGGTTTGCAATTTTGGACATATTTGATGTGCTCTTTAATCCGGGTGGAGATTTTTCTTTCAGTCTGTCCTACATAAATACGCGGGCACGAGCCACAATTGAGTTGGTATATTCCTGTATGATCCTCAGCTGGAATTTTGTCCTTTTTCGAACCGAGTAATCTTCTCAATGTATGCCCACTTTTGCAGGCGACGTTTAGACCGAACTTCTTTGCTATCTGCTCCAATGCTTTCACCAAGGTTCTGTTAAAGGGAAGGACAAAAAATTCTTTGCTGAAAGATGACTACCTGGTAGTCGAAATATGCATGTTCATGGTGAATAAAAATCTTTGTAGAAAAGCGGACTCACTTTGTGTTTTAAGGAATTGGCATCCACAGGAGTTAAGGTAATTACTTATTTCTATATGACTTAGTTTCAGTTTCGAATAATTACTATCGGCTAGTTTCTAGAGCACAAATGCACAAAATCGCCCATTGGTAACGGTTCCAAACGTACCAAGTGATCTGACTTTTTTTGGAAACGCTCTAAGTTGTTGATTAACCACGAGTCGTTTTGATTTCCACGAGTCGTTTTGTTGGAGGACTTGAATAACAACCGTTTTCCAATACGTTGATTCAAAATTTCGTCTCACGTGAATACTTTCGGTGGAAAAACTGTTTCGTGGTTCCATGAAACCCCAACTTACGTAGGGCTCAATTTACTGCACCACGGTGTAAGTGATATTCGGACTTCACTGCACCAGACCAAACTCGTTTTCAGACATTTAGAACATTGCTCTTTTAGTAATAAATAAATTATGACTGGTTAGGTCTATGCAAAAATCCCCCCAAATTATTAAAATTTAAATTGGTTAAGCACCACGACTCACAGCAAATTTCATAATTTTTTTACCTTAAAGCCTGCTCCGAGAAGTCCACTTACACACAATGCGAATGTATCGATACATTTAAAAAGAAATCTCAGCTTATTAAATCATGTGTAAGGCGCGATAGTAAGGCCGTGTCTTTTTGGCGTTGTTTCATTTGACTCAGTCGTCGTGAAGTTCTCCTCTTCTCCTCGCCCAAACCGAATCCGGTTCATTTAGAGTTAATGGCGTGAAAACATTCGCTGCGCTCCAACAATCCATCTCTTTCGCAAAATGGCAAGAAAAAATGCTTTTAATAACCCTTTCGTTCGGCAATTCTTAAAATTGCCTTTATGCAATCTTATCCAGTCGAAAAATTTTATTCATTAGAGTGAGTAAGTAAGTAAGTAAGCAAGCAAACGTGGGAACCACCGTGAGGCTCAACGATCGCAGGCTTCGCACCCCGCAATCTCAAAAATTCAAAGAACACACAACACAACTGTTGCGATGAAAAGTTCGCTCTAAGATTTCAAGATTCGTTCATTTTGGTCTTCAATTGGCTTAAAAACACGCCCAATTCGATAGACTTTTACCTTCCCCTAGACAGTAAATGGATTGCTGTTTACTTATCGATCGCGGGTTGATTTTCTTTTATCGCGAACCCCTTCTTGAACTAAAGCAGCAGAAAAAAATGCAAACGTGTTAAGATTAACGATTTCAATGGAATGGAATGCCTCCTCATCACCCAATCGTTTCTTTTAATTTAAACGGGCACCAACCCACCCAAACTATATTGGAGCCATAAATTACGTGCTAAGTCAGTCTGTTAAGATTTTTCCCAGTCGAAGGCGCTTGCTTCCAAGGAATGCCATTAACGTTCACGTTGAAGCGGCCACAGTCATTCCCGAAGCACACACACACACGCACCTGACAAACTGCTCCGACTTGAAATCGAAGACTCAAGCTGTGTGAGGGAGGACAAAAGACTAAAAGAACGCTCGCTCTCCTTTAGGAATTCCAAGGATCCCGTAATTAATGACCAATTGCAATTAGGCATCCTTCGCAGTCTTCCCCTTTTTCCGATCCCACGCAATCGCTCCCATTCATCTTCGCTGAACAAACCAAGCAAATCGAAAGGGCTTTTCGTTCCTTATTAATGCCCTTCTCCTCCCTCACCATTATTCACGGTCGCCGTTGCCCGTGCTCTAACAGCGTTTTTCTTCTTTTTCACTCTTTGACAAGGACAAAAAACAAAGAGGCAACGCCATCTTGTAACTTCATCAAACGCAAAACAGCGCGTGGGCGGGAAATGGTCACCTTCATACCAAACTCGCGAAAACCACCTAACCTACCTAACCTAACCCATTCGAATATGGCGTCCAAGAGCGACCACTTGAGAAACGTTCGTAGCAAAAGTCTGTAGCATCTCTCAAAAGTTTGGTTAGTTCCGGTAGGTTTATGTAAGTTTTGTATAGTTGGTAGATTTTCGTAGGATTTGTGGGCTTTATAGCTTCTGGTAGGTTCTTGTATGCTTAGATAGGTTTTCAAGATTCCGTAGGATTAATAGATTTAGTAGACTTTTCATAGGTTTGATATGTTTGACAAGTTTTGATAGGTTTCGGTAGTACTAAGTAAGCTTTCGTAGGTTAGTGGGTTGTGGTAAGTCCCGGTATATTTAAGTAGGTTTTTGAGGTTTGGCAATTTCTATAGCTTTCAATATGTTTCAATAGGTTTAGGTAGGTTTGTAGGTTTCCCGTCTAAGCGATATTAGAACTCATGAACCCAAGTCCGCTTTCAGGTCATTGATGTCACTGTAGCAAAACGCATGTTAGATCCCGGAGATATTAATAGGATTCTATGAGCTTTCCTGTAACTGGTAATTGGGACGTTTCCAAAAGATTTAGGACCGCTATGCATTCCCTAATGTATCACCGTTGTTCGGTGACCTATTATTCACAGGCCCTTAACTCCAATCACCCACCCACGAGATGACTGCGCGATAATATACATTAAGAAAATTAACTATAGCGACCCAGCATGGACCACCTCCCCCGAACCTCACCAAATACCAAAGCACAAAGGACCATCCTCAACGCGTATGAATTGTGATGAGCATAGTTAAGGTTTCATGGTCGTGGTGTTGGGAGGGAGCCTTCGTCTTCAGTTGCAGTTCTTTCACTCTCAGGTTCTTCTTGTCAATCGCTCGAATGGAGTGGGTGAGAGTGTTGGGTACCTGGTCTTTGTCGCTGACCAGACATTACTCTTCGTCTGTTGCTACTCTATTCTAAAGCAACCCCCTCCCTCCCTTTTCCTCTCGCTGCTCGTAGCCTCGTCTAATGGGATTACGCTTGCGTGCAAGGAGACGGGCAATTCAAAACTCGCTCGCTAAACTCTTTAGCCATTCATGGCCGTCGACTGAGGCTGACTCTCCTGCACCACTCGGCTGGGGGAGGTCACGACCCCGAGGTCGAGAGAGAAGAGTCGCGGCCCCAAATGAAGAGCCCCCCCAACAAAGACGACCATTGAGCAACGCTTCCAAAATCCCCACTCGACGGTCGCTCATCATCCGCCCAACTCACTCCTTGGCCTCTTCCTATGCTTTCCTTCCACCTTCCCCAGCGACTTTAGCCCACAAGAACTGGCGGATTAAACCACCACGCTCGCTCATGCCTACACATAGGCATACGCTCATACCGCAAAGTGTTTTCCCACGTTTCTGCTAAAAGAAATGAAATTGGTGTGTTGAGTCCAAGTAGCTCTCTAATGAGACTAAGGGCCAGTTCATTATCTACTTTCTCGACTGAGACTTCTCAGCTAAAGCATCTGCCAATCAGCGGTTGCTTTAGCCTCATTGTACAGGTCCTATATTATGAGCTTTAGCAAAAAAGCTACTTATAAGAACGCGCGCTTGATCTGTACGTTTATTTGTCCGTCCGCCGTTTGCACGATAATTTGAAAAAGGATTAACGCTTTTAAATTCTGTTTCAGAAACATGACCATCAAGGTCTTAGCTCGGCTGTATCAACTTTTCAGGCTTTTTTTGTGTACCCCTTCAAGTCAAATTCACGTGCTAAAAACAGTGAACGTAAAGAACACCAAGATAATGGCATGTCTTGTAATAATCGATTCGTCAAGAATAAATAATTTCTGTTCATCTTTTAAGCGTTGTTGACAAGGGGACGCGCACGTGATAATCGCTTTGTCGAGGCTCCATAACTCAATCACTCAATTATTGTACTGCATTAAGAAATAAAATAAACGTAAATTTGGAAAGAATTAAATGAATTTCCGTTGTTTATTAGAAATTTTAGCTAGACTTTAAAGGCAAACGCCACACTCAAAACAACTTTGTTTAAAATTAAAGATGAAGGTCTCAATAACAACGTAACAAGTATAAAAATTTTCAATTCGAACTCAAAATTGATAAAATATATAAATATATATATATATAAAAAAAAAAAAAAACCTTTCATTTTTTCCCGCTCCCTGCGATCGACACTGGCGCCATGTTTCGGCAACTGTTACGTCACAAGTTGCCAAGAAGTGCGAAGGAATTTCGAAATCCTGACGTCACACATCGGTTAGTTGTCAGTTTGGCATCGCAATGGACTTTGAATATTAAACAAGACCGATAGTGACGACTGCGATTACAGTGACAGCGATATACAAGGACCGTTTGCAGAATTAAACCCCTATGCATTAAACCGTGAAACGGGAACTTCTGCTTGCCGCGTCAGCGTGTGCACATTAGGGCGGCGTGTGCTTTACACAGCAGAAGGCCTACCTCATTCCTTCGGCGTTTAGCACATGCTGTTGTGGCCGTTGTTCTTGAAGAATGCCAGGCCCGTTTAGAGTTGGAAGAGCATCTAATTTCACCTTACACGTGATCTAGTTTCAGCGAATTTCTTGTTTGAATTGATACTGAATTTAAAATGGCGGATGCGTAGACAAAGCAAGACGCTTCAAAATGAGCACACGATGCAGTTTGGAGTTAGATACCAGTTCCCTCGCTGTCAAAAACTAATCCACTGCTTTTTAAGCGATTCTGATTCTGGAAATCTATGAAATGTGAAATTTCTATCCGACTGTCTATTTACACATCCAAACTGAGAACAAATTGAAGGCATTCCGACATAAAACAGGTTAGCAAAATCTTACGATATGTAGAATCGTTCTAAGCGAAACTAGAAAAGCGACTAGAATCTCAGAGACGAAATTCGCCGAGGTTCTCGCGGCAGGAAATGACGCCTTGTTCCGCCGTGTTCTCTGGAGAAGGGATGGAAGATCCCACGGCCAATTTTCAATTTTCCGAGGCATTTTTCTTAATAAAATATTAGGAAAAAATCGAGAAATTATATACTCTATTAACCTGGATTAATGTTATGATGCAAAAAAAATAAAGTCTACTTTTTTCCGTGGAATTTACCTTTAAATTATCGAATTTAATATTACAGCTAAAGCTCCTTCTTAGATATTTTATTTATCATTCGTATTTCATGTTTAAAATGCAATTTGTTCAACACGTGCATAAGAAATTGACAAGCAACATGTTAGACAAATAAAAATTCTGAGAAAAATTGATTTCGCATTAATTACACAAAAAGCTTTTTTAAGGGCCACCAATTTAACAATAATTCATTTAACAGCAACCTCAGTACGAGGTTAAATTTTACTCCAGCTGTTTTTGATGGTAACGCAGCGATTGACAGTTCTCATGATTCCCTGGTTGGTAAATAGAAAAACCTCTTTCAACAGTTTGTCTGTCCATCATTAATAGTTAATACAGATGTTTCCTGAGATACTATCTACATTCGAAGACTCCGTGCTAGTCGTGTTAAGCGTGTCATGTTGCTAAAAGCGTCTCCTGTGTTGCAAAATGCCTAGCACGGAGCACGAGCTTTTCTTCTGCGTGTTTATAACACGACATTAGCGCGCATGCACATTGTGGTATTCCTCATCTCTCTCATGAAAAGCTGTAATGGCGGGAAAACGTCGCTTCGCTAAATAAATTATAGTTATACGAATTATTTGCGCCATCATGCCATGAATAATTAGTGCTGAAGGAATTCTATTTGTTCAAGAACATCGGTTATGAACCGAAACAAGAAAGAAACTAAGTTATAGAAAGAAAAATAACTCCGAAAACACTATTCGACATAATAAATTTTAATGACTCAGATGTACATTTCGGAAGCTTCTGTACATCTGAGTCATTAAAATTTATTATGTGGAATAGTGTTTTCGGAGTTATTTTTCTTTCTATAGTTGTGTCCACAGTTTTTGGCTTGATTCCATTGTATCTAAGAAACAAAGTTATTTTTGATAATCAGAGAAGATGGAGTCGGCATTAGAGTGCCTATCGCTAAAAGCTCCGCTATCCCCATCTGGCGGTAAAAATTGTAACCCTGATCGTAATTAGGGTTTCGCTGTGTGAAAACGTGGATTTTTCGATAAAGCTTGATTCACCTTCGACGTGTGTTAAATGATCAAGATCATGAATTGTTGTATGAACATGGTATTCGTAGACGTGCGAAAAGCTTCACCGATTAGCATCTTTTTTTCGAATAGGCATAGAATCGTTGATTCAGCTACGTTTATGCTCGATTGCTAAGCTGCCTGCTCGCTGTAACTGTGCACGCCGTCTGCCAATCGTGCTCTAAAACAACACGCGTTCATTCAAAGATTACCTCTAGCGCGGGTCGTGGTTTAGCTGAATACGACACGCTTAACACGACTAGCAATGAGTTTTTGAATCTAGCTACTGTCTCTCCTCAATTTGCATATTTAATCTAGCATATCCTTGCAGCTCTTCTTTCAAACAAGCGTTTCCACACTATTCTCTAAAACCTTTACCTGCTTGCTCTGAATGATATCAACTATTCCAGTTATCGTCCATAAAGATAGTGAACAAATTCTTCAAGCGGACAGTGCAAGTTAAGTTATGGCACAACGCCTGGCTCTCAACTTGTCACTGCTTTTTCGAGTTTAAAAAGAAGTGGTGAGCGTTCCAATGCACGGGGAGCAGCATTATCCTGATGAAATTCCCATTGAGCAGAAAACATCGATAGGTCATCTGGAGAGATCTCAAGCACCTCTTAGAACCATTAACAGAAATTCGAAATTGTACAGTCTGTAGAAACGTCTTATGGCCGCCGTATTCACCATCTCGGATTTAAAGTGCGAATTGGGAATCTTAGAGTTAAACCTTAACATTTGACTCTCGTTATTCAACAGATAGGCGTTCAAATGGCGTTTTTATTTAATTTATCTCTTGGAATGTATCTTAAATTTTCTGATAAAATAAGATGTAAAGGGTTTATACCCTCAGAGACTTTATCAAAGGGAAACGATAATCCAAAAAAATAGTGATTTCGTGATAACTGTCTTATTACAAAAGAGAGGGACCCCACAAGATTTCATTTATTACTTTAGAGAATAATCGTTAAAAACCTTCCAATTCATCCACACTCAGTAACCGGTAAGACTTATCTTTTTTAACCCAATATCAGTCAGTAACGCAACAGCTGAAAAACAGTTCCATTATAAGCAATCACAGTCATGGCAACATTCGATTATAAGCATGGCAATGGCGAGGTCGTAAAATCCATACTCTAGTACTTTGTAATAAATACGAAAGTTTTGAACTTTTGACAAAGAGGTGTGTGCCTACCTGCTTCACTGTTGTTGTCGGCGCTTTGGGAGCTGGGTTGCTGGCTCAGGGGTCCTGGGGTTCCCCCCGACGCCGGCGACCGGGCATCGTCCTGGCCCTGGGTGAAGGACAACGACGACGACGGAGGACGCTGCAAACCACAATACTGGAAAATAAAAACAACAGCCATTATTAATCAATGAGCGACTTCTCAGAAAGGAGGGTCTCGTGAAAAGGAGTGGATGGCTGGAACGCGCACGCGCTCTCCGACTCTACTCCTCTGTCACCGACCCCTATCTAATCTTCTAAAATATTGGATGGGATAAAATCTCATCATCATCATTACTATTATTGTTATTGATGCTGTTGTTGTTATTATTATTATAACAGTTAATCGTTTTTATAGACTAAAAAAAACTTGGTTACTCCTTAGCCATCTAGAATAGCGAGGTTCGAGCCCAGGCACCTGAGACAATAGGCCTTCTCACCATGGAAAGATATTTCCAAAAACTTTGTTTAAACATAAAGCGAATAATTTTTCATCATTTCAGGTAGAATGGTACTTACTGCAACAGGTCTAGGAATTGTTTGCTACTTACAACAATCACCTACAGGCAATCTTTCCGACCCTTTCATAGTAAAAATTCGATTCGCCAGGCTAGTGAAGCCGTCAGGGCGGGGCAACATACAAAAATGAGTCGACATTCAAATCGCAAAACTTTCAAAAGATTCTTTTCCTCGAGAATGATCATTACTCTCTTAAAATAGAAATAAAGCAAATCCCACAATCGCCAAGGAAACCGTAGAAGGGCACCGAACCGCACAAGGCTATTTCCGAGCTACAGTTTAGAGCAAAACTGAAGAGAAGACGAGAAAAAGTCCAATGTCAGCTGCTTTGACCACTTTGTCTTCGAAATGCCTTATAGGCGACAAAGTCCAATAAGACTCTTAAGACCATTATCTGAAAACAGTAGAAGTGTGCATATGAGAATCACCTGCATGAGTCTTTCGGGACGAGTAGCTATGGTGGAACAAATTTTTTGTTGAAGGAAACAAGAGCTCGAGCCAACGGCAATCTTACTGGCCCAAACTCACCGAGACAAAACCGAAAACCCTCCTTACAACACAGCAACAACCCCCTAACCCACCCACCCATTCGACTACTTCATTACTGCAAACCTACCCGCCTCTGTTTCTCTCATCTCAGCTCCTTTCAATTCTCTCTCGACCTGTCATTTGCAGATGCATAGAGCGAGAGAGTGGGTGAACTACCCCCTCTTCGTGGACCCGTAATCACGGTAGAGCGGCGCGAAAGGCAACCGACCGAGCGTACGCCGAAGCAAACACTCACTCACGCACGCATAGACACACGCACACATCCAGACCTCGCCGGATGACGGTAGGACGCTGGTGGTGGTGCTGCTGCTCGAGCGCGAGGGAAATTTTGCATCCGAGCTTATTCCTCGCGCACCCAAAAACCGCGACGCTTTTGTTCGCCCGGATAATGAGAGTCAGCTGCGCATCAGCTGGTGGCCCCCCGATGCACGCGCCCCACCATTGTCAGCCAAAGAGCCGCACGTGAACGATCCACCCACGCTCGCCTTCTCGACCGAACTCCCAACTTGGATTAACGCCGGAGTCGCCAGAGCACCCAATGGACAAACAAAACGAGAGAAAAGTCTATTCAGGGAAACCTAAATTACACAAACGGACGGGGAAACTCCTGCGTAAGTTCATGCCGCGTGGCTGGTTTGACGTTTTTCGGGCACATACGTGGCTGGATTGACGTGTTTCTTGCATATATATGGCCGAAATGACGTGTTTCGGAAGCAAGCATTGCCGAATTTTCATGATTATCACCGAAAGTCATCCAAATGGGTGGATTTACGTATTTTGCGCAGATAATGGATGTTTTTTTTTATTATTATTAATTTTCACTTTATTTATATTTTTAGCGCCGCAAACCCCTGCATTATACAGCAGACGACGAGTCCGAAATCCCAAGATCTCCTACACCGCCTAAAATGGGTGACCTTCGGTGAAAATCATGAAAGTTTGGCAAAAAGTGTGCACGAAACTGCAAATCCACCGATTTGGGTGACTTTCGGTGAAAATCATAAAAGTTTGGCAAATCTTTGTATTTAGACTTATTGTGATGTTTGTAATTAGAAGTTCTATAATTTTTTCTTAAATAATAGTTATTAATTAAAAATAAAAAATAAATAAATAATAATTAGACGTCCCAATACCACAAAATCACTCTTAAAACAGCAAAACTATATCCGACTCACCAATCCGGAAAGGCCTGACAAGAAAGTTGCGACCAGTAAAAGCAGTGTCGTGAAATTGTAACTTTGTGGAAGTACCATCAAGGCCACTGGCACAGTTAGGGTCACACAGATGGATTTCCTCAGACAATATATGTAGCAGCTCCAAAAAAAAAACCCTATCTCGAAATCGGCCCCTACTTGAAATGGTGACTGGGTATCCTAAATTGCTAGGGGTTCATTGCAATTGCCATACCGATTTTTGTGATGTTCAGTACCATATACCTCGCAGTTCAACATGTAGACGACCTTTTCTGTTTTGCTTCAGAAATCGTCATCAGAGACGAACAAGCATTTCCGTAACGCCGATCGGTCGCCAACAGGTCACGATTTTGTACGTTTGTGTTTTTAGATGCCGATGGTGATTATTCGAAACTGAAATCATGTCGTTAGAACTCCGTGACGATTACAAATATTAGATTATCCAGATTTTCATATTCTTTTTCATCTCCCCGCTCATCGCTTGCTTTAACTTAATCCTACAATACTATGCAAAGAATCCGTAACGCTTATTGTTAAGAGTTTTCATCGGACCAATAATATGCGCGGATCAACAATGTATATCCGATGCTTTGTGTATCTCATCCAACAATGCAAAGCAAAGTTTGTGCAACAATAGGCCAGTTCATTAGATATTCATTCTTGCGTTAATTTAAAAAAAAAAAAAAAAAAAAAAAAAAAAACTTACATTTTTTCAACGCTACTTTGACGCTTTGGTTACATGGCGTGTTCAGCAACCTTGATATTGTGGATTCGAATCCTTCGGAATACCCTTTTTAAGTAGAAACAGTTTTGTTTCAAGTCTTCGTTTTTCCTTGACAAGCTCGGCGAAGACGGAAAGGTACGATTTTACGATGTACATGATGAATTAGAAGATGGTAAGCATAAAACTGGCGTATCGAAACACGTTTGGTATGAGCATTGTCCTTCGGACTGCACGGTAATATGCCACCCTGTACTGCACATCCCATAAGGAAACATAAGCACATAGAGCAGAGGATCATACCATGGGTGATTTTCTAAAATTCAACGAACCCTACCATATGTGCGCTGGGGCAAAATAATATCATGATGTGCACTGACGGTTAAAACCACAGCAACGTCCGAAGTTATTAGTAAATTGTAGGGTCGACGGTCAATACGTTGAAGGTTTGGGGGTTTTAAGCAATACAACAGCCAATTCCGAATAATCAGGTTCGTTACAAGCTACTCTACCCAGCGGGGATAACACAGGACAGTTCGTTTTAATACCAAGAATACCGTGACAGGCGACTGATCATTTTGTGGAATTCGAACGTCGACAATTTCCCGTTCGCCCGGCTTATGCAATGACAATTAACCAGTCCCAGGGTCAAACCTTAAACAACATTGGTATATACCTAGAGTAGATAGATACTGATACCCCGCTTTTGTTTTGCTTTGAAAAGCTCAGCGAAGACGGGCATCTCAGCTTGTTCTCTACTTGCTTAAAGATCATGTATTAGTAGTTCTCATTGTTGGAAAAAATTTTATCGCACATCAGACGCTAAAAATTTGAATTTCTTGAACTTCGTCACCATTAAAATTTCACTCGACTGGGTGGAACGCGACCGTTCGCACACAATGAACGTTCATGTTTAGATAGGATGCTCGCAACCGGTCAGACTTCATGGAAACATCCTTAATGTTGACGAAAGAGCTAAAACGTTGTTGGGAATGGCTTCCAGTAAGGATTTCAAAACCTTTATGAAAAAGAGCGCAGTTGGAGAAGAGGAGCTTTCTTAAAGAAATGGACTGGGAATTCTTTTAATTGAATTTGTTTTTGTGAAATGTTGTGTATCCGGCAATTTTTTTTCCAAGCCACCTTCGTAGAGAGTCTACAATCAGAGGTCGCACAAAGCGAAAGGCAAGACTAGGGAGCGGTGTCAACGTTCAAGAGGAACTCAATAACAAAACGAGGAATCATTACGTACAAGCTTTTAAGACGAAAACAGAATTTCTTATGAACCTCCGAGAATTTTAAACCTCCTCTAGAAATTTGGATCATTTGCATATCCGGGCGAAAGTTATATTTGTTGTGAATTTCATTTTTGAGGGGCTGCGTCAATTTTTTTTTTATCAAAGAAAAAATATTTGTTTGCCTAAGCTTTCCACACGAAACCAGAATCTCTGTCAACCTCCAGGAATTTCAAAATTCCTCGCCTCGCAGTTGCGAGAATTATCGTAAAAAAACTACGTTCCTCGAAAAATAAACTCTGTAAGCTGGAAAGAAAAGAAATTAAGCGGAAAACGATGACACGTTGCACGAGTAGATTTTTTTTAATTTTTTTTTTTTTACCATACAGGTACATCAAATCGACCCCCAGTTTTCCACATATTCCGGACCTGAGTCGGTTTGCTCCGCCATGGGCATTGGCCACGTCGAGAGGACAGGGACAATAATAAAAATTGCGTTTTAGTGTCGTGAAAGGCCACGTGATGGAGCCACCGCACTTAGCCACACCGCCAAAATGACCGCTACACAAAAACCCGGGGTTCGTTTCGGCCGCTAGCGGTTTCTCTACTTGTTTTTAAACTTCCTCGCCATCACCTTTTCTATCCCCCCCCTCCCCCTCCCCCATCAATCTTGTGTTTGAAGGGATTAAGAGCAACAGAGGAGGAGAACAGAAAATTAAAACCAATTCATCTCAATGAGAAAATAGAAACCTCATCCTATGAGACAGGTTCTTCTGCTCCTCGTCCTCCTCTTATAAGAAAAATTTTTATTCGAGCGTCTCTCACGGGGAGATTTTGGAATATTGTATGATATTTTAATATTTTGTATCACAATCACTCACAATTTCATTTTGACATTCAGTGACATAATTCTTAACTTATAAGCATGAATGGCATGATTACGGCAGGTGAGGAATTTAACAATTTAACGGCGCATCATGTTCCTTATTCATAGGAAAGGGAAGTTATCAATTGTGTTATAGGAAAACGTTCTATTCTTAAAAAGTAGACATAATCGAAGATGTTTTTATTCGATATCTTCTCTTAATTTTATTGTTAGACGCAGTTAATAGCCAATCAATAAAGCCCATGCACGGCGTGGGAGGAATGAGTTGAACAGCTTTATAGAGAAGAATCTTGTAAATTAGAGAATTTCACTATCGAGTCTAGAGTGAGGAGGTCCCTCTCGTTACAGAAGTGAGTTACTGAATGACACAGTCGAACCACACGTATCGAACTCGGTTATAACGAAATTAACTGAAATCCCCACAACAAATTCACTAAACTATATAACGAAAATATGCATACCAAGAATCATTCTATTGGACTATTATACAATTTTTGTTTGGATATAACGAAATTTTTATGGGGCAATTTAGATGCTTTTGTCATAGAAAATGGTTTCAAACTGTGTAAGAAATAGAAAATGTATCAATGTCAAATTTTATTGCTAAAGCAAGCAAACAAATATTTCAAGCTTCCTTAAACCCCAATGTTAATTTGGTTATTCAAAAGCATTGGATTTCTACGCATTTTCATATGAAGCACATACGTGAGAATTTTTTCTTTGCCGACTGTGGGTTCGACTGTATTTTGATAGTGAAAAGGCAATACCGACGAATTGGTTGTACGCAATTATAACATGGTGATGACATATTTATGAAAGGCGGATCAGATATGAATAGCCACCTTTCGAGCGTCCTCTAAGAAATGAATTGACAGGTGAGGAGATTTGTTCCTCGAAAAGCTCGATTAAGAAGGACTAGCAGGTGACGCGAAAAAGCCGGAAGCAAAATCCGGTCAACGGCCATCCTTCTTCATCTCTCACATACAAAGACCATTCTTTTTATTATTAGTATCATTAATATTATTATTATTAATTATATTATTCTTTTATAAGATAGGAGTTCAAGTTGAGTTGAGATAGGAAGAGCCATTCGGTTAGCTTTCTGTTGCTGCGTCTGGTCGTCGTCGAAGGGAAATGTCTCGTTGGTGGCATTAGAATTCATTCCGAAGCTGCTTCTGTAATAACTGGCGCTGGCCTCGAGCCAAAGGGTTGTCGGGGCTATCATTATCGTCGTCATCCCCCATCGGAGCCACTTTTTTTCCCCTTTCGTTTTCGCTGTTGTTGTTGTGTATTTTTTCTTGCCCTCTTAGCCAAACACCACTGTAAGAATGCTGCCGAACATAATTTTCACCAGAGAAAGAGAAAGACTCTCCGTTTAAGGTCCCAAGCCCCTCGTTACTATTTTTGGCCCTCTCCGATAGGCTCGTGAGATTACCCTCCTAATTCAACCCCTATTCACAGCCTCGTCAAATATTTTTCCTCCCTCGGAGTCCCCTGCGTCCTTCACTTATTGTAAGATATACAGACACAGGATGAGCCTAAAGCCACGAAGAGATTGCAATATTTAATAAATTTTTCATTTTTTTTTGCACATTTTATAAAGAAGGCTTTGGAGATGAATCACGAAAAAAGTTCACGACCGAAAGCGAACACAAATTGGGAATTTTTGAATAATTTCCGCGGTTGTGACATAAGTTGGCCATTGCATTCTGGCGGCTCTTGGCTACTTCCTTATAGCCACGTAACAAGGACAAAGTGTATGTTTAACAAATTTCAGATACTTTAACAGCTTAAGAATAATATTCGCGCCTAAATCGGAGCACTTAAAAACTAAAAGCCTTTGTCATGGAAAACGCCTTAAAAAGGGCACGTTTATACGAAGTAGAAAATTGGCCCCTTTTACGAGATGTGATTTTTCAATATCATTTATTTTCTATACGATGCAATGGTATCGGCACATAGAAACAATTGCTACTTGACAGATGCTAAAATATTAAAGAAATGGTATGAAACAAGAGCCAGGAACCTGAACGAAGCAAAATCAAAGATCCTCAAAGTTTCTCGTTATAATGCAGCTCTCAAGACACAGTGTTTAATATTGGACGCTAATTTTAGTTTTATCCCCTCTATAGACATGTTAATTATACAGCAACGAATCAGCAGAATTCGTAAAAACAAATTAACTTCTCAAAATCTGTCATTACCAATCTAATACAAATAATTCATGCACCGGGAAAACTTTGGTTCCCAAAAACCATCATCAGGTCATCTGCTTTTAAATCTTTTAGTATTGAAAACCCCAGGGGAAAAAATCCCACTTCTGATTCAATATTAGAAATTTGCTAAAAAAAAATCCATAATATTGAGAAGCGAATTAATTACAAATATAAAATCGAAGGTTAGTAGCAAATAAGAAAGCAATTAATAGGTACGTACAACCTTCTCCTTTGACAAGTAGGATTCTATTACAAGAAGATGTAATCAATATGAAGTTCTGGCTCAGCGACTGAAAAATTGGTTACTTGACAATCATCAAATAAGATGTCCAAGGAAATATAAAGATGATAAACAGATTTCTGCGACTTATTATTTGGAATGAAAATTTCCCTTATAAAGCGATGAAGGTGTGGATGGATATAAAAACATTCTAAAAATTCTAGACTGTGATTTATCCATTGCTCCAACCATAAAAATCATGCAAATGCAGCAATTGTTAATTATTTTATGCACTAACAAAGGGCATAATTGGCATACCCAGCTTCTAATTTATCCCGTCGGTATGTTATAGTCGTAGTAGTAATATAAATAGTTATTAAATAAAATAATAATAAATGTAATAAAAAAATAGAGTTATTAAATATTGAAACCCCCTTAGTGACTTTTGGCCCATTGTATAAATCTGGGTTTTAATTATTAATTTTTTTTTTATTTGTCCTGCTTTTGAAAGAAGACGAAGAAAAAGGAAAGACGATCACGCAACAGAAAGATGTCTGTCACTGAGTGGAAGACAGGGAGAAAAAAAAAAAAAAAAAAAAAATAGTCTGCGTTTGGATTTTTTTGCTTTACCCCCTCCCCTCCTCCCAAAGCTTTCTTTTTCTATTTTCCATCCTTTGTAGACCAACGATACTGTAGGCTCGAGTGTTGACCTTAATCGAAAAGTCGTCACTCGTTCGTCCGACTCCTTTTCAAAGGAGGATTACAAAAAAAAAGCCACTTACGTAACGCCACTTTTCTCCTTTTTATTATTTTCCTTCTTCTCGAAACGCTTTCGACATTTCTTCTCAACTTCTTATGCAAGGGCGAAGCCCGTCCTAACAACACAATGCCGTCGTTCCACTTATTTCCAATCAAAGCATAAGAAAAAAAAAACAAAAAAAAAACAACCCTCGAGAGAGAGACAGCGATCGAACCAAAAACAATTTTCTAATATCGGACTGGGAAAACGAAACGGAGGCCCCAAGCCCTAAACTCATTTCATTTCTTTAAAATTTTCCTTCTCCTCCTCCTCCTCCTTCTCTTTTGAAATATTTATTTTTTTCATTTTAATTTCTTTTCCAGTTTTGCTTTGTCTCTTTGGGTCGTCGCTCCAAGGGCCCACTGGGCACCCCAAAGGAACCGAGTTATCGAGGATTCTAATGGCGGAGTTCACAACTTACGCCCCCGCAATCCCGACAGCGTCCTCATCAATCATGCCGTCCAGCCCAAGGCACAAACCATTATTCCCGGCACAGGGAGGAGGAGGAGGAATGTCGCCGTTGACGGTCGGCGCCTCTTAATGCCGAACGAGTAACGAAAGAACAAAAGCTGAGAGAGGAAGGAAGATGGAGAGAGGGAGAGAAAAAAAAATAGAGAATATAAATTTTTCGCGACGTGTTTTGCCTCCGCTCCTCTGGACCCATTCCATCATCGTCAAAAATTTAATTTGACCGCTGGGGCCAAAACATGGAGACGGAGGGGGGGGGGAGTGAGAGAGAGCGATTGGCGGAGTTCCTTCCTTCCTTGCTTGCTTGCTTTCCTTGGGAGCTCATTTTTTACTATCTCCCTCCCCGCTCTCAATTTCATTTGTTTTTCTTTCGAAGACGGTTTGAATGACTGCTCCGAGGAGAAGACGACTTAGCAACTCGAGTGACCGCAACGACTAAAAATTCGCCTCCAAATGCGATATACACAAGTCGCAACAAAAGTAGTGGGCTGGCTTTATGTAGTCGGTTTCTACAACTCCAAATGTAATCAAAAAAAGTTTATATAATAATTCCTTGAAGAATTTTAGCCAAATGACTTTATTCGTTTTACATGGTCCGCTAGATCTGCCGATTTCAATCCTATGGATTTTTATGCATAGAGACATATAAGCTTAAACCTAAAGTTTATTCAGCTCCTTTTCATGATATTGAGAATCTTCAACAGAGAATGGAAGACGGATAGAAGGTAGTCCTGGATCCAACGAGCTCAGTCAGCAATACACTGCCGCGTGCAAAGGTCATTTTGAACATTTGCTATGATTATTGTTAAGGTAGAGTAACCAATCTCTTGTCCACAAAACAGATTTATGACTCCTTAAGCGCACTTCGGTTACCTTGTAGCCATCCATCAGCGACTACAGATAATACAAGTACGTCGTTTTAAAAGAGCGATACAAACATTGAGCGAAACTCAAGGGGTCGGAAAACTTTCTTTATAAAGAGTGAAATAGTCAATATTTTATTTCAGCGGGCCTACTTTTGATATTTAAGGATATTTAACTAGATAGGCCTACTTAAATAACAGGGCTCGTGGGCCGTAAAAAAATAAAAATAAAAAGGGGCGTTTGTTTGCTAGCTCCTGAGATAACCAATCAACAAACAAATATGCAAGAGCTTTTGTTGTAGAAGAAGTCACAGAAACTGGCCTTTAGTAGATATCTGTAACTATTACGAATCTCTTTATAGTAAACTTTCCCCCTCTTATTTTTAAGTATAGAAACCGACTATTTTCGCTACACCCAAAATGACTAACAAGAGCCACACCGTCGTCTTCCACGTTGTCATTATCGGACGCATTAGAAGGGGAAGGAAAAGAGGGTCTTCGAATCCGTTGTTTTACGAGTTGCGAAGAAGGCAGACCCGCTCTATTTATTAAGTGTGGACGGGGTGAACCCAATGCTGCCTTTTAAGGTCGGACGGAAGAGAAGTCGCAGGGTGATGATGGTGATGATGGCTAGTTGCCATCGTTTTCTCCAAAGGTCAAAGCAGCTGGCACTGCAACTCCATCTGGAGAGAAATATCCTCTGCATATGCTTCTTCAAGAACCAAATTATTCATTCTTTTCCTTGTTCCTCCCAGTCTCTTTCCTTTTGTCGTTTTCATCAATTCCTCACTCTTGAAGCCCCCCCCCCCCCCCCTTCACTAAGTTGTCCTAATTTTCTGCCATTTGGTCGAAAATCAATCGACTCTGAGCAGCGTTATTAGATTTCCACATTTGTCGATTGAAAAATTAAGCCTTGAAAACGTCCTCCATCAGCATGAATTTGGCTCAGACCAAATCCAATTTGAGTTGCCATCCACTTCGGGGGACATTAGCGATTAAAGCGTTCTGCCCTGGGCCTCATCAAGCTAGCTCTCTCTCACCCTCACCACCACCACCACTTCATGCTAAAACAGCAAACACACCACCTTCTCCTCCTCCTCTTCATCCTGGCTGCGAAAACCCCCTCTAAATCCATGGGTAAATCCAAACGCTATGGTGGCAGAGAGGTTCAGCGCCCGAATCTACCCAACTCCGGAAAGGACATCACCTGATGGATGCATTTATAAAAACGGATGATGAACAGATTAAGGCAAACGACGAATGGGAGAAGAACGCATGCACCAAACGAATTCCATTTCTTCCAAGAATCGGCAAATTTAATGCTGAAAACTACTCAACCAGGAGACAAGTTCGCCCATATACCCTCGGATTGTAACCACTTTCTGGAACGAATTAGCTCAATCGACACAAAATCAGTTTACAAAAGTTATCTACCAACCATTAAGTCTTAAGTGCAATTCCATACTGAAGATTACCCACTTACAATTACATGCCACGCAAAATTATCCTCGAATTACACCTCTTCGAACTTCATACTGATTAAAAAATTCCTGAGCACCGAACCAAATACAGTGGACCGCTAAAAAGAGGTGTCCTTTATTTAGAGGGAAAATAAGAGTTCTTATCAAAGGGACTTGTTAAACCGTTCTTTAATTAGAGGTGCCCTCTATTAGGAGGTGTCCGCTATGGGAGGTTTCAGTGTACAATAATCCTCACAGATGAATTGAACTAACGAACCTAAATCATTGATATAGCAATGCGGCCTGCCGCGCACATATCGCCTACAAAAAAGGCATGCGCAAAGTTTGCATAACCAAAACTGAAATTTTTTTTTTCAAAATTAGAATTTCAAAAATTCATATTTTTTTTTTTTGCGGACACACGCACAGACTCAGGTTTCAATAAGTTAGTTGAAAGAAACTACATATAAACAATCTGCAGGGACTCTGAAAAGTGCGTGTAACTCATCATATTGGATATACCGTGTAATACGATTAAATGCACTCAAAAGAAATTGCCACTAAGCACGTATCATTTCAAAACAAAGTTTCTGACAACAGTGAAAAACCTCGTGCTTCATTAAGCAAACAGGTTGAGAGAAACGAAGATTAACAATAATAACAATACGACACTTAACCGCCACCGTCAAAACAACGCTATTTTCCCGCCTTTCTCCGAGAGAATGAGATCGATTCGGAGAGGCGAGAGCAACGTGAAACCGAATCCGAAGAAGCATTTCTTGCGCGTCCATTTCTTTCGGATTCACTTTCATGTTCGGCCGAGGAACTCTTTACAGGTTTTTGAACAAGGAAAAGAACATTCCCTCCCCTTATGTCTATATTTTTTCAGATTCGTTCCTTTTTTTTCTTTCTTGAACACGCGTTCAACACGGATCAAGAATGAACCCGATCAAAAGGAACGGATAAAGCTCTCAATGCGCGTTTCGTTTTTTGCCGAATTGAAAAGAAGGCATTTTGATGTAGAACAACAACAACAAGACCTCCATCGCCGACCACGCGTGCGAAACCCAGAAGTGAGAAAAGGCCAAGAAAGCAAAGAAAAAGCACCAAAAAAAAAAAAAAAAAAAAAAAAAAAACCCGCACTGATTTGGTGGCAAAATCCGACGCACAAGCTAAATAACCAGAAAAGGAGCTTTCACGCCTCTAGCGTCCTTTTTTTCCAATAAGTTGGCGAAAGCGTCGTTATTTAAATCAAATCAAGAATCATTTTTATCACCGCAAAATGCAAAATTTTTTATTCCAGTTTTAAAATTGTATTTTACGAGAAGGGTCTGTTTCTCCTACGCACGGCGGCTCCAAATTATCATCATCGCGGAGTGGAGAGTAGTAGTTGTAGTACATAAAAAATATTAATGGTGCCGAAATGGCTGGAAATGTATAATTTAATGTTCGCCGCCGAGTCGAGGAAAAAGAGACGGCGGGGAAAACTGAAATCGTTGTGGCAAGGGAAGAGATGGAGAGAACAACAGTGAAGAGTGGGAGTGGTGGTGGCGGCGGCGGTTTTGTTGGACTACTTCTCTCCGTCTCGTCATGAATATTCAAAGTGTTTCGCATCTCACAGGAGGAGTATAGGGTTCAGTCTCATCCCTACCCTCTCTTCTCTTTCTCTCTCTCTCACACTCTCTCTTTTGTTCGGTGGGAGCAGCAAACATAACCCTTTCCTTCCTTCCTTCCTTCCTTCCTCGCCTTGGGACCCTCAAACCTACAGTACCAACCCACTCAGCCACTCGCTCTATCTATTCCTTCAGCAGAGAGGAGGAGGAGGAGGATGGGAAAATGGAATGGATGGAGGTGGGTTGGTGGGTGGGTGGTGGGGGTAGCGAGGAAGAGAAGAAAAGAGTCCAGCCACGACAAGGAGAAGGCGATTAATTTTAAAATCGGTTTTCCCAGTTCGTTCTGAAAAGGATGACTCTTCCGCATCGTTTTGCTAGATAAATATGGGCACAATCAGGAAAACATGTGGAGATGACAAGCCGCGCGTACGTTCACTCCGGGGCAGGGAGGGAGATTCACCGCTCAATAGACGGGGATTGGTTCGGTCGGTGCCTATTAAAGCCATTCTTCTTCCTCCTCCACTCTTTTGTCCTCTTTCTGCCGAGAATATCCCACACGCACACACTCCCGCAGTCTCTTTCATCCCTGTCACGGACACACGAGGCCCGGTTGGGTGTCGTCGTCGTCATCCGTCCGGCCGAACTCGAAAGGTCCCCGAAGTGATGTTACCTTCACCTTTTGTTTCCACCAAATAACGCACTGGGCGAGAGAACGCTCGGGGGCACCTCGCGCTCAAAAGACTCCATCGCGAAAAAAAGGGGCCTAAATCAATGGGAGGTCGTCGAGTCACAATGACAAGACTCTTAAAACACACACACACAAACATACACACACACACACACACACAATTCACAAAAAAACCCCATTCCCATCTCGCTCATACACCCTTTTCCCACCCTCGTTTCTCTCATCATCGAGTGAAAGGAATGAAGAGACCAACACAGGACCCACGGACGCCATGACGTCGGACGATGAACAGAGGAGGATTTACAGAGAAAAGCTGGCCAAAAATCCAAATCACGATATTACTTATAAACGATTAAAATTTAGTTTTTTCTACAGCTTAATACATGTTACATTCCTTTGTAACTATTTTAACCAAATTCCGTCTTACTATTGGCAGCGCCATCAGTCGGAACTTAGGCATCGCGCTGATCAACTATTTAGTGGCGTCGTTCTCAGTGACATTTGAGTCTTTTACACTCGTCTATCCTTTTGGAGTTGGGGAAGTATCAAGTATGTACAGTACTCTAATTATAAAACCTAACTTAGACTGCAAAGCATGATCCTTGATTTGTGGTTTAATAATTTTAACCATCCCATAAATTGAGTCTCAAATTTATTCTTAAATTTCAGACCAAGAACGCAAAAAGATTGAAGATTGAGAATTGGAGGCATTGCTAAAAGAGGATCTATATGAGACGTCTAAAAAGTTGTCGGAAACACAAAATGTGCACGAGTTAACTGTTAGCACACGTTTAAAACCAATGAAAACGTTCTAAAAACTAAAACAGTGTCCCACACGAATTCGGAGAAAGACAACGTTATTCATCAAAATATTGCAAAACCAGCGAAGGAAATCTTGGATGTCTTAGCCCTACTCGCTCTATTCACCAGACATTGCTCCCTCATATGACCATGCGGAATGGCCTTTATGAGCAGCACCTCATCTCTTTCGAAGATATCAAAAAATGGCTCGATAAATCTTTTCTTCCGCGAAATCCTTGCTTGTAGCTTCTGAAGGACAAAATATAACGATAATGTAGTAACTTGGTTTTGAAAAAATAAGGAGAATTACTGAAGCACTTCAGGGGGAGAATAAATGAAAATACAACATCGATAACAGGATATAATGTTCCATGTAGAAGGCACTATTCCTTCAGTCTTCTGTTGCATTTTCCGCCTTAAAAATAATCACTTCTGAAGCCTTCTCACCGATTTGATTTATGTCCTTCGAGCAACCTCTTGCCGCTCTTTATAAATGCCTCACCAGAAACGTAATCAAACGACACACTCGTGCCGATTCTACTAAGTGTTAAGGAAAGACGAGAGAAAACAATGTCGGAAAACAATCGATCAATATCGGCAAGAACCCCATTAAAGCGGCCGAGGTCGATAGGAAGCGCCATCATCATCATGAGCCTTGGCAAAGAGCAAAAAGCCAAAAAGAAAAGTTTAAAAAGCTCAAATATTAATATAACAATATAAAACCAAATCACAGGTCTTATGGGCGGTATTTTAGTTTTACCCACAAGGCTTCGGGTGTCCATTTCCGTACGCTCCTAGAAACGAGCAGCGCGAGAAAGCATTTACCATTGTTGATGATGAGGCTGACGCTTGGTTTATGAAGTTCTTGGGATTATCCCGTAGCCAACATTAGGATCCCGAGGAACCCCTCCGCCCAACATCAATCAAGCGCACGTTGCACGAGGAAATCACGAGCGAGCGAGGCAATCACGCACCGGAGATATTCTTCCTCCACCCCCAGCAAGAGGCAAAAAACAAGATGGATAGACGGGCGATGCCATATCCACACAAAACGCGGAAAATAACAACAACAAAAAAAATAAAAAATGGAGAGACGAGGGAAGACTAAAGAAAGGGATACGAGGATCGTTTGCATGAGAGAGAGAGACCTAAGTCCACCTTTCCACCACTCACCTCGTTTCTTGATAAAACTTATTCAAATGAAGCGGTTCTTCAACATGGAAGAGTTTTCTTTGCCTAAGACAAAATCGAGCGTATAGAACGGAAGAAACCCAACCAGCAGCATCGCCATCGCCAATGCACAATCGACGACCTTTTTGAGAATGAATTAAAGAAATAAAATTCAAAAGAAAAGCTGTCCCTTTGTAAAATCATACCAAACCAGTGAACGGTACCCAGCATGGTAAGTTGGACGTGGGCCATTAAAAATGATTTCAAATGATTTCAAATCCAGAGAGCGAGATTTTGGACATTTGATCGTGATGTCACTAACAACCGAAAGAGAGAGAGAGAGAGATAAACAGGTCCCAGCAATGAAAAGTCACATGACCATAATAGGCAGAGCAAGAATCCACCCTTCATCGTTTCCAACAAACGAAAAAACACGGACTGTCAAAATCCAAAACGGAGACAATGAAAGTTATATTGCTGCTCTGCCTATGTTCAGGTGACTTTTCAGAAAAAAAAAACAAAACACCTGGAACAACAACTGAAAATTTCTTGGTGCACTTTCAATTTGAGCTTCTACAAGGCGTGTCTAAAAAGTTTAGTGAATAGGCTGAAATATCTAAACGGAAACGCGTGAGAGGAAGATGCGAACAAAGAGAATGTCGAGAAGTACCACCTGTCGTCGAATACATCAAACTGAAGAAGATTTGCCTGCCGCCACCAGTAGACCGTCACGTGTTGTAGTGCGATGGAGCAATGCGTGAACATCCGGTTTGGTTACAAATTGGAGAAAATGGCGACGGAGAATCATGGAATATTAGTGCGAGTGTACGGAACAGAACTAGACAGTGAACTTTGTTGCACGACAACGCCCGCCGCACAGTGCACTCCGTGTGCGCAACTTTCTGGCTAAGAGCGGATCTGGCGCCTGCAGACTTCTGCGTCAAGGGAGTCCTGAAAGACCGTATCGCGGACATCCGAAGGCGTGTGACATCGACACTTTGAGCGATTCCATAATAGGCCTTCTAGTCCCATGCATTTATTTGCAGCATCTTGTACACTGATTGGAAGAAAGTAATTGGACACCCATCCACCCGGCAAAAATGGACCTTTCCGCTACCACACGTGTCACTACTGTATGGAAATGCAAAGATAGTCATCAGACAACACCATAAGTACAACCGTGCATGAACCTCATCCCTCTAGCTGTAATTTTGCTTTCTTCGTGACGCTTGTTTTTCTAATCCCAAAACACTTCAAAATTACAAACTCTAGATATGAAACCTGCCATCACCGCATTCAAGACATGAATTTCTATATTAAAACGCAATCGACAATTCTTGACCATCAATTCAAATTTTTTTTGGTCAATCCTCCAAGAAAGGTACATCCATCTCGTCTATTGCCTTTCCACTCTTATCGAGCGTTATCAAAAGGGAGCTCGGCCGTGGGCGAATGCGTCAGTAGTGCTTCAACGTTTTTCTCATTGCGATGGCACTCGGCAAAATGGCCTCGCGTTTAGTGTACACGAGGGGTGGAGAATATACAGGGGAGATATACAGGAAGAGGAGGATAAGAGTCGACATTGTCCACGTAAGAAAACAAGCTGATAACAAAGAGGGCCCCAATGGGAAGAGGAGAGACCCCTTATCGGAAGAAACGCGCGCCACCGATAGCGAAACGGCTCTGTGTTTATACAACAGAGAGCACAGATAATCCAGCGGCCATGAAAGAAGCAAAAAACCAACAACAACAACTTTAAAAGGTTAAAAAGGGATTCTCCAACCTCGCGTTTGACATGTCGGACCCCAGGTGACCTATCGAAGAAACCATGCTCGAAGCGTCGTCCTCGTCAACTCCTCCCTCCGCTTCTTCGCAAACGCCATGGAAGGACAGGTGCTGCTGGATAATCGAACAGCTCACTCCATTAGGCTGGGACCAAAGGCATACATTCACAGAACGCCCCATCATTAAAAAAATGTTTAAAAAATAAAAACTCGATTTAAAGAAGATGCGAATTCCATCAATGTAACAATAGCCTCCCAAGAAGGCATTTCAAGAACAATAAAAATTTCGGAATATTTTATAAAATTCTTTCTTTATTAAGATATCGTATGGGAACTCACGATCGTCCGAAGGTCGACAGTCACTGTGGCAAAATGGCGAGGGGGGATGGAAGCGTCTTTTGCTCTGGGTCACCACGAACATCTGAACGGAACCAGGTCGCTTTCCTAATCCGCTTAGCATGCTTAATGCTCACATTGTAAAGAATATCGGATAACTGACTTCCACCATAAACATCCGGCCGAGTGGAAGCCAACAAAGACGCCCCCTCCTCATGTCGCTCCACAAACAATCAATATGGCGGGGGTCGAAGAAAACGACCACCATTACACCATAAACACTCACTGACACACACACACGCACACACCACACACACACACACACACACACAGAGAGAGAGAGAGATACACGCGTGCACTTCTCTTCGTTTAATCTGAACAGACAGCGCAACATCACGCAGTGAGTGCCTCTTTAACAGTTATAGATAAAACAATGTCAAGATTAACGGTCGACGACAATTATAAAATTGAGTCTAAGGCCTTTTACAAAAAGTATGATTTCAACGTAGAAGAGGAAAGGGAAGAACTCTAATGTCCCCTCCCCCCTCCAAACCTCAAAACTCGTTGTACTTATGCTCAACATTAGACTTGTACATAAGTTATCCAAGAGAACTGTTACCCTTTGAGTGTAAAAGATATTGAATGAATGAGCCAGTGACTTTATAGAGCTGGATTGAAGTGACTTTATATAGAAAAGGAATGGTTTTAAACAAAACTACTCCAAGTACATTGTATATTTCTACTATGAGGTACCCTATGTAGCCATCGCTTGAAATGGACTTGATAAGATAGGTGGAGGAAATGCTGGTGATGATAAAAGTAAAAAAAAAAATTGACGGAGGCTCTGGTGACTGCCAAAGCCGCGGGTTTTTAAGGCGTAGAACTACTACTGTATGTTATTATTGGTTACCGTTAGTGCGTATTTTTTGGCGAAAAAAAGAATAAAATTAAAAAAAAAAAGTTACTATATTCAATTTATTACAATTTTGTGAAGAATGGGTCTGTGATATGAAAAGTAACAAACAGATGACAAAAGTTTCGGAGTTATATTTCTAGTAAATGACAGATCAATGTAAGTATTTTTTGAATCTAAACGTGAAGTATTTGGATGTACATATATCGAGCCCAATATAAATTTTGAAGAAACATTTAAGGTAACGTCCACTAAACATAAATCGCCAAGTCCATATTCAATCATTCTCCGTCTTACATTATGTGATGCTCGACACGTTAAGAGTCTGCTACACTATTTAAATTTCTATAAATTGCCACACCACTCGCTTTACGCTGCCCATTTGCTATCTTAGATCGAAGAGTATTGTTCATGAATGCTTTTAATTCGAACCGTTGAAGAAAGCCACGGCTGAAACGCGTCGACTCTATGTCGTAAAATCACTGTTGTTTTAAAGACCCATATATTTATATTTTTATAAACAACTAAGACCAACATGTTTGAAAACATATATTTTTTAGTCAGATTTATTGTTTTGTTTTAAGAAATTAACAAAACTTCAAAGTTCATTTCTTAAAATAATTAATCTGCTTAAAATAATATATATTTTATTATTTTACAACATGTTTTTAATAGAAAACTAGAAGTCAACCCACCCGTTTGTATAATCGGGAAATAACCCATTGTTAGATACTCATTGTTAGATTTTTTCTTTGTTGTGACAACGTCCACCATCGCTGATTTTATATAAACGATGATGTACTGATTTCGCCGGCAGATGGCAGGATTTCATGATATTATCTTAAAACGCTCGTGTTTCCATGTTTTTATACCTAATGCACAGGCCTTCTTTATATTAAATGCACAGGCCTTTTCTCGTAGGCCATGGTTAGCTCCAATTAGTTTCAATACACGCCGCACACGTATATGCTGCAGCAGCGCTACTCCGTTATTACGATGGCGAGCATAAAATTCACTTAACTTTAACTTGCTGTAACTTTTGACCCAGTGGCTCATTTGGTGAAATGTTTGCTTATTATTCAAGACTCAACCTTCCTCTTTCCAACGAGATAATGACCATAGTTGTAGGATATAGTGATAGAAAGATATAGACTGAGATATGTACATCACTTTTTGAACGAAAAATCGCGTCTGAATTTTTCCTCGGCTGCACCCCTGACAGACGTAGTTCTACGTCAAAAGCGAAATAAAAAAACACATTGTTATTCTGTTGTACATACAAAGATAGTTCTAATGAAGAAGGCCTTGGCAAGTTGCAGATATCTTATTCGCCGTCATACATACTATTCTATGTATTTCTTTATGGATATTATATTTTAGCCAGATATACAATTCTAGTACGATGACCGTGGTCTAAGTCTTTAAGACAAAAGCCAATCCAACAATCTTCAAAATTACTACCATCAAGCCATTGGGAACTACCTTGGAATCACAATTTAAATTTAACCACGTCAAATTAGCACTCCCATTTAACAGAGTTCTGAATTTTTATTTAAATGTCTAAAAACCTTTCTGACAAACAAGGAATTGAAACGGGCTATCTAGTTTGTCATACATGTGCAAGTAAATCTCCATCGCAGCGCGCTAGCGTATATTCAAAATCATAAGAATAGAGTCTCAGTTTACATTCATTTCCCAATGTTTCACTTTATTTAAAGGATAAGACCAATTCTAAGTAATACGTGATGATAATTATTACAGCTGATGCTGACAAAGAATCAGATTGTGACAAAGAATAAGATTGAAAAAAACATTCTTTGTCTTCAATGTCATTATTAATCATAGCACTGATGATATAGTTCATAGGAACGCCTCAGCTCAAATAAGCATCCTCACGTATTACTTAGAATCTGTCTTATCCTTTATCAAGTAATTTTTACAGCTAATCGTACTCCCAATCATCACTAAACCAATCAACCGTTTAATGAAATGCAGAAAAGTAAGCATCTCCTTTCTGCAAATTATTCATATAATGTAAGCAAATTTTGGAATGAAACTTCCTATGCAAAACTGTTTGCCAAGAAAATAAACAACCTTTGTGAGACAACTGAAAAAGTCAAATGAGTTGAATTGTTGGTTCTAATTCCACTGCGCCAGAACGTTTCTCGTTTCGGACTGCTCAGAGAGTTTTATTATTTATTTACCTTCCTATCTTAGCTTGTAGATTAGATTATTTACATGGAATACTTGTTTGCAAGAATAAAATTCTGGCTACCAACAGTTTTATCCTAAGTTTAAAAATAACGGTGATCAAGACCGATTAAAAAATTATCCCAAAAGTCAGAATAGAAATGAATCGGTCATTTCAAAAAACCTCCTAAGTCACACAATTAGAATTTTGCAGGAATCAATATAAACTGTGTCATTCACAAGAAAACGAGTTTTGAAGGACTTTTTTTGGGCTGAATATAGTGGTTGAGCTTTAATTGATTGAAATATCGAATAATCTTTATATAATTTATGAATAATAACAAGAAATTAAGCCTCGGAGAAAGTATAGGTAAGTAGCGGAAGCCCTAAGTTCATTTATTTTTGCCCCCTCCCCCCTCAAAAAATTGATTTTCTCGTACTTAGTATGTAGAAAATATTAAAGAACCCTATATTCTGTCATTTCTTATCATTTTCGATCGAATGATATATCACACGCCACATGTCATATTTCTAAAGACCAAGTGATTGCCACCCCCCACAACTCCGATCCCATTGGAACAATTTGGCCCAAACTTCATAGGATTGTAGATTTTGCCTAGAGAAATGCATATATTTTGCCTATGCATATCGAATTTCACTCCTTTACATACATAAATACCACATAGATCACGTGGTCGCCTCTAACTCCCACCCCCGTAATTAAGACCCCAGTGGTCCAATCATAACCAAACTAAATAGCGAAGGTACTCATATCCACAGTAAGCTACTTTCCGAAATTCAACCTTCTACCACAAAAAATACAAATTATGAACGGGACGGACAGACAGACAGACGGATTGTGAATCCAATATGTAGCTCCATTCTTCCGCTACTTAATAACATAAAAAACGTGAAAGACTGCTGTTGACTTATGTTGTTTTAGCAAGAAACAGGGTTAGATGGATGGTATCTAATTTAACATAATCTATTAATCATATTTTTAATCAACATTATTAAAAATTCCACTTTTTTTTTTAAATATTATCTTATCAACATTACATTTTTATGTTTTACTATCATTATCGTACGTAATCATCATACTCTCTCTTCTCATCTGGATTATCTTCAACATTTGCAGTTGGCCAGCTAAATGCGTTTTGATAAAATGGCATATGCTCTCTCTTCCAGAATGCTATCCTCAACTCGCTTTAAATCATTTAATCGCTTTTTACTATGATTGGCACTCTCAAATCATAAGCTTTAGCTGATGGAAGTGACACAGGAGTTGAGATTTTTTTTTTCATTAATATGAATCAATGTTTAATGAATCCATCAATAAATTCCTGGGCTATAATAGTACCTTTTTTATCTGAATCATAATGAAAACTCGTATATGTCGAAGGAGCAAATGTTCTTTTTCTTCTTTTGGAATATTTTTTCCGTTGTTTAAGCAATGAACGTCAATTAGGCGGTATGTATTAGAAGAAGAAGGTATGGAGCTGGGATGAAAATGCAAATAAACGTAGCAAATCCATGCTGATTTTGTTGCTTTTTTATAGATGTGAATTAGATGATACAAAACGTGGTTTCCAGGCGCATTTAACAACGAACAAGGAATCAAATGCAAATTAATAGCCATTATCCCAACCTACCCTCTTGCAAGTTGGAAAAAAGTTGTCTCTCACGTTTAATACCCGATAAAGGCACCCTTTTTCTCAATTAATTTATTTGTCATTGATTCACTGAGTTTCACTAACACTCCTGGATCAAGGTCTTGCCATGTTGCAGTGATACTCTTCACCAATTCTTCTTTATTACTGTACTGACGGAAATTGCTGTATACAGAACGCACTAAGATTCTCCAAATGTTCTCCACTGGGTTGAGATCTGGACTCCGGGATGGCCAGTCTAGAGCAATCACAGAATTAGCGTCAAACCAGTCCTTGGTGAAGGCCGAGCTGTGAATCGCAGCATTGTCCTGCTGGAAAATCCATTTACCCTCCTTTATGAGCGGACCGTATGGAAACAGATTATCCGCCAGAATATATTGACATGCAATGGAATTCATCCTGTGTGTTACGAATGCAATATGTGTACTTCCGCCAGCAGCAAACTCTCCCCAAGTCATTACTGAGCCACCTCCAAATTGTCTCTTTGTGAAGAATTCCTTTTCATCTCGAATATCATGCCAATAGTACTTGAACCCATCTGGTCCGTCCATGTTGAACTTCTTCTCGTCTGAGAACACAACATTCTTCCACTTGTCACCGTACGTATTTTATTAGCAAACGCCACACGCGCTTCACGACGAGCTGCAATCAGAGGTGGTCTTCCTTCCATTTTTGAGTAATGCAGATTTGGAGAAGAATGCAACACATTTCATACGGTTCTATTAGTGCCGGGGAGGTCTAGTTCGGCAACAATCTGCGAAGAAAAGAAGTGCTGATGACGAGCAAGGCTTCTTATTCTTGATGTCTGGCGAGTGGAAAGTGCACTTGGCCTGCCAGGCCAGATCAGGGTGCCATTCCATGTTTATATGGATTTTGGAGAAATTTGTTAACAGCTGACTTGGAAGGTCCAATTTCTTTCGCAATTTCAAACCTAGTCTTTCCGCATCCCTTAAGAGAAACAATTTGCCATTTTTCATACTCTGAAAGATGTTGCCCTTTTGGCATCTTGTATATTGATGTTATATTACACAAACACTGTGATATATGCTCTCATATGACGTTTCCGTATAGTTTCATCACATTAATAATCCTTTCAATTAATAAAAAATGCAAAAAAGTGGACGACTATAAACTTTCTTTCCACCTTGCAAGAGGGTAGCCTGGCATTTGGGTGTTAATTTACATTTGATTCCTTATTCGTTGTTAAATGCTCCTGGAAACAACGTTTTGTATCATCTAATTCACGTCTATAAAAAAGCAATAAAATCAGCATGGATTTGCTACGTTTATTTGCATTTTCATCCCGGCTCTACACTTTTTTCCAGCACCTTATGAACCGATTTACGTGGTTTTTACCCAGAATATGCGTCTAACTTAAGGAAGCGCTAGCAGCAAAAAGAAAGTATGTTTGAGAAAAACGTGACTTAAGCGGTTTTTGAAATCACCGATTCAAATGCATTTCGTGTGAAGACTAGGAGAATGGACCTGTATCTTCAAGATGACAGAACGGGAAAAAAATGGCTTAAAGTTTCATTACAAGTATATTAGAGCAAAGAAGGCGCGAAAGAAAATATCAAAATAATAGCAAAAGGTATTTTTGGCATAAAGGTAACATTTTCATTTGCACGTTCAGAATATCCTCCGAATAAACCATTAGCTGTAAACAGACCACTTCAAAGCGCACATACCGTTTAATGTTTCTTGCTAATTTACATCCTCATCTCTTCCCGGTTCGTTATTTTGCACAGCAACCATTTCAAGGATTCTCTCTTTTATGCTCTACAGTTGAACATTTGATCGCAACTATTTCTTTGCTTTTCCTGACTGTTCATAACATAAAAGATGGAAGGGGCGTCGGTTCGGGCTGCCTCTCGCATAAGATATTATTATTAATCCATTATTGCACACTGGTTGAATTTCGTACAGACAAACAGACAGTGAGGGAGAAAAGCCATTACACTTTGGATCCTTTTTTACCTAGTCCGTCCTTCCTTTTTTATATTGGCTCGAGTCGAGTTTAGAGTAATAGGTGAAAACCATCACGCAAACTTCCCATCAATTCGGAGGAGAACAGGCTCAAAGCACTCCCCACCCTCTCTCTCACTTTGCATTGATTCGTCGTCGATCATTTCCGCGTCTCGCCTCAAAAATGGCATTCATTTCTAAGGGCGTCCCCTCAGTCAATGGGTTCGACGGAGCCCTAACCTAAACTCCTTCCTCCACTGCAACGTTAAACTTGGCATACTTAACAACACACGACCTCACTTTTTCACCCATTGGAGGCATGGCGATAACAACCGGGTTCAGTTTCGGTTGGTCCAGGTCCTCTTTCGCCTCAAGCCCACCTAGAAAACATGGACACCACAAATGAGATTTCGGAGTTCAGACGCTTCAAAAGAGAAAAGTATTTTTTTATACAAAATCTTAGGCTTTCTAACTGCAATTTTGTTATCCGTCTTGCCTTAGTCTTTTCTCACTGGGGAAGCCATTGCCTTTGTACATTTTCCAATGACAATCCACAGGGCGTTCAACTCGAGTAGTTTCAAGAATTTCATTTCCTGATGGAGTTCAAAAACTAAACTCAAAGAACTCCATTTAAGAAGTTGTTTTCATTCTTACGTGCCATTAATACAGAGCTATTCATATGGAACTGGCCGAATGAATTTGCTAATAAACTTATTCACGTCTATAAAAAAGCAACAAAATCAGCAAGGAATTGCTACCTTTATTTGCATTTTCATCCCGGCTCTATACTTTTTGCCAGCACCTTATGAACCGATTTACGTTGTTTTTTTTTACCCAGAATATGCGTTTAACTTTAAGGAAGCGTTCGCAGCAAAAAAAAAAAACTGTATGTTTGAGAAAAACGTGTCTTATGCGGTTTTTGAGATCACCGATTCAAATGCATTTAGTGTGAAGACTACGAGAATTGATCTGTATCTTCAAGATGACAGACAACGAAAAAAAACTGGAGTGGTAAGGTGTATGGCTTAAGTTTCATTTAACCGATCAAAATACGATCTGTTGATCCGTGGGCCTTGCCGAATCGAATAGTGGAATCATTAGATCAACTTGATAATGGTCAGCACCGTAAGATGTCGTATTTTGACGAATTCGGGCAGCAGTTGTATTATTATATTACAGCATATATTGGTTTCGCTCTGTTTGTGTGTCTGTCTGTCTGTCTGTCTGTCCGTCCGACGATTACTCGAGAACGCTTTAACTTTTTCAAATTCTGCTTTCGCTCTTCGATAGAGACACTTCCTGAGCTCACCTGATTAGTTTGTGATTGAAACCGGTCTAACAGTCACGTGACTATTGAGACCCAAACTCCTCCATTAAATTTTTTTATTGCAAATATAAGGCATGTAATATGTCATTCGAACGGGAATGACGAGCACAAGACGAATATGACATTCTTTTCGATTTTCGAAATGCTACGTCCGAGAAAATGACCCCCAAAAAGTACTTCAATGAGCCGTTATTACGAGCTTTAGCTTAAGCTATATATAAGAACACAAGCTTAATCGGTAGCTTTATGTGCCCAGCCGGCCATCGTTTGCACGAAAACGTTGAAATGGAAGAACTTAACTGCGATATATCAACTTTTGATGAGCTCTCGTGGACCCCTTCAAGCACGTGCACTAACGTTAAGAAAATGAACTTAGGGCATGTAATATATCAATCGATTCCTACTGACGAGATATAAGTGAATACAGTGTTACTTTTTGTCTATCAGTTAAGCATTGTTGATGGCAGCTTGGAGCACGTGCCTGTTATGAAGCTTTGTCGTTGCACGTGCTCATTTCGTTTTAAAATTCAGTGCTGTGAGGCCTATTGTTAAATGTGTTAATTAATGTTACGGCGATTGTTAAAAATGGCTAATTAATGTTAGGCCTATTGTTAAAAATGGCT
>JAHWFO010028035.1:1793517-1814525 GCA_023313115.1 Rhysida immarginata | reverse complement strand
AGAGAGAGAGAGAGAGAGAGAGAGAGAGAGAGAGAGAGAGAGAGAGATAGATACATGGCAGACACAATTTCATCTCGTATAACATTCTATTATTGAAAGCAACCCTGAAAACCAAAATGTATACGACTAAATGCTCGACTAAAGGCATTTGTGGTTCCATATAAACTCAAGTTAGGTGAGGCTTACAGTTAGGCACAAGTTCCAATCAGAACTATGAAAGCTCGTAAGCACTTTTTAAAACTTTCTCTGTAACTGAATCATCCAAATGATTAACCAACCAATATAGTGAACAAAAGGTATAATGTTTTCGAATAGTATACAGTGAACTTCCGCCCATCGCTCTCTCTTGGTCACTTGCTTCAGCACTCTGCCAGGACTGGATGAAACCGAAGTGGAATAATCATCTCATCAATTATAATTAGAAAAATCCGAAAGATCGTAAACTACGCATGCGTCGGCAGTTTCAACGTAAACCCAACCTTTAAGCCACTTCAACAGTTGATCAACAAAATGACGGCAATTCGAAATTCCCCGTGAAGAAATCTGGATGGAGTAATGGACCACCAGAAAGGTGTAATAGTAAGTAAATCTTAACCGAACAGGAAACGAACACCCGAACCTAAACAAGAATTCCAGCCGTAGGCCTTAACCTCGTAACTATCCAAGCGAATCGGTCTTTTAAGAGAACTGCAGCAAAGTACAAGCTCTGGGAGGGGAAAAAAAAAGCCAAAGAACAAGTGGAAAAGACCCCCCGAGAAGAAAAGTCGACAGGAGGACTGCAGATTCTTTTCGATTGCCTGTACACATCCAGCAGTGACTTTCTGAAAATCCATTGGATAAAATGTTGAGGCTGACAAAGCAACTCGACACTTTCTGTCCTTTACTGCCGGTAGGTGGAGAAAGGACTGGCGAAGCAGAGTCGGACACCATCCAAAGTGGCTCCTTTTATTTGTAAAATAGCGAAGGGAGGAGACACAATACCTACCCCTTCGCTATTAACGGTGGAATTCTACATTATTGAGACGAGGAAACAGGTTTCAAAACGGGACCCAGCCCCCTCCCCAAACGCTTTTGCGCACCACGGCCGCAAACGACGAGTAAATGACGAGCAAGAATGCACCCTCCCTCCTACAAAAACCAAACGCACTCCACCTACGGCAAAGGCGACACGGCACAAAACAAGCGTACAACAGCTAGCGCTCGCCAAGTCCACCTTCGCGTTGCTCACAACGTCGTCATCATCTCCTTTCTGCACATTCTTTGCTCCTTTTTATAAATTATTCAGAAATCGACCAGCAGGAAGACCTGCCACCAAAAACAAACTCGCGTTCGGCCTTGCTAGAGATTAAAAAAAAAATTAAACACGAAAATAAAACAACAAAATTTGGCTAAACTATGAAATTAATAAAAAGTGGCAAGTAGTAATAATCAAAAGTCGGGAGTGTTCTCCCCTAGACTTTCTCGTAAAACATAAGGAGCAAACTTGCAAAATGAATCCGATATATGGTCCCTTTTTAGGTATTTTAATTAACCAGTAATTAAAATTAAGATAGCGTTAACTGTTAAAAGGAAAGGAGAAATTTAATCGTTTGCGTTTGTTGCATCACCTGCTTCACTTATAGATGTTAAGAAGATGTTCAGGCAAAATACCCCTCTTTCTTGTGCGACTGGGCTGAAATTTGATATTTAATTGTCTCTTTCTTCATTATAAAAGCCAATACTAAATTTTATCTTTTTCCACAACGAATGGAAAAAAAGAGTTTTTTCCCACGTTGTGGAAAAACAGTTTTATTTTATTCTCAAGTTAATCATCGGCATTATCCACATAAGATTTTTAGACAATTTAAATTTTATCTGTTTACCTTTATTTATATGAAGAAATTCGATTATGTGTTTAAGTAAAGTACCATTTTCGGTTGAGCGATTTGGTCCAAAAGTTGATACAGATCTACAATTTCAGTGTAAGGATCAAAAACCAAATTTCATCCATCTAACTCGTTATGTTTAAGCTGTCGTGTTCACATACACAATTCCAGAATTGTGTTTTTCGGACTCTTTAGTAAAGTTTAAAACGTTGAGATTTATCAAGTTCGAATTTTTTGACGATTACAATATGAGAAACTACCTAACCCATCTTTAAAATTACTTCGCCTCTATTACTGTAATCCAGCGTTGCCAACTGTGTAATAATTATTACGTTTGTGCATTGTTTAGCTTGTATTATAACAATATCTAAAAATAAGTTTTTCCATCTAAAAACCGGTAAGTTGGCAACCCCGCTGTAATCCTTAATTGTATCTCCATTGTTAGTCCTTTCTTCACATTGTTAATTTAAATTGTTATTTTTCAAAACTGTTTAATTATTTAAAAGTAATCAACTGAAGACAGGGAAAGATATCTCCTGAAAATGTTTTTTAAACGCTTATATTAATGATGAGGTATTATCCAAATGTCTTTGTATAATAATTATGGGTTTATTCATCTGCTGTACACAGACAACTAGTAGAAACACGCATACAAGAACATAAAAATGCATGCAGAATAAAAGATATCAACAATCCCATTGCTCTCCATGCTTACACAAATGATCACCCAGTTGCATGGAACCAGGTAGCTATATTAAAGAGAGAGAGCAAAAAATTATATAAAAAGAGTGATCAAAGAATCAATTTACATAAAAAAAAGATAACAACAATTTAGAAAGTTGCTCTTATCAAATCCACCCAAATTGGCAATTAATTTTATAATTAGATCTATTTTCACCTCAATATTTATGCTGGTTTTAAGTTCAATTATTTTCGTTTTGTTTACTGACTCCGTTTCACACTGCCCATTTCACACCCCCCCCCCCCGGGGGGGGGCCCCCGCAAAGGCATAATAACTCTTGGCTGGCACCAAATGTCCAGAAAAAGGGGAGGGCCCTTAAACTAAGCCAGATGACCTGAAGATGTCCTGAGGCCAGGACGAAAGATCTCGTCGTTCTTCTCCTTTTAGTTCCTTTTTATTTATGTTTATTGATTTTTCATTATTATCGTACGTACATAGCAGATGAATAAACCCACAATTATTATACGCTTTTATTAAGCTTGCTTTTCTGTAGGTTTGTCCGGGTCAAATCCTGTAATCAATATTAAACCAACTTTCCGACAAGCTAGAGAGCTGAATATGGACACACATTCACAGGAGCGATGACAATGCATGGTAAAAAACATTTTTCAAATCAGTTCACTGTTTCGTGTTCTAATGGCACTAAATCATTAGTACGGATTGTCCAACTGACGAGGGTTAAATGTATTGCTGCAAAATTAAGCTTTATTTAGCTCACTAAATAAAATATTTAAAAGCGCAATTTGAAAGCCCCGCCCCCCCCCCCTCTTATTTTGTTTAGGATTTTTCCATCACCTAATTCCAACATGCGTTTTATTTTATGCGTTTTCAATTTTAAAATCAGCCAAAAACTTTGGAATCCGTTCAAAATTCATGAAAAGTTTTTAAAAAGTGCTTGAAAAGTATCGTCGTGGAAATCATCAGTAAAATCTCCACATCAATATTGGATGATAATATACTGATTTGAAAAACTTAAGCACTCCAAAATTTGACTTCTGTGGACTTGAAAAGTGGCTTTGGATTATCTTTACTTATTTAAGTTTTTTTAGCTCATTAAATTAATATGAAGTAACTTATTTATTATCATTTTCAATTCTAATATAACTTACACAACTACTTTCAGAAGTGAAATTAATTTTTTTTTCTTCAAAAGAAGAAGCGACTACTCGAGAGGGCAAAGAAGTGATTAGCCGAGAAATGAATCACCTGAGCAAGTCTGTCCCCCCGGTCGGGGTGATGACCAAGGTCGGTCAGTCAGGTGCGCGCAACGGGAGACTGCAAAAGAGCGCCGCACCCATCTTCAAGACTCCTCCTCAACATTGACCCCACTCGCACCGAAACGCCCACGTTGAAGGAAAGAAAATGCGTCGAGGTGCCTTTATCTTTATCTTCCTTTTATTTCTTGTCCCGAACAGCAGCGGGAGGGCAACGAGCTAGGAGCGAAAGGAAGGACGGCCTGGGACCCAGAGACAAAAAAGTTGGGAACGGACCACGAGGTCACAGGATTAAAGAACGCGTCGGAGAACAGGGGGTCTCTCTCGATGATGGCCCCCCTGCGAAGGTCAAGAAGGTTGAAAACGATGGTGGAACAGGAGAGAGGACTGCCAACCGTCAGCGCCTCACAAAAATAAAAAATCCACCACTCACTACTCACTTGGAAAATATGCGCTGCTGCTGTGGCTAGAATTCACTACAGTCTTCCCTCGAAATTTTGTGTATCACTGAACTATCTGACAACTCATACGGTCGCTTCCATTATTTTGTCCAACTTCTGCACTTAAACTATTCCTTAACCGCTGACGAAAAGAACAGTGAAGGGGCCTCTCGTTGTAGATGGCCAGCAAAGTAGGTCTAGCCACCTCTGCATTGAATATCATAATCACCATCAGTTATAACTATCATCTATCCACTGCAGGATAAATTTTTCCCATACATGGATTCGAAGTAGGGCGAAAAGCAGTTTGAAAGCTATTGATATCGATAGGGGAAAAAAGAGCAAACAAACATCCATGCCACAGCGGGATTTGAACTCGCGACTTCATAATGCCGAATCAGATGACCTGCTCTCAGCATGGCTATCGAGACGTCCTAAATTCAAAAGTTTTTAGTGCACAAGTAAACTTTTGGGGGCAGTAGTCCTATGGAGTCTATGCGTGTGTATTGAAAAATATTGGATTTTTGAAATTCTGACTTGGGATTCTTAAAGACCATTAAAAAGTAGAATAGGAATGTCTGCTGTAAGACCCACCCGCTCTCTATCTCTTCATCGATAAAATTGGATTGAAAACTTTAAAAGTTCCACACTTTGAGAACCTCTATCTCCTAAATGGTTGGATCAATTGAAAAAATACCAAGAATAAAACATTTCTCGACTATTGTGTACAATCTGAATATACCATTAAAAACAGGGGTTCCTATTTAAGATTTCAAAGTTACCCCCTCCCCCCAGCCCCCCTCACAAACCGGTATGCGTAATCCACAATAGATGTTGTTAAAAGAACTTACTTCTCTATACAATAAATTAAATTAAATTTTTAAAATAACTTGATTCTTATTATTTCTATCAAAACCTTTATGTTTTACAAATTGTTTTGATTATTTCTATTTTTGTTTTAGCTATTCTTATGGTCAAAATCCTTGCCTGAAATTTTTGATAGAACCAAGGAAATGAACCAAATAATCTTCTAACATATAAAATTTCTCCTAATTTCAAACATTGACAATTTATTTGAAAACCCAACAATAAAAACTAACTGAAAACATAAAAAAATATAAAATAAAAAAAAATTTTTGATTGGCATAAATAATTTTTTGATTTGAACTGTTCTCAAAATTATGTTTTATAATTTTCAAAATTGATTCGAAAACTTGAACTACTTGTGAAACTACATGAAGACAGTAATTAAGCCCTGGACACTGACACTGGATCAGTATAATTATTTTTGGCTTTTAACCCTGGATTTTTTTTTCTCTATGGAATCGTCTGAAAGTTTTGCTATTCAAGCAGTAATTTTCGGCCGAATCATCTTGGAAAACTTTCAAATCGGACTCCATTTGTATGTATTTTAAAATTATAAGACAACTCTAAAATTGTTGGTTTCAAAATTAATTGGTTTTTCAAAATTGTTGGTTCTAAATTGTAAAAAAGAATGTTTTAATTGGATAATTAATTGGACAAGTTAGATAGTTACATTTTAGGTATTGGGGGAGGATGGGCTGCAGTTTTTCACAGTAGATCAGATTATATTTCATTTTATATTTTATGTTGTTCAGTTAGTTTTTATTGTTGGGGTTTCAAATAAATTGTCAATCGTTACAAATTGTCAGTGTCGAAATTTAGGAGAAATTTTATATAGATTACATTTTAAACCAATTTTAATAATCTTCTAACTTGTAAATCACTAGATTTTTTAAATTTTTTAGAGTTCTTTTCAAGAGTTTTTGACTGCTTTTTTTTTCCACTGCTGTTATTGATGCTAATAGGAAAATCTCAAGTAACAACAGTGAAAAAGCAATCAAGAACTCTTGAATAGAACTCGATAAAAATTTAAAATTCAGTGATTTACAAATTAGAAGCCAAAAAGGAATTAGACCATCAAAATTTTCAGGCAAGAAATTTTGATTATAAAAACAGCAAAAACAAAAAATAATTAAAGCAATCTGATCTATCTAAGGCTTTTGAAAGAATTAATAAGAATCAAATTGATTAAAAACTTTAATTTAATTTTTGTTTATCAAAGTTAAACATGTTGAGGTGATAATTAAACAAAATAAATAAAATAAATCAACAAACTTCCTGCTATTCGAACAAGTAGACCGAATCCAAACCATATGATCGTTGTACGTTAAAAACTTCGCAGCCAAAAAACTACATTACACGTTGTCGAATAGTCCCCGTGAGAAGAATAACTACCACCGGCGTTACTCTATTGTGGAAAACATTAAATGAAGAGGATGGAAGAAAAATTCCGCGATCTGGATTCGAAGCAGGGACCACGAATCGCTTTTACCAACTAGGCCACCGCGGACACGGTACAAGAAGTACACGGTATACCAAGGCTGTTTCCAGTGTCATAAAGACTAAAGGTAATGAACTTGGAGGCCCAATGATAGGGCCCAGTTGATAGAGGCGACAGGGGACACTTGTGGTTCCTGGTTCGGTTCCAGAAATATTCCTTCCATTTTATCATTTAAAATTTTTACCTCATGTTAAGTTCAGTTTAATTTATTACTTCACAATCGTAGAAGGCTGAACATCCCCGGCCTCCAGGGCTTGCCCATTCTAAAGCCTAAAGCCTCGCCTTCTTGTACCGTTTAGCCCTGCTCGGACACTAGTTTTCCCCTTACACTTTTCACAGCACTCGCGCTTTGTCGCGTGCCAGTTTCACACTTCCTCACGGCCACTGTTCCAGGAGATGGCTCCACTAACGTGAAACGAGAAAGAGAGCATGCACTTAGAGCCCATCAGAGAAAGACTAAAAGACGTGAAGGGGAGGATATAAATCAAAAGCACCGACATTAAGCCCTCGCGTCCCTAACAACAAACGAAACAAGCAAAGAGAGAGAAAAGAAAAGAAAACTTTTTTTGTTTCTTTTCTTGCCTTCTTTGTCGCCTTCATTACTATCGTCCTTATGCGAGGCCACGCAACATCCAATGAATTACGGGTGCGCCCATTAGGGAGACCCGAGAGTACACAAAGAACGCGTAGGCGTTGGACGGACACTCACGGGTAATCAGTGGTGAAATGAAATTAACGACACAACACCCTCCTTGCTTCCTCCAAACACTCGAGGCAAATCACGACAAGTAAAAATTAAAAACAAAAAAAAAACCAAAAAAACAACAACAACAGAGCAATACAAAACACTTGAACGAGTACGGGAAGGAAGTGAGGCACCATCCATGAATGGAAGGATAAGGAGAGGGAAACATTCGAATAACAATGGCATCCCTTAATGCCATTAGCTAATTTTTCAAAACTGTAGATAAGTTACCAACTACCAACAACGTTATCCCAGAAAGGATGAAGTCAGCGTTTGAGCTGATAAAAGGCCTGATACTTCGCCGATCGATGCGTTTGGCCAAATACACAAAACTGTTGCGAACCATTTCTGGGAAAAGTCGACATGTTGAAGGCAAACTGATTGAAGATTGATTATCTCAAAAGTATCTCCATAAACTGTTAATCCATTTATTATCCCACTAGGAGAAGCTTGTGGGCTGCCGAGGGAAGCATGTCTTTACCCAAAAGTCAAAAACGTCTAAAAGATGTAAAAATCGCATTGGACGAAATCAATACAAAGGCGCCGTGAAGAAACTTTGCAGAAAATGAGGCGCTCCATAACGTCATGAATGCTATCCTTTTCATAAGGCTCGCCCGAACACTGCCAACTTGATCAGGCATACGCTTCAGGGATTTGACTGGGATTTCCACATTTTTGGACAGCTGGAAAGATTTTCCTGGACTTCGGTTAGCATAGGACCAAGACGTGATTGACTAGATAAAGATGCCTTTTCGTCCGCAGCCCACAAGCTTCTTTAACGAAGGACAGTTAATCTCCCAGTAGGATGAATGTACGAGGGGAAGTCAGTCAGTTACAAAAGGATATAGAAATGAAACTAATAAGAATACTGACTTGAAAACTACTTTTATTTCTCCGCATAATCTCCCTGTATAATGAGGCACTTATGCCATCGTTTCACAAGCCCCTCAAAATCGGCAGCATAAAATTCTTTGGGCTGTGTCTGAACCAGGCGAGAAATTCGCTAATGCAGTTTAGCTAATGTTGTCACCAAAGTCAATGCAGTTTTTGATAAAGTCCGTAAAGATTTGCAGAAAACATTACTAAACCAATTTTACGAGGAGTTGATAATTTCATATGATATTGCCCCCTGAAACATAGTTTGTGCCCGACGGGTGTTACGTTTGTTGATTCCTGGACCTCTGCAAGCTGTTCGAAACTCGTGAATATGGTCAGATGGTGAATCTCTTTGCTGACGAAGATGCGTTTCTGGAAGCCATTAGCACTACGTGGAAATCAATTCTACGGACATCAAAATTCGGACTACTCTCTTTTTCTTGGCATCCAATATATTATCGATTGACACAGATCTGACCTCTTAATTAACCTCTCTCGAGATATAGACTATGCCTGCGTTTCTGTTTTCGTTTCTCAAAACTTTTAAAACTTATTTTAAAAAATATTTAAATTGGTCACTTAACACTGAATGTCCAACTTCTCCAACTTATCGGACAGGAAAGAAATTCATTAATATGGTAGACTTTTTAATAGATGCGCGCATTCTTTGTGAATGAGTGACAACATGAGTGAAGTAAGTGATTATAGTGGTGGAAATAGCCGATCACTAGGCATACTATTCCACACGAAGGCCTTATAATTTGAATGGATTTGTTTCTTTTAGGAGGTTCTCAGCATGTTCCTCTCTCCCTTTTTTGTCAAGGGCCCTTTCCTTCCCAAAAGCAGCATAAATTCTGGCATCGATGGGTTAATCGGGACTTACTCTACTAAATGGCGCTTGTGCACTTAAGGAGTCACGTTCCCACTTATTGTGCATTACATAAATACAGAACTCCCGTTAAGTCTAAATCCCGGCGACAATTTCCGTTCCACGTTCTTATTACAAAACCAATAGCATCAACGATCCAGAGCTGCAATCTTCCTTCTTTTCCATTCAAAAGAGGATATCGGTTTTCCTCCTCTCTCTCTCTATCTCTTTTCCCAGTGAAGCATTCATATACGCACACACAAATCCACATGAGGCTATCCAACCCCCAACATTACTAAAAAAAAAAAAAAAAAAAAAAAAGTTAAATTTAAAGAGACAACAGACAAAGCCCCTAACAATTGATCCGTCCATTGACTAGTTCGTGCAAATAATATTTCTCCAGAAGAAGGACGCCATGGCTTTTGATTGCGTGCCAAATGCAACGGTTAGGCGCGTCTCCCTTGCTTTAAGTTCGCCAACTTCCGCTTTCTTCTCTGTCTTCTTAAAGCCAATCTTCGAGGCTCTCATGCTTCTCGGCATTCGTGGCGCCTTTACTGAAATTACACGTTACGACTCTCGAAATGGGGGCTTTATAAATTCAAATCGTTTATTAATTAAATCCGATCTCAAACGAATGGGGACCACCCCCTCAATGACACGCATCTTAAATCGCTGGCGCCTCATCCCGTTCCTTCAAAACTCCACCGTGTTCCTCCGTTTCTAGAGGTGAATCGACACTGTATCGACGCTTTGTCAATGCAGACATGAACGTGCAAGCACACAAACCAGTTTACTGGTGAAAATTCGCATTAAATCCAGTAATGATTGTTGGCATCAGGTCCCCTCCATCTACAAGGCTCGCCTAGACTTTTATGCCTACATTAAACATAGCTTAAAATGAAATGGATGGAATCATTAAATTTAGTATTCTAAAACTCTTAGTGAATCATATCGCTGAATTTGTGTGTCTCTTATTTGCACACCACTATAAGAACGACCATTTCTGGTTACTAACATTGGGAGCCAAAAATCTTGAAAGGAATTTGAGAAAAATCACACGTTTTCAATGTTGCTTCAACATTGGAAAAGGGCTTCAACGGCAGTGGATGAGTCCTGACAAGAACAAACTTGAGACAAATTGGATTGACAAATTTCGTAGAAAATTAAAAAATAGAAAATATTAAATACTTTTGTCCAATCTAGCCTATGTTTGAATATTCTGCAATTTCACTATTTTTATAACATTGGCCTCATTTTGAAGATAATGATTTAGATTTAATAATTGCTTGCTGATTTATTTTATCTGGTGTTGGTGATGTAGCTTTCGTTTAGTAAGAAAAGCCCGTCTCTATTAAAAACTTTTGTCCAAGAATTGTAGATGAATTCAGAGCTTCTGCTACTTTCTTAGGTCCTCCTTGGAAGGATTAATTTCTTGTTATATCCCTAACTGATGATATAAGTTAAAAAATATGGCAAGTAGGCAGAGGGACAGAATGAAACAAGTGTAGCAAATATAAATTGAAAAAAACTGAATAAATTAAAAGTTATTTTTCTCTTCGGTTTTCGCAATCTAATACTGAAGATATTTTTTATGTGTTTTATTTCATATTTTTTGTTCTTTTGTTTGTTTATACTTGTAGGAAACGCCAGACGGATCTCTTGATTTTTATCTCTCTCGTGGCTATTACCCTTTTCTGTTTCATAATAAAATTAACAAATTAATATGTAATTGAAAGGGTTAAAATAGTCCTTAATACAGTAGCTTAGGTTTTAAGAACAAGAATGATCCTCTCATCAACGGGGGATTCCCTCTGCTTTTGCATGTGTGTGTGCGTATTTGTTTGTTTGTTTCGATCCATATGATGGGACAAACAACGCAGTGCTCTGTAAACCCAGCAAGTAACTGCATTCGTTATCATCATCGGCATTCTCAAACGATACGGGAAGAGGAGGAATGGAAAACTTTTTTTTTCCATTATGATTATAATGATGATTATTATTATTATACTACATTTTTCTTCGGCCTTTAATGTCGTTGTCCGTCTTTCCTCCCCTCATTCTCAAAAAGCGTGGCATTGGGCGATAAGGATCGCGGGGAGGCGGCAAAGGCGTACGCTTTGTCATCCCGTTTCCTCAAAGAGAAGGAAGAGGAGGAGGATGAGAAAAATCCCACTTCAACAACAAAAAGAAAGAAAGAATAGCAACAGCAACCCCAAAAAAATCAATGGGGAAATTTTTATGGGTCGCCAGAGTGTTATTTTAAACAATTATGAAATCGTAAATGGAAGATAATCGTAGGTTCTCCTCGTGCAATCGTTCCTTGGTTCGGCGATAAACACGCGACAAAACTGATTTACAAGGGCGGCCTATGACTTCCGCCGCAAAAAAACAGACGCCTGGCGACGAGAAACGAAAGCAAAACGCTGGCCTTGGGTCATCTGCCGCCAAGGCTATCCAACGCCAACAAGGTCAAGGGTTCGTCGCCGAGCGCCACGGGAAATGAAACAAAAGAAAAGCCCCGCGATCCAAAAAGGAAGTTTTTAAAAACGACGAGCGCTCGTGGCATTGCGGCAAAAGTCGTTCGTCCGCAGTGGCAAGAGAGACTCGAACCCAATGGCTTACGGACAATTGTTCCATTTCATTAAAATTGTTCACGTACACCTTAATACGAGTCGTCGCACAAAAGGAGAAGGAGAAAGAAGGAAAAAAAAAAAGCGCACAACAGGATGAATACTCGCGAAAATTCCTCCTCGACAGGCCAACATCGAAGGCAACACCCGAGGACTTTCAAGGTCCCAGCACAATGGCCGACACTTTTTCACCTTTTGTCAGCTGCTTTTGAGAGCCCCCAATGCTCCTCTCTTCATTCCCCAAAAATCCCTCGAGGGCACATTCTCCTCGTCCGTTCCCTTCTTCCCGACCAGACCACCACCACAAGAACAACAACGTTAAAAACGAAATCGACTTGCAATCGCCCGCAGATTTCTCTTCATATTTATGTCTTAACAATTAACTCTTTTAGAAGATGACGTCATTTATCCTTTCTTTCGGAGTGCGGCTCTTTTAGAAAGAAAAAACTTTTATTACACAACCACGATCGCACTGATGAACCGCGAGAAAGAAAAAAAAAAATATCTGAGCACCAACCTCATTCGAAGGTCTCTTGAAATTAACAACAATAACAACCACCCCCAAAATACACTAGAACTATTGCTCTTTGCCCACCAAGCCTCTTTCTTTTGTGATGTTCGAATAAATCGTTCTTCACATTTATTTTTTTTTAGAAAATAAAATGATAAATTCTTTACCTCAATTTATTATCTGACTTGCAGCCATTAAAGTTATGTCATAACTTAAACCTTGATAATTTATGATTATTTAATTTTTTATTAATTTTTTATTTTAGCCCAGGCAATATTATTAAACGTTTTAATTTCTTTTTAGTAGGTAAAAGGAAAGTTATTTTACTATTTCTTTTCTGGCTACTCGTATATTTTCATTTCCCAATTTGTATTTTAGGTAGATTTTGAAGTATCTCAACAGTAATGTTGATTAATTAAATAATGTGTACACGTTCTTCTATAGTAATTTTCTTACGGACATTAAAACATTTTCTTTTGCAAGCTGAAACCGATTTGCTTGATTAGAAATTTGGTTAATATTTTCTTCAGTTGTCAATCATTGCATCTGTAATGTTTATACAAGGATCTTATGAATTTGAGAATTTAAGTTATATTTTGTACAATTTTTCTTTAGATAACTTCTTCTTCTTCTTCTAATCGCAGCTCACATCTTCCCACATGGGGGCGACAAGCTGATACCACAACACACCACGCTACAAACCAGAGACCGTTAAGGGCCTTTTACAATCGTCACTGTTACAAACTAATTAAAGACAATTGTTGAACGACCTTTGAGTAGCTTAAATTGATTTCATCAACAATGTCTATGAAACATATTTATTGTTGTTATTTCTTCTGGAGTTGTTCCACAATTCACAGTCATGCTCTGAAGTGTGCCCTTCAATTGTCGCCGCGTGCTAGCCGTGTGCTTCTTGACTGTTGCCCCGAGAGCATAAAAGCTTCAACTTGTGAAAATTTCTTCACTACTCTTCCAGGCTTCCTTTAGTTAAGATGCTGCAATGAGGCTCCTCCATCTTCATTGGCATGCATAGTGACTAAGACAAGTGTGTTGTAGTGAGTTTGCCCCCCCCCCCCCCGGTATCTCCTGGGAGAGGTCTTCTTCCTTTTAGAAACATTAACTTTCTTCCATCATCACCATGGAACGCATGGTGATGATGATCGCCGACGGTCCGTTTACCGCTGGCGCATTCATGAAGAGGTTGTATGCCCGAACCAGCATACCCCCTGTTCTCCCGTCGGGTTTTCCCGCTGTTTCGGTCCTGCAAAAGCTTTCCTCCACGGATGCTTTGCAGGAACCGAAATTTTGCTGAGCGGATAGTAGAATCTGACCACGTCAAAGTTGGCCAGACTACTATCCACTTGTTTCATGCAGATCCCGGACATCTCACCGTCCATGTCCGGAGTGCCTCGCCGCTGATAGCGGAATCATACCTGGAGGACTACATGTCCGATTACGGGGAGGTGCTACGAGTGTTCTACCCAGAACACTCCGACTCCCCCCTGCAGAAAAATGGTGACATTTTGTTGGACATGCGCCTTCAGAAAGACATTCCTGACTCTCTTGTGTTGCACGGAGAACGTGTCTTCGTGTTCTACAAGGGCCAGAGGCAGTGCTGCTGGTACTGCAAGAAGTCCTCCCACGTCCGGAAGGACTGTCCTCTCCTGAAGAAGTGCGACTTCTCTAAGAAAATCGTGGGCAAATACCATCAGTGCCCGGAGAGGACAGGTGCACCACCAGCAGCCCCAACGCCACCGCCTCGAGGGATGTCGTCCCAGCAGCCAGCACTGATGACTTCACCAGCCAAGTCAACTGAGCCTATCAGAGTGACTATGCCTCGTCCTACACCGAGGATATCGAAGGCGGCCCCGCCATCGTCGGCTCCTCCTTCACCAAGGAAAGCAAATCCGAGGTTATCGAAGGAAGCACCACCATCGTCGACTCCTTCACCAAGGAAATCGAAGACGGCCCCACCATCGTCGCCTCTTCCTACGACTCCTGGGAAGGAGATGTCGCCTCCCCCTCCTCGGCCTCGTGTAGTTCGAGAAACTGTTTCTTCTCATCCATCTTCGCCCGATGTTTCCCCGATGTTGGAGGACTGTCACTCTGCAGAAGTCATCTTGGACGATTCGTTGTACTCCGAGTCGGTGTTTGCTGCGGAAGAATTCCCATCTCTTCCTCAATCTGCGCTTTCACCGGCATCGCAGCCTCTTCGAATCGCCTGTGCTCCTGCGCCTGTGAAGATTTCTTCATCTGCTGGGACTTCCAAGCCATCAGTGCAAGAGGGACGGGATTCCTGTGTCCTCTTCATCTGAACGAGACAGCTGCGTAGACCGTCATCATCGCAGCCCCTCTTCCTCTTCGGGACGTGTTCGCTCCCCTAGACGGAAGACTTCTGAGCCTCCTCCCTCGACCGCGAGGCTCAAGTCTCCTTCAGATACAGGTCAGCCCCCGTCAGCTTAAATTCGCAGTGAAGATCTCTTCTCTAAACGTTCGTTCCCTTGGTTCGTCCTTCAAGCAATCGGTTTTGTCATCATTCGTTGCCCTGTACAGGCCAGATATTCTTCTTCAAGAGGTGAAGCTTGCTGCTTCGCAACAGCTTGCTAACTTTCCTGGCCTTCGCAGTCAATATCCATCTCATCTTCGCCACGTGGGCAGGGGGTTGCCTCCATCATCTTCAACCCCTCCGTTGTGGTGTCGAACTGCGTCTTTGACTGTGAGTGTAGGGTAATTTCTTTTGGACCTCCTGCTATCTGGTCTCAAATTCCGATTGCTTAATGTGTACGCTCCGTGTTTATCAGCAGAGAAACGGACATTCTTTGAAGACCTTGACTCTTACCTGTGCTCGTCCTTGCCGCAAGTTGTTGCTAGGGACTTCAATTGCCATCCGGATGAGAACACCATCTTTTCGTCTGGATGTGTCTACCAGTTGTGCCAGCGGAATGCACTTTTCGATCTGTTGGCGCCTTCTTCCAATTCCAACCAAGATGGGTCTACCTTTCACCGGGGGCCCTGTGTCTGCAAGGTTGGACCTTTTTCTAGTAGACGCCACTTTCGCTGGTGCCCCTGGTTCCATGGAGGTCATTCCATGCTCCTTTTCCGACTACAGTGCCATCAAGTGGTCTTGGAAATCTCCATTCCCAGCCTCCTCTGCAGGCTTTACTTCGAACAATTAGCTTCTGAACGTTTCTCTGCTTAACATCGATAAATACAAGGGAATGTTCGTTCGGTTTGTGGAAAGACACCTTCACAACCTGCCTCCGTCGTTAGCTTCGTGGCTTTCTTTTAAATCTAAACTCCGTCGTTTCTTTAGAAAGATTGTGCGTGATGCTGCTAGACGCAATCGGCGCCATCTCCTCATGCTCCAAGAAATTCTGCGCCTCTTCCGCTGTTCCATCCCGAAGGGGGAGTATGATAAGTGTTTGTCTCGCCTTGGCAAGAACTTTCGTTTTTCCACCTCGATGTTTGTCAAGGCGAGGTTCATCAAGACACACATTTTGCCTCTACTGACTTCTAAATGCCTATTCGCCTTACCATCTTCTCAGCTCTTGAAGAAAGTGCATGGTGCAGTTGTGGACTGTATTTGGGGGGGGCGGGGGGGGTATGCAGCAGTCCGTCACCCCGTTCGCGGGGAACTGCTGTTTATCCCCTTTGATGGAGGAGGCCACACAAGTGTTCTGAAGTTTATGAAATTTTATTTTTATGCATTACCACTGCATATTCTCTTAACTTTTAATAAGCAATTTCTCATGTTGCTAATGTACAACACAGAACTTGATTCACATACAATTGCAGGCTTCCTATTATATTGTATTTTTATTCTTTAATTCTGCAGATCTTTATGAAGTTAATTTCTTTAATAATATTAAAATATAAATTCAATTCTTTCACCATGTCTGTTGCTTATGTTTCCTTATGTGCAAACACACTTTGACTGCATACAACCTTATTTAATTTAAATCTTTTTGATGTTATGAGTATTTTACCAGCTTTAAAAAAAAACAAAACACAAAGCAATGTCTAGTCTAAATGATGTTTAGATTATAAACCCACTATACAATCTTTTTCTATTGTCTTAATCTCACTAATGTGTGAGAATAGTTTAACTTGAAAAAAGTAATGATTTTGAAAGATTAAAATTTTCCTTATAGTCCTTTTATGAATACTTTAAAGATTTAAACCTTAGCTGATATTTTTAAATAAGTTGACGTTTATAAGTCATTAAAATAACTTTAAAACTTAACCATCACATTTGATGTTGTTAATTAAAAATAAAGTAACGTTTAGACCAAGGGGTCGGCCTAGAACCAGGTGGCTAGACTACATGGAGAATCTGGGTTCGAGTCGCTTGGATATTACCAGGGAGGACATGCGCCTGATGGCGGATATTATCTTCCTCTCTCTTCGCCCTCAACAACGTTATTTATTAGTACGACTTTTCCAGTGGTACCTTGGTTAACGACGATCTATTTCAAGATCATTATCCAAGGCGGTTTTCCATAAGTAACAACGGGAAATAGATTACAGTAATTCGTTCTGGCGCCTCCCCAATAACCTTAGTACATATCAAATATTCAGATAAAACTCATTTTAAAAGTTATAAAAATATAGTACACATCATTTATTCATAAAAATTAAATGTTTAAATACTCATTTTCATCATAAACCGCGTTTATAACCACATGAAATAAAGCACAATACCCTACTACAAGGAAATGTACAATCATCGAAAAACGTAAACAGCTGATTTTGATGAGTAAACAAACATGTCTGAGCTTCACCGCTATGATGGATGTTCTCTAGCCAACAATGTCCTCCTGCATGTGGCCGAGTGAAAAAACAAAAATTATTTCCATGTCAACTGATGAACGGAAACCCAATGAAATAAATTGGAATGGCGGAATGGTACATTCGCACAGGCCTACGAGATGATGATATGGATTCAAAAAAGAAAATTGTATTTTCAGTAAGAGGAAAAATAACATTTTCATTTTTCATAACGTTTTTATTGTGTTTGGGGCGCTGAAGTGAATGCTTTTGCCATTTCTTCATTTTTTTAAAATTAATTTCTCTAAAAAGGCTTAGCCCATTTCCATAAAAAATGAATCAATGCATAGCTAAAGGACCCCTCTAATTTTGAATCAGTTTTTTAAAAAAATTGTCGGGGTGGGGGCGGGGGTAGTTAATAACTCAAAAAACGGCTCATCTACAAGCCAAACAAGTCATTTATAAAAAGAATTCGCCTTCCTGAGATGAGTCCGTACATGTCAAGTTTATTGAGTGTGGTTCGCTGGTTTGAACGATACAGCCATTTTTTAATTTTTAGAAAAAATTAATATCTCTAAAAAAGGCTGATCAAAAGGCTGATAATTACGCTAAGGCACAATTTAAGGAACTGTCTAAGCAGCATGTATATTTTTTATTTGGTTCTGCTATTTGCCGTTTCAGATGAGTTAGCTGCACAAAATTGGTCACATACGTACATACAGATGGAATTTTTTTTTTTTTTCAAAATTTCAACTATCTTATCGAATCATGAGTTGTAAGTCGATTTCAGCAATAAAAAAAAATAGAAAAAAAAAATTTGAGTTTCTGAAACGAACACATAGGCCTTCACTCTTAGAGAGTGGTAGGCCAATTAAGCGTCCTTAAACGAAGCTGCGTCGTTACCCAAGGCCCTCGTTAACCAAGGTACCACTGTATTCCATCTCAGATTCTATACGTCCTCTTGCTAAATGCTCCGACACATGCGCGAAAGAAACTATTGTCTGCTTTACAAAACCATTAAGAAACGCTCATTTCATTGTACCTATAATAATCACCTAACAACAAAACTGAAGAAAGATTACAAATTCTACGTGGATAACTATTCAAATGCAATACACGGAATTTTGATTTAATTATTGAAGTATTTAGAAACTGTAAATACGTTATCTTACTTAATAGTAAGAAAACAGATGGACACAAAAAGTAAAAAAAATCTGCGACCAAGATTCGAATGGCTACTGGTTCAAATTCAGGCCGCGGAATATTTAAGCAAAATAGTTGACATTCACACCAATGCAATATTATGCTGAAATATTTTTAATTTGCACACATCAACAAGAGAGCAAACACCAGCACTTAATGGCAATGCAGCGACTGCCAACGACACACAAAAGCAGAAGCGAAGTGTTACTAGGGACGCTCTCCCTCTTCCCCTGAGGGACACTATCGCCGACATCGAACTATTCCCACTTCGGCTTCAAGAGAACAGCAAACCCTATACCGAAGCATATGCTCCAAAAACAGAACCGAACACAGAATGAACAGCGAAATAGCGGCCAAAGAGTACTATTGTCTTAAGACTTTGGAGCGTTTAAAGAGGGAGGAGTGCGAGAGGGGGTCCCATTGAAAAGAGGAATGAGGACGAAGGGGTAGGGGAGGGGAATGATGGGAAATGAATCCTAAAAGGAAAAAAGATCGCAGTTGGCCCGTTGTGAGGCTAGGACGTCGTTTCCAAGTGGCCAGTGGCCGTCCGTTGGTTGCCTTTCGCTACACCATGGACCCTAAAAATGGACGTCGGGAGGGGTTTCCAAGCCAAAGATGCCTGCCAACGCGTGGAAGATGTGGCCCCCAATCGTCCAGGGTGCAACCACTTCTGAAACAAAGGGGAGTATGCGCTCAAACAGGTTTTATAGTAGAAAAGCGCTCTTTTACCCTCTGCACCCTAAGCCAGGCAACTCATCCCGTCGACTAAACCCCCTCCTCCTCCTCTTCCAGACTCCCTCGACAGGGAGACGGATCTTATAATTTCATAACCGGATAAAAAGAGATGATGGGTTATAAACTACGACATTATAGATCCATAAAAAAGCTACCAAAAAATCAAAGAAATGCGTGGCTGGGAGGAGGAAGCGAGAGAAAGAGCACTCGACGTGCCTCGCAATTTCAAATAGCGCCATAGCCCACTTTATTATTATCATCATCATGGTTTGTATAAAGTGTATCATTGCTTTAGAAATTAATAGTTACGCATTATGAAATTAGTTTCTGGAATGTACAATTTTAGAAGTGTCAGCTAGCTATCCTCCTCTCTCCCATTCTATTCGACTAGAAATTGGCAAAACATCAGAATCACGAGATTCCGGAAGAAGAAAAAAAAATAAACAAATAAATAAAAAATTAAAAGCCTTGAGAATGTTTAAATGCGAAACCATCATCACGCACGAGCCATCGTGGCTCACCCCCTTCCAACACCAATACACAATGAAGAAAAGAAGAGGGACATCATACGTCATCACAACGAGCCTCAATAGGTTATAGGGTGTTAAAAGAAACCGCAAATCGGCTTAAATAGGGCGGATAAGTTTAACAACAACAGTAACAGAAAAAATTAACTTTCATCGGGGGGGGGGGGAGTGAGGAAGATATTTTGTGCCAATTCGGTCTCCTTGGTATGATGGGAAAATCGACTTATCAACACAAAAATATTCCCATACTGATGGGATCGATACATCAGTCGTAAATACCGAACGGACTTCGAAATATCAGCCAAAATATCGATACAGAAATCTGACGTTAAGTAGAAAATGCGAACTGAGCTGAAGTGAAGTCTGGTCGTTTCTTCCGTTAGTGTCTCCGAAGTGTGGCCCTTCTGAAAGATTCTTTTCGAAAGCAGACAATGTCATGACTGAAGAAAAGATATCGGATCAAATCGTAGAATTTAAGGACCATTTCTGAACTCATCAAGTTCATTTTGATTTATAATTCTTCAGTATCTTTATTTATTTATTTATTCTTGTATAGCACTCCAAAAGAAACAACGGTCTCTTTCTGAAGAAATCGTTTTTGTCAGTTTTTTTTTTCCTTTTTTTACTCAATTCAATGTTTGAATAAACCAGTAAGTTAATAATGAATGACATACAAATACAGTAATCAAGTACCGAAAGGTTAATGTTTTCATGGGGAAAACAGTACTCAAAAAATTTATATTTTTAAAAGAAGTAGTCTCTCAGTAAGAATATTTTGATAAAGAAAAACTGAATATGATACTCCAATCATAAGGAAATGATATCAGAAAAAATGGAACGAAAAATTCCACGACCTGGATTTGAACCAGGCACCACGAGTATCACGAATCCAGGTCGTGGAATTTTTTCTTCCATTTTTCTGATATCATTATCTTATGATTGGAGTATCATCTATTTATAATTTCTTATGTACGCTCATCAACTTTTCTGATGGTTTGGATAGGAAGAATCCCCGATCTGCGAGCTGGGTTAAAAAGTTAAACCTCGTATTTAACTTCAGTGTAAATCGACATGTTCTTTAAGTGACAATGGCGACAGCCGAATCAATGGTCTCTATGTAGTCTACTAGTATGAAATTTAACAACAATATACATATTTCTAAGACTGTATAATCTTATTAATAATTTATTACTAGTGAGTATAATAAAGGACCAATAGTCGATAAAATTATCGCATTAGTATCCGTATCACTCTGGACGTCCACTTATTGGCCTACCACTCTCTAATAGTGAAAGCCTATGTATTAGTTTCAGAAACTCAATTTTTTTTTTTTTTTTTGCTTGAAATCAACTTAAAAACTCAGGATTCCAAAACATTTCCGTCTGTATGTGACCAATTTTGTGCAGCTAGCAGCTATTTTGAAACGGCAAATAGCAGAACCAAATAAAAATTATACACACTTAGAGGGATCTTAAATTGAACCTTAGCGTAGGTTTTATGCCTTTTTAGAGATATTTTTT
>JAHWFO010028035.1:1736251-1783521 GCA_023313115.1 Rhysida immarginata | reverse complement strand
AGGCCTTCACTCTTAGAGAGTGGTAGGCCAATAAGCTTGTGTTTTTAATTTTTTTATTCAATTTGCAGAGGATTACTTGAAAAGAAAATCAATTTATTTAATAACTTTCAACCTCTAAAAGACTTTTTACATTAAAACAAAATTTATTTATGCACTTTTATAGCAGTTTTTATTATGCAATGTAGATAGATAAAGATCGACTTGATAGGGTAGAGCAGCAAGAACATGAAGAGAATTTGTGAATAAAACTAATGACCACATTTTTTTTTCATTCATAAGCAGGGTTTCTATTTCACTCGCGAGTAACAGAAGAGAGATCACCCTTCAACGATTATTTAGCAAATGAACAGACAACAGCACCATAGCTATAGCTATCCTAGGACACTGGAGAGCACTTTATGATGACGAGGTTGATTTTAAAGATAGGGCTGGCCCAGGAATCATTAGTCAAATTGTAATGTAAATCTTTTTTTAAGTGCTGATGTTTTACTACTTCTATTACTGAAAATTTAATGAACTTTATAAGGCGACTCTATGTGCTGAAATGAAGGAAATTTAGGCGTCCTTTCCTCTTCAATCGACTGCAGCGCAAATAAATTTCAATGTGGACGTCTATCATAATCCAAATTATATAACGAAGTATATTTCGAAGACTTTCCGCGCAGTTTTTTCCTAGAACGACAGAAAAGACGATGGCGAAATTCACTTTCATTTTACCAAGAACTCAACGCAAATCACGTAGCTCTGTTCACGAAAGAGTTTCTCCTCTAGAAAACAGCATGGCAACGGCGACAAACTTCTCTTTCTCTCTCGCTTTAAAAGTGACCGCAACAGACCTTTCGCCACCTTCACAATAGAAAAGGGCCGCTGAGCTGGTCCTCCTACCCCTTTCTTTCGTTACCTAACGCCCACATAGCACCCGCATTCACGCTGCAGACCACCTAGTTCACAGAAATACTGAAATACAAAAAAAAAAAAAAAAAAAAAAAAAAAAAAAATCCTCCCGACGCCGACATGCCCTACAAAGGGGCACAGGCCCTTTCCGAACGGAAAAGGACGAATCAATTGAGTTCAGAACGGACGGACTCGATCGAACTCTCCAGCTGCCCCCGTTACAGCGAACCGAGAGCAGAGCCAGGCGCGACTAAGCGCAGCGCCTATTCCCAGGCGGGACAGTTCAACAAGTTCCCCGTGGAAATAAATAGGAGGGAATAGGAGAGAAAATAAAACGAGAGAAGAAGAGAGGGTGAGCAGTACAAAGATGTTTCCACGTCGACCGACAGTTCACTTTCAACAACACACTTGTACGTCGCAATCAAAATGGAACGAATTGCTTTTTTAGCCGCGAGCTAATCGATTATGTTTTCGAGATCAATGTTGGTTGCCACCTTTTCCCCCCCCCCTCCCCCTCCCCGCTTCCCTCTCTTTGCGTGACTTTTTTTTCCACTACCACTTCCTCCTCCCTACCAAAATGGAAAAGCTCCGAAAGTATTAAAATAATAATAACACAAAAAAAATTTCCCTTGATGACTTCCTCCCATTGGTCCGATGGACATTAGCAAGTGACAGGGGCTGGACGGGGCGGTGCGAGCGTTCATAATATCAGCACTTAAGGAGCGCCCAGCGAAAGCAACTCGACTGCTACGACAGCTATACAGAACGTCCCGTGTAGACACTATATATATACATATATATATAGTGAGTGAGTGATGGTGTGTCGGTCTGCTCATCGTTAGAACCCTCCCCTACCGTCAGTCACTCAGTCATTGAGTTAGTGAGTCTTTCCTCTCTTTCAACACACAAGTCTCTCTCCACACCCGTCCGCCGCCTGATGGTGATGACGGCGATGATGATGATTCCACCACCACCGAGTCCGCGAATGGAATCGTCCACATCCTGAAACTGGCAGGAACAGCTGGCAGCTTGTGATGTCTGCAAAAGACCATCCGCAGTTGGCAGTGAGGGCACAAAGGTGGGTCGAGGGAAAAAGGAGGAGGAAGACGTGAGGGGTAGGCAATGACGGCGATCAAAGATAGGCGAGGAGCTCGCTCACACACACACACACACCTCACCTCTCGTTTCCACCTACCCCCTCCCCACGTGCCGTTCCTGAGCAAATACCTGCACGATCCTACCCGTCCGCCTACGCAGCCGTCAACACAAAGGACTCTTAATGGGGTCCTGGCGCTACGAGGAAGTCCAGTGAACGGTGACAACGCCGACGGCTCCTCAATACTCGTCGACGCAGCGCACTGTATCTCACCCATTTCTGGACTCCAATTTCAAACAAAACCACCACAGATTGAGGGAGCGTAGTGGAAAAGTTCTAAATTCGAATTCCGAGGAGAGACGCGTTGTACGTGAAAGGACGCAGAGAAAACGGGCAGTTCCTCGTCGACTCACACTAAACAAATTCGGCAATATTTGCGAAGAGAATAATAGTTTCTGATGTCACGTGATGCATGTTTGCGTTAATGCGCCTTTAAAGTTCCTTTCCCCTGAAAAGAAATTTTTGTTTCTCTTACTCTTTGGATGCTGCTATTTATTGTATGCGGACTACCGTCAGGGAACCATGGGGCTCGAATAGATGGATCCTAGGATTTTGGGTACACGTTATTTTTATATACAAAAATGTGACCGGGCCACTCTGTCGGTAACATTGTGCTCCAGACTCCCATTTACTTAATGATGAAAGGCCAGCTATACAACTTTGAATAGATGTGGATTTATACATGAACCCGTTAATCACCAAAAGAATTATTTCGGTTCGGTCTCAGGTGCCCACACACATATCAAGTGCAGCTGGCTTGACTCAAACATAAAAATTTTAAAAAAGATGCGGGGTACTAAGTTGGAAGCGCTCAGTCCCATCTCGACGAATTTTGTTGGAGAATAGCTCATAAAAACTCTTTAGATCTCTTTTTACAATTTTTAACAGACAACCGCAAGATGGATTAATAAATTTCAATAAAGTTAATGATGTATAATTATTATCAAAACGATATTTATAAAAATTATAATAAAATAGTAATATAACGATATCACACACTTTACTACAGGTTGATCCAATAGCCGGGCACATCCAAATGCGATGTCTATAAATAGTGTGTAATAGTTGAAAACTTTCATCGGCCACTTTGAAACTTTTATATTTTGATAAGCCTCCTTTTCGGGTCTGCAAACAATGAGCATTGTAGGCAACACAAACAATGGAACAAATTCAGAATTTTAAGAAAAGCAAGCTAACAAGAGAAAAGCATGGTATCCTATTCAGTAGGGGGAAACTAGCCCAAAATGACATAGCTAAGGAAATTTTCTTTTAACTGGAAATTTATTGTTGTTTTAAGCAATTAAAAATAATCAACATCTTAGTTATCACTATTCCCGCTAATAAATTAAACCCCAAAAAATTTAAAAAGAAATTCATGTTATGTGTCATTTTTACCCTTAACGCTAGGGCATTATGACAGTGTATGTCATTTTGCCGTTATGTCTTCCAACAAGCAAAACAGTCAGTTCAAAGAATATTATTGGAAAATAATGGGCGCTTTAATAAAACCCAACTATTTAGTAGTACAAACATCACAGATAAATTAAGCACTATATTTGTCAACCCCAGATGGATTGTCAGGCGTTAGGTGTCACAGCTCTGGGGAATGGGAAAAGTACTCTCAGACTTTTGCCCATCTCATTTTGATGAGTCAGCGTGCGTGCAGGTCTGCTGGGGCAGGCCCATAGTGAAGTCTTGCTGATCTTCCCCGAGGTTAGTGGATTCTGGTTCTTTTGTGTTGCTGGGTGCTGGCAAGCTTACATTACTTGCCGGTTGGTTAACATTGTTGTCAGCTTCGCAGATAGTAGGAGGACTATCTGCTGTTTTCGATGGTAAAAAACCCAATCCAAAGTAGGAGCAAAAAGATACAATAATGTCATTTTGCCCGCACGGCAAGTATGTTGTTTTGCCCACAGCACTATAAAGTTTTCTTTCGTCGTTTGCGGCTATACCCGTAAATGTATAGGAGAATGTGTGTAGTCTTTGCACTACCCATTTATCACTAAATAGTCTGATACACATATTTCAAATATCATCTTTGACAATAAAGAGATTATATAACCAATCTGCACGATACAAACGTAATGACCAGTTTGGCTATAACGACTGAACCACGCGGTCGTTCTCCTTCCATTTTATATGAGAAAAGTACGAAACCAAAACTTAAAAAATGAAACGTTAAACTTCGGTCTCACCTAACAATGAAATATAGAAATACATAATACGTCCTTTTGGGATAGTTCCCCCTATCATGGGAAGGCGACTTTTAGATGCTATCACACACACACAATAGAGTACGCGACAACAATGGAGTCCCGTCGTCTATAGCGAACTGCTCGACATTATAAAACAATTTTGTTCACTTCATCAAAAAATATAGGCCAACTACATAGGGAAAGTTTTCGCTTTTTTTTTTTTTTTTTTTAATGGATGAAAATCGTTTATTGGATCGTCTCGAAATCGGTTTACACGCATATTTTCGGTAGAATTTGTCGCACGACCGCCGTCTACTCTTTAAAAACAAGTGATCATCCTAAATTAATTTTACTTCCTTCTTTAATGAATATACTCTCAATGACGAACAAAATATCGCTCAACAATAAAAGAAAAAAAAAGAAGAAAAAATGGCATTAGAGGTATCTGGCGATCACTTGAATCAAAGGAATTTCTGCGTACAAAATGCTGAGGTTGCTTTACTGAAGGGGTTCATACGTATCCAACGCTTCACCTATACCACAGTAAAGTTTAGAATGGTCCTAGTGGCGAGTCATAAATAAAGGATCCATTGACGAGAGTACAGCAATTCGGATGTTAACCTCCGAGGCAAATCAGCCCTGCGTGGGTGGATATATCTGACTCTCCCTTTTCCAGTGTGCACACACACAGACACATCATATATTCCCTAAACCGAATGCGCTGCTCCCCTTTTGAGGCATATGGGAAGAGAATTACAGGGAGAAAACTCGTTTTCGGTGAGCGGCGCCATTGTTGGGGTGGACGTTTTTTTCTCTCAGGGGTTTGAGGAGAGAGGGAAGTGAATGAACAAGAAGAGAGTGAGCATAGAGTGAATGACTGGGTAAGAGAGGGATGGGTTCAAAAGGAGGAGGTGAGAAGGTAAAGGCGAACATGTAGTCGTCTCCCTATTAATACCTCTCCGCCATTGTCGCCCTTCCAATGGGCGTTTATTTATAAATGCAGTCTCCCATTAACTCGCCGTGTCGAGGCAAAACGATCTGCTTAACTTTCCACTGAAGGGTCCCCCCCTTTGCAACTTTTGCGAAAAATAAACACCAAAAGTGTCTATTGTCAAACCGAGGTGGCTAAGACGCTACGCGTTCGACTCCGAGCCTCGGCGGACGACTCGCAGCGCAGACGACAAAAATAAAAAAAAAAAAAATCCTTTACGTTTTGAAAATCCCATTACAATCGTTTGGGATCATCTAAAGCAGAAACCTCATCTACATTTTCAACATTAGAAATAGAAAAGGGTATGCCTGTCTGTAGATAACTTCGAATGTGGCGGAAACAATGAACCTGGTTCCAAGAAATTCAAATTTATTAAAGACTGCGCACCTATATAACTGCTGATAATAATAATAATAATAATAATAATAATAATAATAATAATAATAACAAGGATATAGAAAAGTAGCAGAAGCCCTCAGTTACATTATATTTAGAAAATGGAAAAGAACTTTCTTCTTATATTACATGCCACATGTGATCTTGAAAAGGTACTGAAACTGAGCTGGGGAAGGATTTTCATTGCGACCACCTCTTCTGCGAATACTGCTAAAATAATTTTCTAGTGCATTCTGATTCAATCATCTGGTCAAGAGGAAAGAAAAATCGTACTTTTCAGGAGATTGCCATTTGAAAGCGTTAGTAGTGTCTAAAGACCACGTGACCGCCCCCCCCCCCCCCGCACAACTCCAACCCCATTAGGACAATTTGGCCCAAAATTTAGAGTCATGTAGGTCTTGTCTCTAGGGAGAAATCTGTATACCTAATTTCACTCCTTTACATATCTATACAGTCGAACTTCTTTATATCGAAGTCATTGGGACTCTTCAAAAAATTTGTTATACAGAAAATATTTAATACGTATAAAGATTTATATGTTTATCATGGTTGAGATTAAAGTAAAAAATTAATTATATCGGAAAAAAATGACTTGTATGGGTGTTCGTAATAGAGAGGTTCGAATGTATACCATATAGACCCCTCTAACTCTCACCACGTTAACTCCGACCCCAGTGGACCAATCGAAACCATATAAATAGTAAGAAAGGACATGCCCATACTAAGCTGCACTACGAATTTCAACTTTCAACATCAAAACATGTAGAAATTATGAAGGGGACAGCCGGACCAATACTACTCAATAATAATATGATATTCGACAGAGATATAGATACGCAAAGTGATTCTTAAGACGTGTGCACATAGCTTTCAACGCCACCGCCGCCTCCTCCTCCTCCTCCTCTTCCCAGTCTGTCGCCGTCATCCACCTGCCCATTTTCCGACTATAAACAGACGTGCTCAGCCCTGGACATGTTTCCATTCAAAATTTAGCTGCGCGTCCCACTGGCAAACGAAACAAACAGCCCCCGTCCATCACCTGCAGCAACCGTTTAAGCGTTTTCAGCAGTCGCCCACACGAGAAAAATCCCGTCCAATAGGAGGACACATTCAGGCTAACAAAGAAAACAAACGAGAAGAGACAGGAAAAAAAAAGATACAAAAACGGGGGCATTGAGGAAAAAAAAAAACTCGAGATCATTTGCAGTGTCGCTCATCCGTGTCAGGTGCAGGGCTCGAGTGAACGGGACTCTAATTATTCAACCAGGCACGTGCAAGAGATACAACCACGACGAGACATCAACGGCAACATCCTAAGTTCCCTCCTCAAATAAATAAATAAATAAATAAAGAGAGAACTCTTCCGTCTAGTTGCACCGGCAAATGACAATCCCATGTTATCAAGTTGTATAGTAGAGAAGACCCAAGAGATTCGAAAGTATTCCTATACGTTTTCACAAACGATAATGCATAATGAGTTGCTTATAAAAACACGCATTCGCATTCAGCAAACTTCTGGCAAAATCTCTTCTTAGTGGTAATATACATTTACAAAAGTGGAATCAAATGCCGTATTTTATTGAACAGGCCATAATTAACTGATCAGAGCAGCTATAACAACCCTCGTCGTCATGCCTCCGAGACAATTGCCAAACGTCTATTTCAACAACAGTCACCCTTTGGAAACTGATGAGCCTTAATTTAACTTTTATCCCGTTGGGGATGTTGAAATAACAACATTGCTCCAGCTGAATAGCCATTGTGCGGCATAGCTGTGCAGCGTATGCTACCCATTTTCCCATTACATTTTTAAAAATGTAGTAAACAAAGAAATTTAAATTGTTATAGAAAACTGATTTGTTTCGAGAACAGGACAGATAGCATACCTTTTCCGGTAGACAATTCTGGAAATGTCAAGATCTTTAACGCAAACATCACCATCATCATCATCATCATCATGAAATCGTCCAAATGCAAATTAGCAATGACTAAGATGATGTATCTAAGCGATGTTATTTCATTTCTTTCAGACAAGCTTGAACAGTACAGGGTGAATCAAAATTCGTTGGACATCTTCCTATCTTGGATAGCAATGTAGTTACGCAAATTCCAATCCAGAGATTAAATAAGAACTTGAGGGTGCTCTATCTGATGGAGCACCTTTCATCATCTCCAATATGCAAATTAGGACACATCCAAATTCTATCTCGAAAACCTGAAGAGATACGCAAAGTATTCCAATTCCTTTTGTTCAAAAGCAAATTCCAAACAAAACAAAAAAAAATTTCACCAAAATCCGATGAGCGGATCACCCACAATCCTCATTGCAAACTCTGCAACACGACAATTGACTCTTCTACTGTGTGTTGCTTCCAAACAGTCATCTGATACAAAGTAAGTGTTTCCATCAATCATCCAGATAGTGTTCTATGTGATGTCCACTTGCACCATAGAATAATTCCACACGACATTTCAACGATGCCTGGTTGTTGCATGATAATTTTGCCTCGCCTCACCAACGCAGAAGACCAGGTTGATCATTTCCATCGTTTTGTTTGGAATTTGCTGTTGAACAAATGTGCAATTGGAATTTTTTGTGTATCTCTTACGAGATAGAATTTGGATGTGTCCTAATTTGCATATTTGAGATGATGAAAGGTGCTCCATCAGATAGAGCACCCTCAAGTTCCTATTCATTCCCTGTGTTGGAATTTGCGTAACTACATTGGTATCCAAGATAGGAAGGTGTCCAACGACTTTTGACTCACCCTGTATTTAAAAATTAATAAAAATAACCGGAATAAGCAGCTGTATTATCCAGAAAGAAGTTAGTTTTCAACAATAACCAAATCAATATCAGTTGTGTAGTAGAGGGGACCCTAGGGATCCAAATGAATTTTGAAATCTCAATGACCGACTGTAGAGTCCATAGAGGACCAAGACAAGTGTGCCTCCTAGGTGAAAAACCTAAAAAAATGGTGGGAATGAAACAGAGTCCACGCAGCATAGGTGGCAAGCTTTCTCAATAGGATTCACTTTCAAAAGGAAGATCCCTCGCCATTGGCCCAAAACCATCACGGAACGCGTAAGGGAAAAGTCGTTCGTCATCTGTTAAGGCAAAACACAAATCCTGGTTAAGTTTGTAACGCTATATAATCCTCCATCCTTCTCATTTTTTCCTGAAAAATTTAACGACTCAAATAGCCAGCTTTTCTACCGTTGCATCTCGGTCCATAGGGTGAGCATTAGTGAAATAACACAGACCACACCTGTCCCCAAAGGAATTGATGAAGAGAAGAGACAAAGGATAACGCTCTTTCGAAAAATCCAACGGCCTCATCCGTCCTTCCTAAAACTGTTCCAAAGACAAATGGCGCTTGTTCAACTCGTGGAAAGAGTCGAACGAAGATTTTTAAATTGATTTGGAAAAAAAATTGTTTCCTTTAAAAGCACAAGGGGAGGCATAGAGATTTGGGCATTAAAAAGCAATTGCACATATTAAACAAGTTGGCGGGTGGGCGTGAGGAAGAGAAAAGTCGCGTAAAGTTAATTAGCCATGTTCGCCTTTGATCGAAACAAAAGAGGAGGGCTCTACGTTTTCTTTCTTTTCTGCAGTAAATGGCTCTGTCTTTCTCTCTAGGTTTCTATTCCTACCCCTCCCATGATGCCCCCAAGCCAACACACGCAAACGAGAGAGAGAGAGAGAGAGAGAGAGAGAGAGAGAGAGAGAGAGAGCAGCGCTGCAAGGCTACTGCTGGCCATAGTCGGCCACTTGCGTCCTCTTCGTGCTTATTAACGGTGCCGTACCTGGAAATAGTGGCGAAACCGTTTAGCCATCTGGCCGGGCCTGTTCCACGGAAGAGTACGGCCTAATTAAGCGCACATGCCATAGTCATATCGTTCCTGATTATCGATTTCAAAAGGGATCCATGTCACTTATTTATTTACTTTTTTAATCCAACTGCTTATCGATTTGTTTGTTTCTTTCATTCACTGCATTCGTTTTCTTAATAAAACACCTTCTTGAGCTCTTCATAAGTTAGCAATCTTAACAAGTTTATTAAAAAAAATGCAGATGAGCGAAACGAACTTTAAAAGTTAAAGTAATTTAAAAGTAAAACAATATGAACGGATAGCAGCATTGGGTGAGTGAATTAGATACTGTATGAGCATGTTTGAATCAGATGTACAAGTGGTTGTGTAGGCATAAGCACAAGTTTGGGTATGTCTGAATAATCTACAAGATAGTGAGCGTATAGAAGTGGGTATGTGAGAATAAAGCGTGAAACTATAAAACCAGAATATTTATGGAGGAATTATATAAATGAAAAAATTCTAGGGTCCATCAGTTTTAAGTAGCGAAACCACATGCAAAGTAGTTCTGACCATGAGATATATCCTATTTCATATCGTTATTGAATAGGGTTCTCATTTACCGAGTTGATCAATTGTACTTCATTGACAAGGTTTATATTGTGAAAGTTAAACGCCACATTGAATAATTAGTGAACACTGCACTTCATATCTGCTTGATATGCTATATCTCCGTAACGATTGGTCCTATTTTGAATTTTTTCAAAGTATGCTTATTATTGAGTCTACTATAAGCACATATAAGTACTCTATTATATTGGTGTCGGCTGTAATATACAGAGAAACTGAATATCGATTTTTCGATAGTACAAGTCGGAATATTGATCACTGGTGAATACAAAGTAAGATTAATTTTATATGTACTATTAAACTGTTTCGGTTCCATTTTGCTGTGACCCACCTTTTTCGAAATATAGCCTATTTTGGAAATTCTGTTTTTGGCCGTTATCTCGGGAACTATCGGTTCCACAGAAATATGGAAGCGGGGGATATTCGTCATCAGCGATGAAAGGCGCATTCATTTCCTTTATCATATGTCCCACATCTTAAAAAAAAAGTGCGGACAGGCCAAAATAGAGAATTCAGTAATGAATTTTCTAAATTCGTTGATGAACACGACACAGAAAAATCACATGTCAACATGTTGGAAAGAAGTGGATGAATGAGGAGGACAACATTCTCCCCGAGTCTGCTCCAGTGCTTACCAGTCGACAGTTGTCGGTTGATCGCCATGGTACCCGGACGGTAAACGACCGAAAAGAATAGGAACAACAAAAAGTCAGATACCAATCATGTGGACACGTGGACAATTGTTAGGTGTGCGGGGGAGAGTGCGCGACGCTATCTTTTTTCCTCTCCGAGCAGCGAGCGAATGGTAAATGACACTCCTCACTCCAGGCCTCCAATCGCCATTATCCGATCCATTTCCTCCGCTTTTGATCTGGCTTTAATGGCAAAGGAGGGAGAGCATATCGACAACACGAAATCGTCATTTAAAAAAAACAAAGTTTAAAATTCAACTTAACGTCAACACTTCACGGAAACGATAGAGGAAGGAAGAAAACAAAATATTACAACAACAACAGCAACAACCCAACTACAATAACTCAATAATAAAGGAGAGAGAGAGAGAGAGAGAGAGAGAGAGAGGGAGGAAGAGAATGAAACAAATAAGTAGATACGGGAGGGGTATGCATATGTGGGTGGGTGGGTATGTTGTAATGGATGGATGGATGGATAGATCGTGAAGGAGGAGGAAGAGTGTCACCTATTCAATCGACGATAATATCTCGACAGAAACAAAAACGACCCGTTCGATGACAAAGAGCGGATGGGGATATGTGACGCGACCGTCACTCACAACGCTGACAAGAAAGGGGAAAGAAAAAACCCACCATCACCATTTCTCTCGTCGTTGTGTACCACACGTAAGGTCATCAACCGTGCAAGTTCTTATTTGTTGCCTTTGGTTAATCCAAAACGATAATTCCTCCTCCAAAAGCAATACGAAGCGCACTTTTCTGCTTTTTAATCAACACAACTGGTGTATATACTAAAAGCTTATATAATCGTGATGCAAATAAACACTTCCACCTTATAAAAGCTAAGAGATGCTATCCTTCACATGAAGGCACCGTAGTTAAAATCGTGGATTAGACATTCATAACTACAGAAATTTAGTTGATCACGCTGTTCACTTTTTCTCCTCCAAATGAATTTCTCCATCCTATGAGGGTCAAAAACACGAAGATAAACTGAATAATCACTGTAGAAATTTTTGCAAAATGGAAATACACCCCTGAAGTTAGTCAATGCTTAATGACGCCCATATCAATAAGACCATGCCCTCACTGTGATGGTTGTCGTTGTAAGATTATAACGATACAGTCGAATACGTATGTCAATGGACCAAATAAAAATACGTATTATCCGGGTATCCCAATAGTGTTGTGTTATGAAATAAGCTTGAGAATATTGCTACATATAATTTTCACGTATTTCTTTATTTATTTTGGGGGAAAAAAAACTCCGCTATCGAAGTCATGATAATAAAATGCGAATATTGCGAATTCTGATCAATGCATCGAAATGTAGATATAAACACTGAAAACCAAGCAGAATTCGCGATTATATAATAACATATACTTATTTTTTGTTTGTGTTCAATGGAACCAATAAAAATTCGCGATTATACAATAATAACACGTGCTTCGTTGCTTGTGTTTAATGGAACCAATAAGAATTAATGGAATTATTGCATGACATGTGCTTAGAAAATTGCATGACTAATGAAAAAATTTTTTTCCGGTTTGGTATTTTTTTTGTTTTTATTCTTTCTTTTTTTTTTTTTTTTTACAATAAACATTTCAAATAATTCACTTTCTTGGAATTTATTTCGTCATTTTTGAGAAAGAAAGTATTATTAGGGATTGAAGAGAAGCATATGTATTAATGTATAGACAATGTAAGTTTAGTAGTTGTTGTTTTTTTTTGTTGTTTTGTTTTTTGTTTTTATTTTTAAGTTCAAAATTTCTTACATTAATGTAACAAAGCGATTCCATAGTACACACGTCCACATGGTATTTGTGGGAGGAGAGGGACACAGTAACGCAAAACATTTATAACAGGATCTCCTCTAAATATTTTCCACGCACAAAGCACGATTAATTTGAAGGGAAATTGGCCAATAAGCCTCCACGCTTGGCCAAATGCGGATTGGAGTCTATGTTGCACAAATATAAATACGGAGGTCCAAATGGGTCCCCATAATCAATTCTTATTACAATTGAAAAGGCATTCAGGGAATTAGTTACCTGGGGCTGGATTCCCGGAGAACTAAATTTCAGAATTGTACCAAGAATACAAATTTTGCCCGAAAAACTGGATAAGCGATCGATGGCATTCCGAATAAGAGACGAAAGACGAGTTTTTCAATGCAAACCTCAGTGTCAAGGTGAAGCCCCATATCTTTTAAACGAGTGACTCTTGAATAGGGAAGTCGTTATTAAGAGAATAAGTAACAGGAAAAATACAATGATCGAGTTAAAAGGCTGTTACTTAATTAATCTCACTTAAACTGCTCGCTACTATGTTTATCTAAAGAAACAGAATTAAAAATTTTTGGCGGTAAGAAGTCGGTTAATTAAGAACTTTAATATCAGTCACAGAGAAGTTAAGCAAGAGAAGGGCTGCAAGCGCCTTCAGGGACTCCGTAAATCTATAAAAGCTTTAGAGAAAATCTCTCTATCTAAAGAGAAATGTACATTTACGATTCAAGTTTTTAATGTACGGAACAAGATTAGAACTATCGATAGAGATCAATTCCCGTTTTTAATTTAATAGCAAAAAAAGAAAAATCAATAAAAAGAGAAAATCAGGGCAATAGGCTAATAAGCTACAAATGCAATGCAAGATAATCGTTTGCCTATTCCTTTTAACGTAACATGCAGACAAAATGTCGAGCTGCCTGGGACGGATACGCCTCAATTATAAATTTTATACTTTTATACATTTTTAGTCTGATAAATGGTGAAAAAAATTCTCCACCAGTACCTATAATTTCCACCATTCATCACTTAAAACGGTCCTTAATAACCATAATTAATACTCCGCAGCAACTCGCAACGAATCTAAGTTGCCTCCCTACAGGCCAAAAACCAAGAACTGGGCTTACTGCAAAAGACAACACCGAAAAGAAGAAGCAAATCTTAAAAATAATAATTAAAATAAATAATAAATGATTAATTTACTCTGCAAATTGGCACAAATCCAAAAAAACGTTTCCATCCCAGTACTAGCCTACTTCAATCCATTCCCCAAATATAAAGAGTGATTAAATAGAAAGTTTATACAATCCTTTCTTCATAATCAAATGATCATATTCAATATGCGTGTGCATGCCTTAAAGAAAATAAATATGGAAGAAGCATGAGTAATCAATAGCGCTATTAAAAGCCGGTGAAGCTCAAAGGAGAGCAAAACTAGTTCTATTTTTCATATTTTTTATGACGCATTCATCGGTTTCTATAGAGTATTCGCGAGTATTTATTTGCTTATCAGCGTATTGTTGTAGATAGGGTTATTTTTGTTTTCTTCTTGTTTTTTTTTCATAAAGCAACACATGTATACAATACATAAAGGTAAAAACATATTTTAAGCTTTCTTTGATATGGACATGCGCAGTTCAAGTGTGCAGACACTATCAGAAGGGTTTATGCAGCAACTTTTTCACCAATGCAAATCCCTCCATGGAAAGAAAGAAAAAAAAAAAAAGCATTATTTGTAAACGAAAACGAAAATAACTAAAACAGTCTAAAGAGAAAATGAATAGAGCCAGTGCTCCATACGCACCTTCTAGAAACTCTGAGGCAGCTCCAGAAAAATAAAATAAAAATTATTGAAACAAAAAAAATAATTAATAAAATAAGACACACTGTCCAACTGATTTCTTGCCTGAGGGGCTCCGCCATAGAAATTGATTCTCAAAAGAGCTCCGGGGATCAAAAAAGGTTGAGAACAGCTGCTCTAAGCTCGCAACATTTTCAAACTTGTACTTTATTCAGATTACGGTCCGTCCAAAAACGTTTATCATACGCATATCGAATATTAGATGTGCTTTCATTTAAACAAAATAATTATAAATAAACTAACTGTTCAAAATTGGATTTTATTAGCTTTATAGAAACACAGTTTCATAAATAGTAATACTTGTAAAAATAAACAGCTATCCATTGTTTTGTAATTATTTTGTAAAATGAAATATGTCCAGAAAGTTTATAATAATTTATTTTTTTTAACGTAAACAATTTTTAACTGAGATATGAACAGAAATAAGCTTAAAAATGCCACCACTAAGATCAACAAGTTAATAACTTCAACAACATCTAGGATGATGAAACTTGGAAGAATAATAGGGTACATAAAACTGTGTATACCGTTAAAATTTGAACTAGTAGTTTCCCAGTTACGCACTCAACATCGTAACACGTGCTCACATGTTACGATGCTAACTGCGTAACTCGGAAACTACTCGTTGGAATTCGATCAAATTTATAATGGTAGACACAGTTTTATGTACCCTATTATTCTTCCAAGTTTCATCATCCTAGATGTTGTAGAAAGTGAGTTATTAACTTGTTGATCTTAGTGGCGGCATTTTTATTTCTGCTCATAGCTCGATTATCGTTCAAATTCGGACCCATGTTCATATCAACTTTTTTGCTTAGAATCGCATATTCCATCACCCCTATTATTTTGGTGAAGAAATTTAACAACATCCTGTATAAAGCTAATAAAATCCAATTTTGAGTAGTTAGCTTAATTATAATTAGCCTGTTTAAATGAAAGCACATCTAATTTATTTCAATATTATAAACTTTTTGAACTACTGTATATTTATTTTAAATTTAAATATTTTCTATATTCTCTAGTGAATTCATTAATTCCCAAAGATGTTAAAAAGAATAGTTACTGAATTCGCGAAGTCGAATGTTACGTTGCTAATTTTTTTTTTTTTTTTTTTTGGAATTTTTTTATTCTGACTTCAGATTCGGATAGAGCATCAAAAATAAGTAAAAGAACAGATACACATGTCCCATTTAATCGGGAGCATAGCCAAAATGGCGGTTAATTTTATTCGATCATTCGAGACCCACATATAGGAATGTGTGGCTATTTTAACTTTCCTATGGTCTATCCGAATCTGAAGACAAAATCAAAAAATTCGAAAAAAAATTAGGCAATAAACTTGGTGAATTGAGTAAAGATGCTTTTAATTATCATCGTTTTAGCAACGCAGTACCACGCATTCTCTAAAGGTTAAAATTGAAATTCGCCTTTTACGTTGTTTTTAATACAAAACAAAAGTTCCAATATATTTATTCTAGTGATGCTCGTATTCGCGGATTTATACGTAACCTCAACCTTTAAAAAGACGAAGGGCCGATTATACTTGCAATTGTTCATTTAGGATTCCACTTGATCACTATTATTTTGTATGCTCTGTAAAGCTTTGGAGGATAATAGAAAACATTATTAATAAAAGCTAATGGTCCTAAAGAAGCCATTAAAATGAAAGAAATTCTTACAGCTCAATGAACCGGTGTAAAAAAAGATGGCTATCTACTCTTAAAATCGGCGTACAGTGGCTGGGTAAGTTGAGCCTACTCTCAACCGGAACTCTCTTCAATTGGAGACTCAGGTGAAAAAGAGCGAAGGGGGGGGGGGGAGTCCTATTTTTATTTTTACTTTTCAACAAAAAAAACAAAAAAAACTAAATAAACGGATCGAGATAAGGGTGCCCTCCAATCATCCTAAGCGAACCAAGTGTCAATTAGAATCGATCCGCTCTGATGGCGACAAGCGATCGGTTTTGGCGACAGTCTTTTGAAGCACAAACACACAATTCTTAATTGAAACGGATAAATGTTACATAAGCGTAACAAATTTTTTCGAGTCGTTTATCCGCCCGTTTCAAGAAGAATCCATTACTTGGTTTCAAAATGTTGCACAAACAGCACGGTTCATACGCCCTGTTGAGTAGATAGAGCTAAAAAAAAAAAAAAAAAAAACGTTCGATCCCCACCTTTAAAGAGGGAGAAGAGTTTCTATCCTGTGTGTAATTTCGGCGTCAGCGGACACGAAGGAAATGACCGGCATTCCACTCGACAATTATTCAATTGGCCTGGTATTAGTCACGGGAACACTTTCCCGTCCTTCAGTCCATCCCTCTTCACTCGCCCTTGTTGCTTTTTTCCCCCCGCTCTTCTTCTATGGAACCTTTTACTACGCTCCATTTTTCTTTCTGCGATATAGTAGTCATATTTATTTATAATTTTTTAAAACCTTAGTGCACGCCTCTTTTCCTCCCTTGTCACGCGACTCATTAGCATAAATAACACGTAACTCTGCGATAAGATAAGCCCAGCCAGCCACCCACCCTCACGCCATCCATCATCCTCTCCTGGCAGCTCACGACATGGCGGACAACAAAAAAAAAACAACTAGAACGAAATTTAAAATAAAAAACAAACCACACAGACGCAGAAATGACGACGTTGACGCGTTCTTCAAAGAGCGTTCGTGGACAGGCGTCATTTTTACAATTCGCCTCAACCGAGTCAATCCGACCAACAAGAAGGCGCCTCTACTGACTGGATCAGAGGGTATCTATTGACACGATCGCATAAACCTAAAACAGCGCTGATGGGATGGGGAAGGTTTACCGTTGACTGTGACTGTAATCTCTTGACGCGTCCGATTTCCCTTCCCTCATAATGGCCACGGCTACAAAAGAACGGTTCAGACGATGGGCTCCAAAAGTGTCACGTTTCAACGACTCGACAGCCGCCATCATCGTCCCACCCTCCCCCTCCCAACTTTTCGCTTTTCTTGAGGAGGACCCTACTACAAAAGATGCGTCGTCGTCGGTTCCAGAGGTACAACCCACCGCACTCCAACGAAGCTAAAAAGCGCTCACCAACATCCAATCACACGTTTCATTGAAATGCATTATTTGAGTTCTATAAAAAGTTCGAAGATTGCGTTGAACCAAAATCGACTGCCAAACCTCAAGCCTCGAACAAACGGGAACAGTACTGATCCGTTTTCATGACGGCTCCACAGAAGAGCCTCCTTGAATGCTGGGAGACCATAACTAAATGCACATGGGCAAACATTCGTGTCGTCAGCAAGATTCGAACACACGACAAGGAGTGACAAGGTCTTTCATGATGCATAACAAATTGATTGCCGCCATCACCACTAACAATAGTAAGAACAGTAACAAATTTTAAACACATATCATACACTGTAGTAAACAAAGGCATACACCCATTCAATTGCTCTTCCACTGGCTTATGATGTTCCTTTCATTCCCTTCCCTTCTCTTAAAACAATCAGAATTATCCCTATTGGTACGAGTCCGCCTCTGGGTTTCGGAACTAAGTACAAGCTGGATCTTGCAATAATAATCAAAATCGCGACCACTTATCAACTCCGACCGAAAAGTCTTCGGCATTTAAAAAGTCCATTAGTTTCGAAGATAGGGCGCACGAAAAAGTTGTATGGATTTTTATTGATCCTAGCCTCATATTAAGAAATGGCTGATTACCCCCAATGAACACGATTATTAAAATTGTCATCACATTATTGGTCTGACTATTTTCCATATCACGCGGCATGTCTTTCGAACCAGCCACCATAACAACTTTGGTTTGTACTGCAAACAAATGTTATACTAGGTGCGCACGTTTTAGAAGCAATCTACCGTCACAACAAATACGAGGGGCGATTGATAAATAAGGTCTCCATGGCTGTAACTTTTTTATTTGTTAACCGATTTTCGAAATTCTTTTTGTATCTTATACTCACATTTGTCCTCTATGTAATGCACTATTCGCTTTTCGACATAGTCCTCATTCCTTTCCAAGCATTGCGCCAACGCGTGACTAGTTGGGTGAACCCGTCGGAGAGGAATTCCGGAGTTGTTGTCGACACCAGGGTTGAATGGCAGCGTTTACCTCGCCGTCAGAACCAACTCATGTCCCTTAAAGGGCTCTTTCTTCTTTGGGAAGTGGTGAAAGTCGCAATGTGCAAAGTCTTTCATTTTTGAACTGCAATTTTTCATCTTTGAACTGTAGGCGCTGCAACGCCTCTGGTGTGTGGTGACTCGTATGCGGGCGGACGTTATCCTACTCTACTCCAGAAGAGGGTCCAAGGTTGCCATTCAATCCTGGTGGCGACACGCGTTGGCGCAATGCGTGGAAAGGGATGGGGACTATGTCGAAAAGTGAATAGTGCATTACATAGAGGACAAATGTGAGTATAAGATACAAAAAGAATTTTCAAAATCGGTTACCAAATAAAAAAGTTACCTTATTTATCAATCGTCCCTCGTAGTTACTATGCAATAAAAAACCTTACTGTATTCGAAAACATCCTGAGGAATGCTTCTAATGATATTGTTACTTACACCCTAATAGTCAGGTGATTTTTGAGTGCCCAGGCCTGTCTATCTCGTAAGCCTCGCGTGCTCGTCATTAATCTAACAACTACGAGTAATCGTGCCTCGACAAAGCTTAAAAGATAAACAGAAAATAACATTCAATTCAATGTTGACTCGTCACTAAGAATCGATTATACGCAATAGCATAGCGTTCTTAACGGTCATCACTAGAGCAGTATAAGTGACTTAAAGGGGTCCACGAAAAACCTGAAAAGTTGATACAGCCGAGCAAAGACCTTGATGATATTTGATACTGTCGACAACAGAATATGAAAAGAGTTAACCCGTTTTCAAGTTATCAAGCAACGGCGCGCGGATAAACGTGCATTCTTAGAAGTGCCTTTTAACTAAAGCTCCTACTAAAACAATGCGTTCGCTAGTTTACTTCTAACGGCGTCGTTTGTCATCCAATGCGAGGTGCTTACACTCAGACAAATATTTGGTGAACGTATACGTTCCTTGGTCTTCCAAAGATGGAAGAAACAAACATACTCAATCCGATTGTACGGCTTTACCTATACAGAGTGAACTAAAGCAACAGGAACAAACTTCAGGGGATGGTTCCTCACAAGTAACAAAAATAGTTTATATCAACATACAAACAATACAGACCGTATTTTTTTCTGTTGCAGGGTTACTTTCGAGTGATCATCGTGCAGCGGAGGTACAATGGTCCGGTCTTTATATAGGGAGAAGCACATGGGAATGGTCGAGAGGCCGTACGGATTTGTGAAGAAAAGTTCCCCGACAAACAACACCATTCGAATCACAAAACAATTCCAATCAAGAAGGGGTCCTTTGAACTACAAAGGAGACCATTTCGAATATCTTTTGTAACGTTGACACAATCCCTGCTACACTAATGCCATGCTCTATTGCAGATTTACATGTAGTATATTCATTTGAGATTTTGTGTTCCTTTTCTGGCCAGGAATCACCTCCTGAGGTTTGTCTCTGCTGTTGACAAGTTTTAGTTCACCCTATACTGAGGATCTGCTGTTGCGAAGGCAAGTTGATCCTGTGGCAAGCCAAGCTGCTTGTCGGACTATAGAAAGTGAACGGAAGACCGCCTGTCGTCATCCACTCCATTATAGTGTTGTCAAATGACGTCGTCATCGACACGCGCTAAAGGAGTGATCAATTTATTATTATTTATTATTCATTTTCCTTTTTAAATCCTCGTAGAAAAACAAAAAAGGTTGACGATAAACGAGGAGGTGGGGAGATCGAGTGAAGAGTGAGGAGGAATCCATTTTGGCTCTTTTGTCATTGGGAGCTCGATAAACATTACATGGAAATCCGATAGGAGAAGCTGCTTTAAACTATATCGGTGCCACCATCGTCGTATTATGTTTTATCGATCGCTCAGGTCCCCTCCCAAAGCATCGCCATTCACAAAAGCTCTTTTTAAAGAATAAAAAAAAATGGAGAAGAGACTTTTTCATAGCAAACTGGTTCCGCCCACGTGAGCATTTTAACCCTTTTTCCTTCCTGTAACGGCGACAATGGCGGAGGACCACTTTTTCCCTTATCGTCGTCTATCGGAGATGTCTGGTTGCGGGGGTATGAAAAAAAAATCCTCTTTTGTGTGTCACCCTCCGTGCAAAATGGCGTGTTTAATAAGTCGCTGCTAATTATGATCTGGTCTCGTTCGCCGATCGAGGACCCCCGTATCGAGATAAAACTCGCCGTCGTGTCGCATTGTTGAGTCTCCAAACTCACACGCTCTCTTTCCCCCCAAAACTATTGTGGAGCTCGTATCCGTGTGCGCGTTGTTGTTTTGTGCGTTGTCGGTGCTTCTGTCGCTCGGAAGGAAGGAAAAGGTGGTTGGCGGCGGCGGAGGCGACGATGCCTTCGACGAGCTGTCAAGCGACGAAGTTCGTCACCATTGTCTCAGACTTAATGAAAAATCCAAGGGAGACGGTGCCATCAAAAACCGACAACAAATGGCCGTCACACTCCTTTCAGAGACGCCTACATTGTGATAAACATTTTTCGTATCGCGACAAGAAAAGCGCACAACTTCCTCTGCGCCACTGAAAGCACAATCGCGCCAAAGAAAAGAAAGGGGACGCCGTCAACCTAAGCTAAAAAAGCAGCAACTTTTCTCTATCACACAAGTTTCGAGAACAATCCACCAGCCAACGGCTATTATTATCTCCAGGCGTACACAACTCATCCAAATAAAGAAAAAAAATACTCAAAGACCAAAAGTACGCGCCTGATAATCCATCAGCTGGCACGTGTAGTAGATTCACCATGACGAAGGACTTTAAACTGAATTTTAAGGAACTATAAGAAAAGATCACGACGCAGGTCCTCTGCTTTCAGATACATCACATACTATCAGTGGCTACTGCACACAATTCTCACATATTAATAGTTTCGTTCAAATAAAGGGCTCATGTGCCAAAACTCTCATTGGCAAATTAAAGGTTACTTGAATTATAAAAGGAAGAACAAAGCCATAAGCCACAAATCCACAGAGAAGCATTAAAACAAAACTTTTCTTACTTTTCGAACCCGCTTATCCGTTAGGGTCGCGAGGGCAGCAGCCCTATGGAGGATCTCCAGCGATCGCGATCTTCCGCCATTAGGCGCATATCCTCCGTGGTAATACCCAAGCGACTCGAATCCAGATTCTCCATGTAGTCTAGCCCACCTGGTTCTAGGCCGACCCCCCCCCCCCCCTTGGTCTCTTACCACCGGCTTAGAAAATAACAAGTGCCTAGGAAGACCAGTTTGCGGCACTGAGATCTCTCAATGCGGAGAAGTAGCGTCTCAACACCTAAAGACTCATTTATTATGCTGCTGTGCACTCTATCTAGTAGGGTAACACCTGCCACACCTCTCAGAAATCTCATTTCGGCCGCTTGTACCCGCGATCGCACTCTTTCAGTCATTACCCAAGACTCACGACCATAGGTGAGAATGGGGACAAAGATTGATTTGAAGACGGAGAGCTTGGCATCGTTTCCCAGCTCGCGTTTCGTTACCACGGATCGCCACCGTTCACGCCTGACACGGCTTGCTGCACCGATCCGTGCTTCTCTCGTGAATGCTATCCCGAGATACTTGAACTTCTCTATCTGTCTCAATGGGGCTCCCCTAACATGGAGAGCCCATTGAGGAAGCTGTCTTGAAAGGACCAGAACCTCAGTCTTAGCCACACTGATCTTCATCCTAGCTTCTTCATATTAAAATAATTCTCTCTGGATTTGTGGTTTACGGTTTAATTCTTCCTATTATTGCTATAGTGTCCACAGGTTCCAGGTATTTTTTTTAAAATTTTTGTTACTTGAACTATACAAACGAAGCCATTGCACAGTTTCTGAAAGACGACGCCAAATTGTTCATTAATTGTCCACAAGAAACAGTAACCTTAAACTCTGGAACACTAGGTCAATCTCTCACGTGTGCGTAAACAAACTCTTCGTGAAACTCTTCTTTTGGAATTTCGTCCACTGGTCCGTGTTGGGTTTCTCATTTTAAACCTAAATAGGCAAACTGCACGTGTGCGTGCAGATGTATCAGAGATGACAACACCAAATTAATCAGAGGACTCTAATGAGAGCATCCATTATGCTAAGGCAGTCTTTCCCTTTTCATTTCCTTCTAGTAAAATACGATCACCAGAACCAATGAATTCCACTCCTCTCGAGGATCAGTTTCCATCCAAAAATTGGGTTTTTGTTGAACGTGAAATCATTCTCTGAATTAATGAGCATAAAAATACGAGCACTACATGCAAATGCAGCTTGGTCCAAAAGACCAATTCCTTATGTAAAGACGGTATGCCAAATACGCACATTAACGTTGATTATATTAAATTAAATTTCGTATTTTATTCATATAAATCAAAGTCTTTTCTTCGGGCCTTGGTGCAGAAATTTCCTATCCACAGAGGAGATCACGCACGGCATTTATCCGATCAAAGGGAGGAGGATTCAAGTATGTCACTGAGCTGACTCGTTGAAAAAGGATTAAGCCGCCACTACGCGAGAGGGACAAGTTCACCAAACGGATTATCCTCACTCACTCACTCACTTTGAGTGGGGGTGGGGGAGCTCCTCTAATTTAGTTGACAAGTCCCTACACTTAACTGGAAGATGAATAAACTATTTCCTATCACAGGATCCTCTAACCCATCAAGTATAGGTTACAAAACGAAATACAAGCGCAAGAAGAACAACAAAAGCACCACAACGATCGGGTAAGAAGGTGAAGGTAGTGGTCGTCATCGCTCCCTCATCTGGGCCTATCGACGGTATATAGTCTAAGACTTAAGCGACCGTTTCAAATCCACTGCTCGGACATTTCACGCTAGATAGAAAATAATACTTATTACTTCTATGTACGAGAGTTGTTCCGAAAGTAAGTTTCGTCATTTTTTTTTCACACGGAAATTTCATTGCCAAAATAAAATACAGCATGACATCATGAACAATGCACTTTGCACTTTTTTACGACATAATCGCCACCCACATTGAGAAATTTGTCGTAGCGTGCAATCAGTTTGAAAAAAGAGTAGCAGCAGGCAGGCGTACCCGAGGCTATCTGATCTTGTGTGAAGCTTGCTGCGTGTGGTTTTGCGCTGTCGTCCAAGAGCACACCACCTTCACTCAAGAGCCCTGGCATCTTTCATCGAATGGCGGACCCGAGTTTGGTGAGGGTGTCGTAGTAGTATGCAGCATTGATGGTCCCGCACCTCTCACGTCCCAAAATAATTTTTGCCATAATTTTCTCTCATTTTGCTATAATTTTTGACACTTTGTATTTTTTCCCTCACTGGTGAACTGGGATGCGACCACGTTGTCAGTACACGTTTGTCTGCCATTATGACTTGTACTCGAATAGCCTCGGGCACGCCTGTCTGCTGCTATTCTTTCTTCAAACTGATTGCACACTACGACAAATGTCGGTGGCGACTATGTCGAAAAATAGTGCAAGGTGTATACTTCATGATGCCATGCAGCATTTTTTTTTTTTAGCAATAACGTTTCCGTGTGAAAAACAATGACGAAACTTACTTTCGGAACAACCCTCGTATTTGTATCATTTCAGTACGTGTTCTTAAAATGAACCAGTTTGTTGTTTCATTGCTGCAATAAACGGGTGCGGCGATGTAAACATCGAGAGAGGAAAAGGTAATGACAATAAGTGCATTCTGATAAGGGATAATTAAGTTCCCTCGATTTTCTTTTAACGCTAATGAAATGAAAACGAAGGAATATTCCGCGACCTGGATTCGAACCAAGAACTATGAATATCTAGCTCGTCGCCTCTACCTCTCTATTTGATTCCATAATCTTGAATCATCACTTCAGTACTCAACCATTAATTTCTAGCAAGAGACTCCCACAACATACACCTGGATTTTTGTTTAAGAATGACAGCGATTATTCCTTTAAAGATATCTCACCTACTCACCTCTTAAAAATGCCTCCGAGAAAAAAATGTCATTTCAGGTAGTAATACCTCGAACAACCCATTAATTACTCAAGATGCTTATATAATTTCTCCAAACTTAAGATCGACAAATAAAATTATTTTTAAAAAAGAAGCATTTCGGTTTGATGTTCACCATCATGAATGAAGACGGCAACAACAGTGCTAATGAGATGCTTAAAATGAACACGTTAACAAGTGAGCAGCGGCCGTTCCTTTTTTTTTTAAAAAAAAAAAAAAAAAAAAAAAAAAACTTAGTTCGAGGCTAACTTTGCCGCCATTTAAAGCCAGGGTTTGTGTACTCGGCAAAAGTGTGGCAAGTGGAGAAGGCGCAATGTCGAGACACGGAGGTTAATTTCCTTCCCTTATATTAGAGATAAACTTCATTTTAATTTCATGACGGAGACCTCTCTTGACTCGACTGCCGCACCGCCACTCCCCAGCCCCTTTGCGCCACAAATCATTTTAATGGCCCTGCGAACAACACTGCTGTAATCTTTGCGTTAACAACCTCCTCCTCCCCACTTTTTTCTTTCTTCTTCTTCCTTTCCTTGTTCTCCTTCGACTACCCCCTCCGCAAAATCCCTTTGTTTTCCTTTCTCTGGGCTCTTTTGCGTGACTCTCTTTTTCGCCATAATGACGCACGCCATATCGGACTCGCGCCGCTCACTCTTTATTTATGTCGTGTAATGTGTTGGCATGTCTTTAGTGTACATCGGCAATATGAGCGAGTACATCGCCCGCAAGATTTAACGACGACGTCATAGTAGCCTCCACATTGCGGCGCCTCCTATGTTCGAAGGAGACGCCAAAGCGCAAAACTTTCTTCATCTCAACTGTAGCTTCGGTCCGAGTAATCAAAGGAGGAGTAGCTAAGGTCATCTGTCTTAATTAAAGCCCGGACTGGTCAACAATCCTCACGAGACACGTTTGAACCCCTTTTCCCCATTAATAAGGAAATCAACGGAAAATGCATCGACTAGTGGTGGAGGAACGGATTTCTTGGACGCAACTCGACTCAATTTCCCATCTCTCACTCTCTCTTCCTCTACTTTAGCGAAAAATTAGCAAAACAAAACACATCGACCATCTACCGATTCAGTAGTCACTTCAAAAAGAGTCACTACCAATGCTCTACTTTCTTGCATTAGTACGACCTTAAAAGCAGCAACGCCTGCTTACAACGATCTGAATGGCTTACGTTGATAAGTATTTTTTATTAAAGCTTACGAATGTACAACAAAATTTATCTCTACTGGTCAACTGATTCATTAGTACCCCGGTCAGTTAATCCGTTCGGAAACTGCTGCTTTGGGGAAAACAGCTCACCAATGAACACACGTCCTCTAGAGTAAGAAGACAACAATATAATTCAGGGCGTTAATATCAAGCAGAGTCAAAGTGTGAACCTACGAGTTTCAAGCACAATAGAATTCAAGGCAAATGAAAGGGCCATCTCTAATACAGTGGACAACTATCATAAAAGCACAAGATAGAAGAATATTAGTAAGCACGGTTCACCCTAGGCCCTTTTGAACGGACCGGGCGCGTCGCATATTGTGCATTTTATTTGTTTTTAAGTTTTATCCGCCCGGTTATTTTATCTGTCCACCCCGATAAAATTTTCTGGGGAGAACGCTGAGCAAGCATGACAAGAAACAGTGAAAATTTTTATTTCAGTTCCGATACCGGGGCACGGGGGAATTCGAAACGAAGTTCGGACACTGGTGCGCCATGAAATTTAAAGAGGACAAGACTAAAACATTCAGATTTTCAGCATAAAGTATCCTGTCACTAACCACTCAAAACAGAGTAGCGTAACGCTGGATTCAACCCACATATTGGACAAATGAGTCAACTAACCTTTAGATCATCAAACCCAAAATTGATTAATTTTATCACAATCGAGAATGTCCCAAAACTGGAATACACATTGGTTCTTAGGGAAGGTGCAACAAATCATGCTATTATCAGATTAAACATATTTTTTAATAAGATACCATACCTTCTGTCTTCCAAAACTGACATCTACCATCAAATTTTGCAACCCGATGAAACTGTTAGCTATCCCAAGTTTAATTTTAAAAAAATCTGTCGGATGATCGCCACCCAATAAAGCACTACATCGTAAGCTAATTACAAGAGTTAGATAAAAACTAATGGCAACAGTGCTATAATTTTAAAAAGGCTTTATTAATATTTCACCCATTTCTTCAACGTAATCGCTCCCGAGTTGACCACCTTCTGCCACCCTTGTGGAAGGCGCCGTAGACCACCAGAGCGTCCATCTCTATCGATGTCTTGAAGTGACTGCCCAATGGCATGTATAATGGTAGTTTTTAAATTGTCATGGTTCACTCTAAATGCCTCTTTCATTTTGGCGAAAGAGATCGTCATCGCACGGACTCGTATGTAGGCAAGATCGGGCGTTAGCAGTATGACACCTGTTCATGAAGGATGATAGGGGGTCGTTACCACAAAGCGCCATCGCTTTCTCCTTGAACCTAGAGGAAGGAGGTGTTGCAGACAAACGACAGTAGTAGGCACATCTACAGTCTTCCTTTGTGAGACAGCATGGTGCAGTAATACCCCGTGGATGTCGTTAGGGCGCTTGTAGTGAGGCTCATTGCACTAGCTCATCTGACCTCTCGTTCTCAAGTCCACAACAGCCCAAGGTCATGTGACTAACGTAGCGATAGCGCTGCTGTTACATTTTACCCAACCCTTGTAAAATTGTCAAACCAAGTTAGATTTTTGCATAAATGTCGAATACAGCCTCATGTTACTACAAAATGATTACTTACTAGTTCTAAAACAGAAGGCGATTTGTATAGACAGTTGAATCCTTTCTTTTGCTACTCAACATACCTCATCTCTTGATTATAATACTATGAACTACCTTCTATCTGACAAAAACTGACATGTAACACCCAATTCTGCAAAAGGTAAACCTGCTCGCGATCCCGAGTTTAAATGAAAACGCAAGAACCCTTTTTACTTCTTAATTGACAGGAAAACAACAGAGTATCTAATCCTGGTTTCTAACTTTCTTTCTTAGCTTGTAAATAAAAGCCAATAATAATTAAATCATCATCTTCCAATTCGTATTTTGGGTCGTTCCCGTTCTGCGACTACATATGAAACTGATCCATCCATCCATTCATCCATTTGGGATGAGGTCTTCCTACATCTTTTGCCTCGGGGTTTGTAATCTCTACCATTTTTCCCGGAAAGCGGTATTCGGGCATCCTAAGAACATGTTCTCTCCACTTATTTTGGTACCTTTTGAATTCAGTTACGTACTATTTCTTCTACTTTCCACTCAACCCCCAACATTCACTGCAGTCCAACAACAATAATTAAATATTTCACTTAGGAATGTATCTTTTAATATAAGTGTGCGCCCCTATTAAAAGGGTCCTTATTATTATATTAAAAAGTTCAATATCTCGTCGTTCGCTTGAACATTAGTACTCGGATTACTCTATACAAAAAGCAGCAATAACAATAATAATGACTGACCGATGATGAAGAACGAGATTCGTTTCCCATCTATCAATATGGGGGGGGGGGTATGTTGGGAAAAGTTTGAATACATTAAAAGTACCAAAAAAAAGGCCTACCTGATCAGGAGTGGAGGCGTTGTCCGTGTGGCTGCTTGCGTCAACACTCTGGGCTCGCGGTCCCCCGCTGTTGTTATTGTTATCCCCTAGATCCGAGGATTTGCCATCCCTCTCGTCTATCACGAGGTCGATGGGCATCTTCCCTTTCAGGCAACTTATGTACCGGTGACAGAAATTGTCACATAACTCGTGGACCTGAAAGGAGAAAAGCGGAATGGAATTTAATTAAACACGGGCAACGTTTTGGATACTCTGAATGCCAGGCAAACGCCTCATACCCCGTCACCCCCGCGTCAATCCCCGCAGGCGACAATATACAACAACGTAAAAGGGTCGTCTACGTAATAATATGTACATAAAGGGAGGGAGGAGGAGGAGGAGCAGGAGAAGGGAAAAGTACGTCATCGGGACGATTTACAATCAACGTTTAGAGTTCCAGAATGGAAGGGGGAGGAAGAAGAAGGCAAAAGGGCTCACTCGATATTGCGAGAGGCGCAACGTCATTCAGCGCTCGGGTTAAAGAGCGACACTTGTGGGTCCGCAAACGACGGCGCGGGTGGTCGGGAAAAAGGAAATGGCTCCGAGGAATAACACAAAAGAAAAATTCCGATACAATCGTCGTCGCTTCTTTCCCCATTCCCCCAACCATGCCTCTCGCCAAAGTTTCAAAATGGGAAAGTGTAATTAATTGAATGGTTCCTGACGTCAGGAATTCTTCATAAACTCGGGTGTGATAAATTGCAAACCTGATGAATGAGTCTGGGAGAAGGGGGGGGGGTTAGTGAGGATGGAAAAGTAGAGAGTAGGGAGGAGAGAAAATACAAAAAGACGAACAAGGAGTACCGCGGAAACAGGCCACCCTCTTTTTCCCCGTTCCTCACCCTGGGTTCTCTAATTACAAGAATCTAATGAAACCAGCGTCGATGCCTTTATTCAGAGAGAGAGACGCTGACAATGGTGTTTTTCTTGGGAGGATTACAAAGCGATAATGGGAGCGCGAAAACTCCTAAGCCCCGACGATACTGCTTCATTGAACAACAGCTCTCGACCGACCCCCACACGCCTAATATCCATCCCTTCGTTCCATACAAATATACGCACAACCCATACACACACAAATCCATAAAAAAATAAATCAAGGAAACCACCACAAAACAAAATACGCAAATGACTCCAGTGGCTCTCGCTGATCTTCGTAATTTACACCACTGTTCAAACTGATTACAAAGCAAAACTCTTATCCACAATTATTTTTTATTTACAATTTACTTTTATTTACTCTTTGTAACCATTATTCAGCAGAATACGAATGATGTATTCTGTATTCTGCTAAATAATGGTTACAAGTAACCGAAATATACACTCACATGTCAAAAGTCACGGGATAGCACCTAATAACGTGTGGGACCGCCTTTAACCCAGCGAAATGCCACAGTGCCATTGATTCCATAAGTCGGTGGAAGACATGTGAAGACATTGCCAATCATTCCGACTGGAGAGCTTCCCACAATTGCCCATTAGGAGCCACCACCGGCTTGCAACAGTGCATGCCTGAAACTTGGGTCCATGGCCTCATGGGGTCTGCGCCACACGCGAGCCCTACCATCAGCTCGTATCAGCTGGAATCGAGGCTCATCAGACCAGGTCACACGTTTCCAATTGTCAAATGTCCAGTCGATGTGTACATGGGCACAGGAGGGACTTTGCTGACGATGTTTTGTTCTTAGCAAGAGCACCCTCGTGGGTCTTCTGCTTTCATATCCCATGGATACCAGGTTTCGTTGCACAGTTCACATCGATACAGCTCTAGTATCACCCTGGTTAAAATTTGATGTCATCTGGCGTAGTGTCAGTTGCCTGTTTTCGGTGACCATCCTACTCAGACGCCGTCGATCCCGTTCATTGAGAAAGTGTGGTCGACCACTGCGTTATCCATGGTGGGAGGTAATGCCGTCAAGTTGGTACTCTCGGTAGACTTTTGAAACTGTAGACCGTGGGATATTGAATTCTTGAGCCACCTCCGATATTGAATGACCCATGCGTCGTTCTCTACTACCAGCCCACGTTCGAACTCGGATAGCTCTCGTTGTGTAGCTATTGTCACACTGAACACCTCACCATTTACTCATGACAGTGTAACTAAATCTACTGACACTGATAAGCATATTTATACTGTTTGCACATGATGCTACTGCCACTTGAAAAATAGTCCACTGCTAAGACCACGACTTTTGGCATGTGAGTGTACTTAAAGCAAATAAAAAATAAATTGCGGCTAAGAGGTTTGTTTTGTAATCAATTGAAGACGATTCACAGGGTTCGACGAAATTTTGGAGTACATCAGGTGTTTCTTCACCCTTTTGGTCTTGCGACATCCTGTCTCACTTAAAACTTCCAAAGGATCCCCCAATATGGATATCCTATTGCATATGTTCCATATTCTAATATTTATACTTAATTCATAAAACAATTGAAAAATTAGTCACCCACCCATTTTCTGAGACCCAATAATTCTTCACGACCACTTAAAGAATCGACCACTGCTTTATACCGGGTGATTCAGTCAATTTCTGACCATTTCACTCGAATGACGTGCATTAGGGATAAACCATTGAAAGAATATGAGCGCCATATCGAATTTCTAAATAGTTGGAGTTTGTATTGTTGCAACGGCGCTGCATGAAAATCGTATTGTTGAAAAATGGCGCCCGCTTTATCAACAGAGCAGAAATGCAAGGTTGTCGAATGGTATTTCGAGACAAAATCACCTGGAACCGTGCAAAGAAAGTTCCGGAAGGAGTATAAGTGTCAAGACGCACCAGGCAGGCAAGCAATCATGGATTTTGTCAAGCAATTTCGTGCCACTGGATGAGTTAAAGGCAAGAAAAAAGGCGAGAGCAAAGCTCGTGTTCGAACGGCCGAAGTTGTCGAAAATGTTCGCACAAGATTGGTCGATTCCCCTACCAAAAAATCTGTTTGCCGCCTATCCATTGAAGAAGGCAGGGCTGTCGTATACCACGAGAAAGGATTTACACCTGCTCCCGTATAAGGTCCATGTTTATCAGGAGTTAACAGACACTGGAAGACAGAAGCGACAACAATTTGCGATGGAGTTTGGAGCAGAAATGGAAGCCAATCAGGACATTGTGGACAACCTGTGGGTGTCAGATGAGGCCTTCTTCCATCTGTCAGGTGACGTTAATAAACACAACGTTCGTTTTTGGGGTTCCCAGCACCCTCATGAGATCCATAAGTCACCTCTTCATCCACGAAAGGTTATGGCTTGGTACGCGATTTCCAAAAGAGGCATCATTGGTTCGTTCTTTTTTGAGGGCACCGTAACGTCGCAGGCTTACCTTAACATGTTGGAAACCTTCTTCATCCCCGAGCTGCGAAGGAGGTGTATACCGCTTCGACATCAATGGTTTTAACAGGATGGGGCTAGGCCTCACACCACTAATGAAGTGCTAGACTTTCGGAAATCGTGTCATTTCAAACAGGTTTCCAGATGATTCGGGGGTGGCTTTCTTTGGCCCCCTACGAGTCCTGACCTAAACCCATGTGATTTTTATCTCTGGGGTTCCTTAAAGACAGTGTGTTCACTACAGCACCAAGAATCCTAGACCAGCTGCGACAAAGCATCGTCGACTGCTGCACCCTTGTGGATAGAGTTATGAACAATTTCACCATTCGGCTGCGAGCAGTTCAAAACGTTCGTGGTGGCCACAATGAGCATATCATCAAGACTTTTCCACGGGAATAAAAACTCCGAACTGCCTAAAATATCATACTGAAATGCTAAGTTTGGAAACATTAATGGGTCAATAAATCATAGTGCTGAAATGGTCAGAAATTGACTGAATCACCCTGTATAATTCGGTCTTCTAAGCAACAAAAAAACCCCGCCTCTAACAGCTAAATGATTAAACTTCACACACTATCTAAACTTCTAATTTAACCCCCTGGGACGTTACTAATGGAAATAGTCATGACAATTCTCAATGAAAATTGGAAAAATATAGGATGTTTCTGAAAGGCCTGTGCAAATTTCCAGTATACACTGAGTGGCCAGTTTATTAGGAACATCCATGACTATGCAAATCCGTTGGCATAGCAATGACTACATATCAGTTGGTCACATGACAGTCGGTATCAATATAAAACGAGAACACACCTGTCAACTGCAACTGGTTTGACCGTCACCATGGGGAAAACAAAGGATCTGAGCGACTTCGTGCGCGGGATGATAGTTGGAGCCCTGAGTATTTTTTCTAGGCCTTTCCCGAACAAATATTTCAAGGCTTTACCAGGGCTGGTTAAACAACCAAAAAACAACTAGCCAGAGACAAGCCTTTGGTCGCAAACAACTCGTCGATCCAAGGGCTGAACGTAGGATGGGAATGCTTGTTCGTGCGAATAGAAACGTCACGACTCGTCAGCTCATCGTGGAGTACAACACTGGACCGCAGAATAACTTCTCTGAACGCACTATGCGCCGTACATTGGCAAAGATGGGCTATATCAGCCGATGGCCAGTCCGAGTACCTTTGATACCCCACCAAAAACCGCAAAAAGCTTCTCCAGTTTGCCCGTGATCACCAACATTGTACCGTCGACGACTGGAAAAAAGTCCGCTGGTCGGATGAATCCAGTTTCCTATTGCACCATGCAGATGGCCATTACACGCTGAATGTTCAGGCTGGTGGAGGCTCAGTAATGGTCTAGGGAAGGTTTTCCTGGCATACTCTTGCTCCGCTTAATGGTCAGGTCTACCTGAACATTGTTGCCGACCACGTTCATCCCTTTATGGCTACTGTATTTCTCTCATCGGAAGGATACTTCCAGGAGGAGAATGCTCCGTGTCACAAGGCTCATATCGTCATGTATTGGTTCCAGGAGCACGTTAATGAATTCAACTTACTCCTCTGGTCACCACAGTCTCCGGATTTGAACCCAATCGAACATCTTTGGGACGGGTTATTCGAGGCATGGATCCACCATCATCCAATAAGCATCAACTGGGAGCAGCTGTTGCATCCGCATGGACAAACATCACGGAACAATGCTTCCAGCGGCTAATTGAATCCATGCCATGGCGAATTCGTGCTATTATAGCTGCTAGGGGTGGGCAACACACAATCAGGGGGGGGGGGGTATTCCTAATAAACTGGCCACTCAGTGTATGTTACAGAAAATGCCCTATGAACATACGGTCGAAAACCCTCCTTTCTAGAGTTCTAACGGTTTGTAGCTGTCCTGTTGTAGAAGAGTTACGACAATTCAAAAGAGCCGGAAGTCATTTTAAGCCTTTGATATAACATTTGCTTTGGTAAACCTTGATTATAGCAAGTGCATTGTCTTGTTATACCGTGAAAATAAATCATAGTTTGTAACTCCTATACACTTCAGCTTTAATTTCGTCTACTACAGGATATCTTCAAACCATTAGAACTCTAGAAAGAAGCGCTTTCGACGCCATGTTCATATCACATTTTATGCTTGTTTTCGTCCCTGGAACATATCCTCAAAGTTTGTACAGGCCATTCATAAACACCTTGTATAGTGAAATATACATACAGTATATTCTAATATAGTCTACTAGATGTTGGCTTCTCATAGTCAATATACTCAAAGACTTGAAACGCTAACACTTATCTCAAAATACACCAATTGCGTCAATTTGCAACATAACGCCCTTCGAAATGGTAACAGTCCCCTTAAGGTACAGACACGATCGTTGATTAATTGTATTAATTCTATTAAGGTAGGATTACTGCACATTCTATCAAATTCGAAACCCTTAATTTATCCTAATTGATAGTTCGCATCTCTAGAAATACGCCTGGGAAGTGTCCCATTGAAGATTCGCGAAAGGATTGCTTCTTCACATAAGAAAGGACTTGGTGTGCCGAATGATTGAGACAGTCTGCAGCAGTTCCTGCAGTCCAATTCTTTTGTAGCCAGCAAACTTGGAACTCTTGTGAACATGCCACGGGGTATTAAAAAGTAAGTAAAACCCGTCGCGAAGATGATAGATTAATTTTGCGAGAGATGAAGCAAAACCGGAAGCTTTCCGTTCCAAATTTGAATACAAAACTACAGCAAACACAATTTGAAAATGCGTGACCAAACTGTACGTAATCGAGCACATAAAGTAGGATTGAGCACCCATTCACATACAAACCAATTAAAAATTAAAAAAAAAAAAAAGACAACCCTTAAGGGTACTCTGCGAGTGTTTGTTTTCGTCTTTAAATGGGTGACCTCTGCGGTTCGGTTTGTGGTGGCATTTTACATATTCCCTCAGATGGTTCCGATTTCCTTCGTCGGTCGGTTGAACTGAGCGTCTGTTTGTCTTCTATTTGACTGTGGGGCAATGAGCCCCAATCTCCGCTCTTCCTTTTACACAACGCTAATCCCATCGCCCAACACCTAATTAATATTCATAGGAGAGTGATCGAGCCTCGGCGCGCCTCTCTCTCTCTCTCTCTCTCTCTCTGCTCTTATTACGCTATCATAGGCGTCGGCTGCCATTTCTCATCCCAATTCAAAGGGGGTTCCCCCTTCCCATCTCACAGTTACACGCGTTCGACAAGGGACAATCACACCCACGAAAATCCACCGCTCTGATCTCCTATATCAACTACAATGGTCTTTCAAAATGCGCCTCTATGATTATCATCAACACCATTAATGTCTGACAAATTAAGGTTGAACTCGTAAGCTGACAAAGGAAGAGCAAATTCAAACTTTCACGTAGCGAGATGAGGCACCCACCTGTAGCAGGTAACAAGAGAGCGATCCATTTCTCTAAAGAACAAATAAAATCTTGTAAACATTCCAAGGAGGAGCTTTAGCAGTGAAGGAGAAAAACATTTATATATTGATTAAAAAAATTAATCCCCCTTCCCCGAGTAGAGTAAGGCAACTAGCATATCCTGTAGTCATCTATTTTTACCTGGACTTTATACTTCTTTCCAAGTTTTTTAATCAAAAATTAATTTTCTCGAACGTAATATGTTGAAAATGTAAAAAAAGCTCGTATTTTCTTTCCTTTCTCATCATTTCCGAACGTATGATATATCACAAGCCATATGTTGGCATAGTTCTAAAGACCACGTGACTACCACCCCCGCAAATCCGACCCCAATGGAACACCTGGGCCTAAACTTCATAGTACTGTAGATCTTGCCTAAAGGAATCTGGATACCGAATTGCACGCCTTTACGTACCTAAATAGCACATATATATGTTGTCCTCTCTGAATCCCACCCCCGTAATTCCGACCCCAGTGTACCAATCAAAACCAAACTAAATAGTGCAGATGGGCATGCCCATAGGAAGCTACATTCCGAATTTCAACCTTCTACCTCACAAAATATAGAAATTATGAAGGGGTACACAATTAAGCCATTATAAAACCAATAAGTAGCTCCATCCTTTCGCAACTGAATATAGATATGAGCACTTGAGCAATCGTGCGTCGACAAAGCGATTTCACGTGCGCACGCTGATGTCAGTAATGCTTAAAAGATGAACAGAAAGTAACAATGTATTCTTTCTTGATAAATCGATTGTTATATGACAGGCCATTAGCTTGGTATTCTTTACACTCACTGTTTTAGTACGTGAATTCGACTTGAAGGGGTCAACGAAAAATTCTGAAAAGTTGATACGGCCGAGCTAAGACTTTGATGGTTATATTTCTGAAAACAGAATTTAAAAAAGTTAATCCGTTTTCAAGTTATCGTGCAAACGGCGGACGGCCGGATAAACGTACAGACCAAGGGCGCATTCTTATGCTAAAGCTCCTAATAAGCAAAGGCACCGATTTTGTAGGCTAAGAGCGAAAAGGCAAATAAACAAAAGGTGAAACGAGCGATGTCCACAAAAGTGTCGGCGTTTGCGGCCGTGTACACATCGAACAAAGAGAATAGCAAAGGTTCCAAATCAAACAAACTCGGCTGCATAGCTAACGACTTCGGAACGAACCAACTTGTTTTTCTTTATTCAGCGCAGTAAATAAAAGGTAGGTAGGTTGGTAGGTAGGTAGGTATGGAGGGTTAATTTTCAAAGATTGGAAGCGCTTATTGGAACAAGAGGCAAATCCGGATCCTGTAGGGCCCTAGGTGGGAAAACGAGGACCATCGGGCAAACAATTAAATCTTCGCAATTTGTAGCCTATTTTCCGTCGCGGGCAAACCTATTTGCGTTTGGACCAAATTCCCTCGTGCTCCGCTGAAAGATTGATGACATTCGGAAAAGACGAACATTTTCACGAGGACGACATTCGGCGCTCGGCGTTTACACACGGCGGCGGCGAAGCACCATTAGGAGAACTGCGCCGGAGAAAATGGACGAAGGGCAAACAGCCGACTCCATTAGGAGCAACTGGCAAACAGAAAAAGGGCTGGGAAAACACAGACTTCCAACTGACTTACCCTCACCCTTTTATCAGCTCTCCTTCCTCATTATTCACGTTATGCACTCACCCACACATTAGGCAACAATAGGCTTCTAATGCACAATCGACCTACCTCGAAAAGTAAAGTCACGTACAACACCATAATCTACACAAATCGAGTGCAACATAAATCTCCACTACTTCAGCAACACTTGTAGTAGTTGTACAGTAGAGCTCGATTTGTAACAGTCTAAATTCTATTAAACTGAAGGCATTATACAGAGCGTCTGCATGAAATAAGTTTCTTAGAGTGTAACCTTACCGTGTTGATAAACATGCAGTTGTTATGAACTTATGAACTGACGAAGTGCAAATGACAATTGTTAGAATGTACTTTAAAAAAAAATTTTTTTTTTGGACAGGCCTAGTAACAACGGTACACGTCATCAACGAGCCTCCTCGAGCTATAACACTGTACAACATGAAAAATCTCCTTTAGATGAAATAAGACTTTTCCCACGGCCTTCTAAAACTACCAGGCCTCAACACGGAAAACATAAAACACTGTTACGTCGAACTGGTGATGCTATTACAGATGTTAGTTCAACGTCACAATCTTAGTGCTTCAACTGATAGACTACAATGACGTAATTTGTTGTGCGCTAAAGTCACGTCACTGTTGACGTCATTTACTAATACACCAGAGACTGTATAGTTTTCACTTTCACTTTTGGTTTTATTATTAAAGTTGTTGTTGAGTGTTCGTCTACCATGCCGGAGTGCTGTGTGACTTATTTGCATCCCACTGCTCCCCCAACAAAAGGTTATGGGTCCAGACTGCGAGTTATTAATGAAGTGCAACTGTGAAAGATTCATCTAAAGTGCTTTATGTGTGAACATTGTGCGAGTTGAACTCCAAAACGATCGACGTTGAAAGGCACACACCACGCAGTAAGTACACCGAAAACTTTCACTTTTAATCATGGAAGCAGCTAACAAATTCGCTATAACGAAGCTCAATGACATGAACTATATAACATGGAAATATCGAATGACTGTTATCCTCAAAGCAGAAGGATTGTATTCAGCACTCGAAACGGCTGAGCCGCCCGCTGAACAGCAAGAAGCACATAACGGCTGGATAGTAAAAAACGATAAAGCCATGAGCTATATCACGTGCGCGTTAGAAGACAGCCAGTTAGCACAAATAATCACTCTCACTACTGCAAAAGCTATATGGGAGAAGCTGGCAAAGATGCATGCATCCAATATTGACATTAAAAAAATGGATATCTGGAGAGAGGTGGCGAAACTACGCATGAAAGATGATGAACTGTGGATAGATTACATCACACGAGGAAGAGCATTATGTGAAAAAGCTAGATCACTAGGCCTCGCCATCACTGAAAGAGAAGAAGCATTGAATATTTCTAAAGGCCTTTCTCGCAAATACAGATCAGTTGACATGATATTCAATGCCACAGAAAATATAAACATCGATCTTTTAAAACGAACATTGGCCGCTCAAGATGAAAAAGATGAAGATGACAACCAGAGAAAGTTAGCAGACAGTGTTTATCGAGTAAAATATCAAAGTAAAAAGAAGTATAATCCTGCCAAATGTTGGATCTGTAATAAACCTGGTCACAAACAAAAAGATTGCTGGTTCAAAAATGACAAGATAAATACACCTGAAGCACAAAAGAATAGTCGTTCTGTAAACAATACAGAAAATCGAGGAAAAACGTGGCAAAAACGAAGACCACCAGAAGTAAGAAATGCAACAAATAACTCTACATCGCAAAATGAAGCATGGAATGTTAGAGCTAACAACTCTACTTTAACTGATTGGCTTTTAGACTCAGGAGCGACAGCTCATATGTCACCGAATACAACGTTATTCACTGGTTACGAAGAAAAAGAAGAGCAAGTAAAAATGGCTGATGAAAGTGTTGCCAAAACCCAAGGAAAGGGAGCAATTTACTTACAAGGATCAAAACGTAACATTATGCTGACAAATGTTTTACATGTTCCCAATTTACGTGGAAATCTTGTGTCAGTCAGTAAAATAACAAGAGCTAACAACACAGTAGTTTTTGACAGCAACGGAGCTACAGTGTTAAATCAAGACGGACAAGTCGTCGCAACTGCGAAATTGAAAGATGACCTGTACATATTGAATACAAATGTGCAAAATCAAGAATACTGTGATGCAAATGTAGCAAAAGTAGCAAAACAGTCTATTGATCAAAAAGCACAAACTACTATAAGGGAAAGCAGTACAACTACTTCATTAAAAGAAAGTACAGCTTATGCAAAAGAATCAAAAATGTTATGGCATAAAAGAATAGGACACCTAAACGAAAAAGGACTTGACCAACTAAAGAAGAAACAAATGCTCCATGGACTAGACTATAAAGACGAAAAGATGCCACCATGTGACGCCTGCATTAAAGGCAAAATGGTGAGAAATCCGTTTCCAACCATTGGAAAATATCAGTCAACAAAACCTTTGGAACTCTTGCACCTAGATTTATGTGGTCCATTTCAGACTGAATCACTAAGTGGAAAAAGATATATACTAACAATAGTGGACGATTATTCACGAAAGGTATTCACCTTTTTTCTTACTCACAAAAATGAAGCAACGCAAAAATTAGAAAACTTCAAAAGAGGTGAAGAAGCAAGAACTGAAAATCAAATAAAAAGGATACGAAGTGATAATGGAAGAGAATTTGTGTGCGAAGAAATGAAACAGCTATTAGACAAATCTGGAATTCAACACCAAACAACCATCCCATATTCCCCACAAAGCAATGGGATTGCGGAAAGAGAAAACCGTACGTTGATAGATACTGTACGAACAATGTTAATTGATGCTGAGTTACCTCTTTCTTTTTGGGCCGAAGCAACAGCTACAGCTTCGTACATACGGAATTCATGCCCAACAAAAATAAACGTAAATGAAACACCAGAAGAACGATATAGCGGTAAGAAACCAACGGCAAGACATTTCAAAACATTTGGTTGCCTAGCGTATTATTGGCTTCCCAAACAAAGGCGAAAGAAATTACTGCCAAAAGCAAAAGAAGGTATATTTGTTGGTTATTCAAGAATGCATGCCGCCTATCGCATTTATGATCCAGAACTAAAAAGAAGTGTGGAAACTCGTGATGTGAAATTCATTGAAAATGAAAAAGGATCGAAATTGTTAAATAAAGAAGAGATTTACAAGAATAACGAACAGTTCGAGTACATACCATTGAATAACCATCCAGAAATGATTAACCAGGAAACCCGTGAAGATCAAACATTACAGGGAAATGAACTAAATGTTCCTCAACCTTTGAGAAGATCGCAAAGAATTCAAGAACGGAATCAACAGTTTGGAATTCCATTCTACCGTGAAGAATCAGAAACAGACTCAGATGAAGAAGATACTCAAGAAATGGTAAACAGAGTGACCTCCCTGTCAGTGACTCAGACAAAAGAAATAGTCACTCCAAAAACTTATGAAGACGCAATAACATCTCTGCAAAAGGAAAAAATGGCAAGAAGCAATGCAGGAAGAGATTACCTCCCTAACGTTACATAACACCTGGAAAATTGTTAACGCCCAAAACAGAAGAAAGTAATCAAAAGTAAGTGGGTATACCGTCTTAAAAAATACCCAGATGGGAGTGTGCAAAAATTTAAAGCACGTTTAGTTGGAGTAGGATGTTCACAAGATCCCGGAAAAGACTATAACGAAACCTACTCACCAGTAATACGTTTGGAAAGCTTGCGAACATTAATAGCTGTTGCCAAAATGAAAAACTATCACATGAAATGTTGTGATGTGAAAACAGCCTACTTGTATGGTAAATTAGAAGAAGATATTCTAATGGAACAACCTACAGGGTTCGAACTAGAAAATCCAAACACCCACGTTTGTAAGCTGTTACAAGGAATATACGGATTGAAACAATCAGGAAGAATATGGTACAAAACATTTGTAGAGTACCTAGAACAGATAGGCTTCAAAAAATCAGCATTTGACCAATGTGTCTTTATCTTCAAAGACAAATTGAATATAGTTTATTTGGCACTCTATGTCGATGACATTATGATCTTCGGAACAAGCCAGAAAGTCATTGATACAACAATCAAGAAAATACAAGAAAACTTCGAATTAACAGAAACGAACAATGACTCAATGCTAGGATGGGAAATTAACTGGAACGACCAAAAGGTGACATTATCACAACAATCCTATGCAAAAGAAATTCTAACAAAATTTGGACTGGTAAACTGTAAGCCATCAAAAACACCGTTGGAGCCAAATCAGAATTTGGAAGTATATGAAAATTCACCACGAGCCAATAGTACCCTTTATCAAGAAATATTGGGAAGTCTAATGTACCTGGTTAGTGGAACACGTCCAGATTTGGCTTGTGCAGTAACAGTGTTATCCCAGTATATCAAGGATCCCCGTCAAATACACCTAAATGCTGCGAGACATGTCTTGAAGTATGTAAAAGGGACAGTAAACCTTCAGCTTCACTATACAAACAAACCAGGACTGTTAACAGGATTTGCAGATGCCAGCTGGAATGATGGCAATGGGAACCAAAAATCATTGAGCGGATACGTCATCAAACTTGGAGAAAACGTTGTTACTTGGAAAAGCAAGAAACAATTGCATGTATCAACATCAACCTGCCAAAGTGAACTGACTGCAATATATGACTGTATTAAAGAACTCAAATGGATTCGAGGATTCATAGCAGAGTTGGACGCTATGGATTACTTGCCAACAACAATCAGTGTGTTTAATGATAATCAAGCAGCAATTCAAGTGAGTGATGGTATTGCTATGATCAACAAGGTACGGCATTTCATTCGCCTTGTTATGTATGTGAAAGATGAGGTTCTCTCAGGTAATTGCAAACTTTTATATCAGCCAGGAACAGAACTTTGTGCAGACATTTTTACAAAACCAGTAAGTAATTCTAAATTGCAAAAGGCGTTAAAGTTTATTGGTGTGTATTAATCTAATGTTAAGCAGTGTAATGTTCAGAAGGGAGGAAAAGTTCATTTTTGCTAAAGTGTTTACAAATGTAACATATTTTATGAAAGACATCAAATTGCGTCAGTGTAAAGGGGGAAATGATAGACTACAATGACGTAATTTGTTGTGCGCTAAAGTCACGTCACTGTTGACGTCATTTACTAATACACCAGAGACTGTATAGTTTTCACTTTCACTTTTGGTTTTATTATTAAAGTTGTTGTTGAGTGTTCGTCTACCATGCCGGAGTGCTGTGTGACTTATTTGCATCCCACTGCTCCCCCAACATCAACAATACATTACTGATGTCATGTTCAGGCCTGGTAGTTTCTAGGATGCCGTGCTTTTCCACACCGCGGCCTGTTTTTTTCGTCGGCTACGGTACGTACGTACAGACCTCACGACGAAACACGTCAAAATGGATTCAGGGATGGTCAAAATGTATATTTCCGTTGAAATCTGAAAACCGAAATTTTTCGCGATTACAATACTTCCTTTACTTCGTACAAGGATGTAAAAATTCATAGAAGCAGAGTTAAGAAAATGATATTAACGAACTGATATCTGAAACATAAGCAGTACAATTAAATCTTCTATTTCTATGTCACTTTGAATTGCATGGTATATTTTTCTCGGCAAAAAAAAACAAAAAACATTTCTCCAGTCTTGGGTTCGTGCTGAAGATGATGCCGATACTCTACCTCATCTAGATTCCATTTTATTTTTTCATCGCTGAAAATAGTAGTAGACAGCCATTCATTATCCTAAGCCATGTCTTTCCTAGCTGATCTATAACATACACTTAGCAAATACTTAATGAGTTCCAGTGGAGTGATCTGTGCACATGAATCGAGTGAGATTTGGAAATCAAGGTTTTCTCGGTAATCTAAAGAATACGTAGCAAAACAATACGTCTGCATTTTATTTTTTACACGTTGGTTTGAATTTAAAGCATCGTGAGGCTCACTTTTAGCGGAACCTTAACGATCGTATTCACCCATCATAAAATAATTCTAAGACAATATTTAGGGGACAAAAAATATAAATCAACTTTAAAATATTTAAGGTTCTAAAAGCCTCAAGCCTCAGGGTAAAAGCCCCACCGAAGGGATTCCTCTAACCAAAACAACATTTTTGCTTTTAATCAAATTCAAAGTCCACTTCACTCGCTTCGTCGGCCTATTTGGGTCGAGCCAAAGTGTCATTATCCTCGGTGGACCACTCAACCTAATGTCAAATTCAAAACCTCATGGTCTACCGTGGTATTTATTCGTAGTTTCATTCCTCTGTTTTTTCAAATGGCAAGTTTTCATAAGAACAAGAAGAGGAGGGGGGGGGGGGGAAGCTAAAACAGAAGTAATAATAATAATAAATCAACTTTCATTCCTTTTTAATTTCTCTTTCAGCTGCGTTTCGGAAATGCCAAGTTTCATTAAACGTCGGGTCTTCATAGAAAATATTATCGAGTAATAAAATTGATCCAATTAAGAATCCGAAGCAGCAGAAATAAATTAAAGATGAAGAAGAAGTCAAAATGGCCCTGCTGGAAACTTAAAAACTGGCACTAGCGATAGTCTATTGGGCTCGAACAAGTCAATGGGCGTCAGCGGTAGGCAACAACTCCTTCCATTAAGGCAGCAGCAGACGAAGGAATAAAAGAGCCCTCCCCGTTTTAAATTTTAATACGTAAATGGAAATTCTCTCGAACCGTAAGCGATTAAAATCCAATCTTCCAAAATTCAAATGGGGGGGGGGGAGGAGGGGTAGTGATGGAATGGAGATAAAGTGGAGGGGTAGGCAGAAGAAGGGGAAAAGAGAACAAGAGAACATTGATGTAATGTTACAAGGAAAAAAAGAGCGATCGGGAAAGAAGGAGATGGATGGGTAATAGCAGTGACTAAATAAGAGGCCAATAAAGATAAACGAACAAAGAGCCACGGGAGTCTACAAAAAACAAGAGATGTCCACTCGCCAACAACAACAAAAAAATGTAATACATAATATAAAACAATATAGTAGTAATTAAAAAAAAAATAAGAACCCAACCCCTTTTTCTAAGTCCGCCCTTTTAATTACACTTTTATTTTGCCGGTCGACTGCAGACAGGCGTAATCTGCCCGCGGATGAAATGACGCCTATGTGCTTCTGGCCCCAGGGCAATCATCCCCCATACGAAAAGGGGAGACAACAGTAACCTCGACAACAACAACAGAAGACAGCACCAAAAATTAACACAAACTGCAGTTCCCCCGTTTGAAACAATAAAGTGAACGCAATTCTCATGTAGCTTCACTGCGGCGAAAAAGTAAGTACAAAGGCGACAATAAAAATACGCCAAGTGCAAAATAGGCTAATAATATTAATAAAATTAGCCGAGTGTAAAGGAGGGTGTTACAAGAATAATTACAACGCCTGGGAAAATAATGAGCCCGCCCTCTTCGTCGACATAACGACGACACTCCACGAAGTCACGAGTTTCGCAAACGATTCACATTCACCTGCCCACATGACAACGTAGAAAAGGAAAATAAAATTTCCGACGCGATATGGACTCGGACCACGACTTTCGCTACTGTGGGGACAGTGATTCCAAGCTGTTCTCTATGCCCATATGGATTTCCGTGTACTCACAACTCGCCTCAATCGGCAGATCGGCATCCTCCTTACCCTTAAATCTCAATTGGTTTAGAGCAGCGACAGCAAAAGTCGAGCTTCCTGGTTCGAGTCCAGGTCGCGGAATTTTTCTTTCCCTCTTCTACATTGTTATTAAGATATGCTTGAAGATATTTTTCAGTTTATTTATCTTCTCTTTCAGTTCTCCACATAATTTCCTCCTCTAGTTTGAGCCACAGAAAGTTTAGAGCAACGGTATACAACAAATTTGCTTGTGCCGGTGTCGCGAATGCACCATTTTCTTCCATGATCCAATTTGCGTTGCTTTTTTAAATTAATTAGTGTATTGTAAACATTTTTCTTATTCTTCTCAGTATTTGCATTGATTGGATATTCTTTAAGCATAATTTCAAAACAAATATATTGAAAACCAGAACGATTTGGACTAAAATTGTTAAATTATTATGTTTCCTTAAATTATTAATCATTAACCTTAGCGACATTTTGCTCATATTGGATCCAAATCGATACACGCCTGCTTCTGATTCGGATTATTTACAGTGTTTATATATTTTTACTATCATGTCGCGACCCATAAAAATTTAGGCGCGACCTAAATGCTAGTCTAGAGACGCCTAGAATTGCGATGCTCCACTCATGACCGACCATCCCATTCGAATTATTTTCCTTTCGTTCATTACAGAATTAAAAAACTTAATTATCAAACAGACAGACAGACAGACAAGAGAATGCGCCTGCCAAAGCGAAGCCAATTGGCCTGGTTGTGACGAGTCCTGTCATCGCTTCCCATGTGAACAAGCTAAATTAGGGAATGTAATGCGCTAAACAATGGTGGCCATTATCATAATTTTGTGGCTAATCATCTCCTTAAATCCGTATAATTACACTTTATCCATTCGTTTTGCATATCGAACGCGGCAAATGATTTTATTCAATGTCCCTAGATAAGGGGGCTTGTCCTAGATAAACAGCGACCAAAAGACGTCAAGAAGTCACTAGTGGCAAACACCTGTCCCCAAAATCTCGTTATAAAGCAGAATGATGTCCGTCCTTTCGGGAGTCCATCTCTGACATGGAAGCACGGACAGTTGCTCTTGGGTACCGTTTCCGTCTTACATATCCAAAAAAAATATCGAGACGACAGACGGCGAGCAACAAATCTTTCCGTCTATCCAATAACCGAACACCCTCTCATGTTTTCCTTTTTGCCCCTCCCCCCCCAAACAAATCTCCGCCTTTCTTTCTACTTGGCCTAATGAAGTTATCAACAGAAAAATAATAATAAAAATCGAATCCATCGATAAAACGAACAGGGTCCATTGATTAATGAATCAATCTATTCGTGACATTTATATCCATCTACTCAATAAGAGCATCACAGACCCGTCCTTTCAACGTCATGCATAAATCAATTTTTGCACGGGTTTATTTGACCCACACTTTTTATGTGCGTTTTCATTAATATTATATTTATTTATTTATTTTTCTCTTTTTTAAGTCTCCGCTGTTTCGTCGCGACTACAACTTTTCCCGTCCATCAAAAGCAGGTGGTGATGCGAAACAATCTACAGAGTTACAACAACAACATTTACATATGTTCCCGTTTTCTTTTTTTTTTCATTTTTAACATTTCTAAAAGGGAGAGCTGCCCTATTTTTCCTCTTCAATGTTATACAACAATAGAACAGCATTCGTGTCTTGGTAGACGAGACAAACACGCAAAATGACAATTTACTAAATTTTTCTTCCCTCCTCCATCCCGAAATAGTTAACGATTTCAAAAGACAAATGACAACAACAAACCTCATCTGGAGAACGTCCCTAAAGAGCATTCCAATGTCGGAAGCCATTCAAAATAAAAAATAAAAATAAATTTCGACACAAGCGTATATATTTGGACGACGCCGCACCAATCAAAAGGTAAGACGCAATAATGACAAATGCGCCGGTGTCCAACCTTTTCTGGACCGCCTCGCCCAACAAAACTTTGCCAAGGGCCGCACCTAGACGACCGCAATCTAACCTGCCGCATCCAACATACAAACGCATTTTATTGTTTACAGGGCGATTCAAAAACGCGCTCATTTCTAAATTAATTTTAGAATGGGCTTGAAGATCAATGTCGTTCAATAATAAGAAATAAACGGTCTAGGATTAGCAATAAAGATTCATTTAATGCCGACGCGTTTCGGGATTATCACCACCAACTACGAACAAGAAACGTACGAGGATTGTTCAATAGAGGCACGTTTAGAGGCTGGGAAGCTATTTTTATTCAAAGATTTAATTAAAAGAAATCTCAATGAACATAAGGCATGAATCCCATCGGTGCACTTCATTGTTGGCGGAACCATTGCATAAAATCACGTCGGAATTGAAGCGCTGTCTTTCTAGTAATTGCTTTGGAGGGCCAGAGACTTGGAAATCGTACGAGGACAAATTCTAGGACCTCCCAAAGTATGCGACGGAGCAGATCTTCAATCTTACGGGTTACATGAGGACCGGGATTACCATACACAAGGATAACACAGTTTGTGAATTTCTCTGGATGGTTATTCTTACGCCCTTCAGATAAAAAAAATTGAATAACAGCACGCAGATCCTCTTTGAACAGATAACCTATCATGAACAATACCATCTTGCAACTGAATCACAACTCTTAGAAAGAAGCAAACAGTTAATATGTACATGTATGTATAACGCAGTCAGTATCCACAGTTACAGGATTGTTGCTCGTTCTACTTTGGTCACGTGACTTTTTAGTGCCCTGGCCTGTCTTTCTCGTGGGCTACGCCCTATCTATAATGATGTAGCAATATTACGTTTCATTGCGGAGGCCTTCTCTCTGGGTGGCTACGGTCATCCCCGACTATTTAACCAAGAGAGTAACTGTATTCAACAATAGCTCTTTATCAAAAGTTGCTTGATTCTCCAAAAGCTTATTTGTCTTGATACAATCATATCTTTTAATCCTCTGATCTGTGCACACGTGAGAATTCCATTTCTGCTATATTTACCCCCTATTGCATGACTTTGGCTACAGACCAAACTTAATGCATTTTAAAAATCGTACAACGTAACAAAACTATCAGCCAACGTTA
>JAHWFO010028035.1:1715141-1726655 GCA_023313115.1 Rhysida immarginata | reverse complement strand
CCCTCGCTTCGCATCACTCACTCACTCCCTCACACGCTTACTCACTCACTCACTCACTCACTCACCTACTCTCCCATCAAAACACTCCAAATCAATGAGGGACAACAGAGAGAAAGAGAGAGAGAGAGAGTGAGAGTGAGTAAGAGAGACACACATACTCACAATATACACACACGCATAATATTATTATTATTATTAAACAAGTGGCCTTCTTTTCAAAGCAATCCTTTTAATTTAAGAGAATGAACTTATAAAAACAAAAAACACAGACTAAAAAGAGCTAAAACAATAAATAAGTAGTAAGTAAAAAAAACAAAACGAAGTATCCATAATGGGGGTCTTCAACGACGAATGATGATTGAGGCCATAATTCACGTTTATGACGAGTGTCAACACACACGGGCTGATGCTGCTCCACGCCGACGCATACACACTCTTAACGACGACGACAATAACAACAACAACAACAACAACAAAACAAAAGTGAATTTTTTTTTTGCATGCTGCTGGCCTACTAAGAAAGGAGGAGGAGTAGGATGGCTACTTACCCTCGGCTGAGCCATGTACTGTTTGCTCTCTGCTCCGGTACAAGGAGTGCCCTGACGTGAGTTGGGAGTAGCGCCGTCGAGTAGTCACACTGTTTTAGCCTGCGCGTCCCGCGTGGCGATGATGATTGGTGGGCGGGGGGAGGGCCGGGCGCGCACACACTCACTCGCTCTCTCGCTCACTCACGCACGCACGCACGCACCCTCTCACTCACTCACACACTCACACGCCCGTTGTCGTGTCGTTGCGAAGAAGACGCAGCAGCTTTTATTTTCCCGGACGACACAGGTAACTCACACTCGGTGTCGATGTTGCGGCGCGGGAGCCAGGCGCGGGAGCCAGGAGGAGAAGAGCGTGCTCCGCGGGCGTCAACATGCAGAAGGAGCGCTCGCGCCTGGGCTCCGCTCGAGGTTGCTCGTGGCTCGCGCAGTCAAAACTGTCAATCACCGAGCTGTTACTATAACAGTGGTAATGAATGAGCTGTCAGTCGGTGTCTGGTGCGTGTGTGCCGAGGGCGATCGGCGCAGTCCGTGTGCGCACCCACCACGCAACAGTCCAACTTGGGGCCGGGCCTCCTTTCCTTCAGTGGGGCGACCGCCGCCGACTCATTTGCATAGTTGGGAACGAGAGTGTCTGTGTGTGTGAGAGCGCGTGAGTGAGTGAGAGAGAGCGAGCGAGCGTGGCGCGGGGCGCTCGAGTAGATATGTGGATGGATAGATGGATAGGATAGGAGAAGGAGGAGGAGGGCGCGTCCACCGCCACGGACGACAAGATACGCCGGCGAAGGCGAGCTCCACTCGTTTTGATACATGGCGTGATTGCGCGGGCACGCTCATCTGCTTTGGTGGAGGACCGTGCCATTTTCTGTTGCGGGGAGGTCACTGTCGCCGGCAGCGGGCTCCCAAACCCTGACCCAACTCACTCACTGCCATTTGCAACTACAAAAAAAGAGAAGAGAACAGCAGTAGCAGCAGGAAGAAGAAGAGGAGACAAAGCAGCAGAGAGCGACAGTCGAGGGGAGAAAAGCCCAGCGCTTCGCAGGACAGAAACGCGTGGTGAGCATCAACGCTGGTGAAGCCCGCGAAAACACGTGCGCAGCTTTCCATTCATTTCCAACGTGGAAACGAACTCGAGCAACCAACACTATCCCGCGTCCCGTTCTCGGGCCCAGTAATAAACGGGTGGCCAAAGCGGATGATCTCGGTGAGCTGAGGCGACATTTTCCCCCGACACCCGAGCTGTGGATAAACAAGTGAGTGTGGAGGCTGTAAAGCCATAAAATTATCTCGTGCGCCCCGGGTCCTTGAACAGCCTGGCGCTCGAGGAGTCATTCCTCTGTGGTTTCGCAGTCGTATAACAGTTTGCGATAATTGCCTCCTCATCATGCCTCCTCCTTCCTTCGAGGGAACCTCTCCCAGGCCCACGGACACTCCAACGCATTCGCCCGCCTCTCCGCCCATCCGTCCCGCAGACCCAAAACTTTTCTTCTAAACTCTTATTTTCAATGTATTCCTTTTTCCCCAATGCGTTTCTTGCTTTGTCGTCATTTACAGGGAAATCGATTAATTTCAAATGCCATGGGGAATATTCATTTGACGAAAGAGTAAGTCGGCTTCAGAACAATGTAGCTTCAAATAGTTGTTTAGTCGCAAATATTCAAATGTCCATTGAATTCTCTACTTTAAACATTCTCCATGGTATTTTAAGCAAGTAGACTCGGGATTATCATTAAGGTAAATACAGTAGCCATTTAATGCGTTGGATAAACAAAATATTTTCAATTAATTTTTTGATACAAAAGTATTTAGCATTTTTTTTTTTTTTAAGATTTACCGCGCGCATCGGTTCAGTTAACCCGGAGCCTCGGATAACCTGGACTCTGCTAACCGGAGTCTATTGATAGTACGAGGGTTATTCGTAAAATAAGGTCGGTCCGTTTTGCAATAAAAACAAAACTGCTATATACATTTTCAAATTTTTTTCTTTACCAGATTCTATGTACCTTTAACTATTTTTTCCACATAGTTGCCAAGTTTATTTAAGCACTTGTCATAGCGCTCAATGTACTTCCGCATGATCACTTCATAGAAGCTGCCGATGATCTCCTTTAGTTCCCGGAACACGTGGTAGCCACTGGACATGAGATCCAGATTGTATGGCGGGTGGTCAAGTTGTTCCCAACTAATCAGTTTTTTTGTTTGGGAACAACCTGACCATCCGCCTTACAGCCCGGACCTCGCGTCCAGTGGCTACCACCTTATTCCAGGATCTAAAAGATCATCGGCAGCCTGCATTTTAGCGACGATGAACAAGTGAAAACTGCGTGATTTTCTATGAAGTGATCATACGGGAAGTACATTGAGCGCTATGACTAGTGTTTAAATAAACGTGGAAAGTATGTGGAAAAATAGTTAAAGGTACATAGAATCTGGTAAAGAAACAATTTTGAAAATATTTAGAGTAATTTTGTTTTTATTGCATAATGGGCCTTACTTTACCAATAACCCTCGTACATTCCCCTAAGGCAAAATGCATTTAAGTAACTTTAAAAAGTATTTAGCGATATTTATAGATTATTATTATTATTATTAGACTTGGAGTACGTGAATAAACTAATAAAATAACCCTGACAGGCACTTCAATGTACCAATTTGTTGTTGGATATTAAAGAGCTTGTTTGCTAAACTCCTCCACAAAAATCGCGACAGTGATTTTTTTACACCTTACTACAACTCCAAAGACAACTCATTCCATAAAAGTCATAACATTGCCCCGGTGCAGGATAGATAGTCCCGACCTGGGAATTAGATGACTGCTCTGACCAGCCCAAAGAATATAGACCATGCCTCAGTGGCTTAATGGGTTAAGAACCGTTCGTGCGATGAGCCGAAGATTCCTGGTTCGAGCCCAAACTCTGGAACTTTCTTTCCTATTTTTCATTTGTAATAAGAAAAGTACCACGGTCTCCTAGAAACTACCAGTCCTGAACATGGAAAGTGCAAAACATTGTTCTGGGGGTGCTATTGCAGTAGTAAGTCACAATCAACAATACAATATTGACGTCAAGTTCAGGTCTGGTGGTTACTAGAAGCCGTGAAAGTACCCAACAATATCACCTAACTAGCAAATCTTGCGACAATCGGAGTTTGATAAGAACACGTTTCAGTTAAAGATTGGTACTTACAGTTGGGAGTACCATGTCCATTCCAAAAGAGACTTTGTCTAAAATCAGGGGTATTCAACCACTCCAGTGTATTTTGAAGGAGGGTGCAGAAACTCGACAACGTCACTCGATAGAATAACTTGCTTCTTAAAGTTCAAAGTGGCCCTTTGTGATAGATTAAAAGCCAACAACAACACTCTTCTCCAGCCCTCTTAATTCTATTCAATGTATGTACCACACAGTGAGGAATTAAAATGTTTTCTTCTTCTTCTTCTTCTTCTTCTATCTATCTATCTCGCGATATCTTCAAAAGGGGGTCCCAAGAGCCACCCCCCCCCCCCTACCCGTCGCATTTTGTTTCGGCTGAGTTATCTATCAATTTCCCAATCTCTTCCGCTTTATCACCATCAATCAAACGTCGAAGTAAATAGTTTGGACATAAATCTTACAAGTGGAGAGCTTGACACGAACATCGCCTTTTATCTCGCTCACTTGTCTCCGTGTAAACAACGTGGGTCGGTCGGCGGGCGGGCTGCTGCCGTTATCTCGCGTTTTCGCAACGGCTCCGGAGAAGAAAGCGAGCGCCGGCGACGCTTTCGGAGTCACCGGCCTCGACCGACTCAAGGTTCGCTTTGCTTAGTTCCCTCAACTCCCATTTTTAAAAACTTAAAACTACGTACTTTAGTTACATTAACTAGAATAACTTTCCAATCAATAATAACAGACTTAGTCCTTAAAATTATTCCTCTTTCCAACGAGCAGCTCACGTACCCTCCAATCGGGATCCACTCGTCCTCGGTCGTGCATATAATAATCTTAAAAATAAAAAAAAAGAAATTAAAAAAGAAAAAAAAAATTATTGATTTTTTTTCCTTTTCGTATTAGTCATTCCCTGATTTAGTATTTATCAACAGGAATCGCGCGCTTTATTTGCAGGGCCGCGACGATGATAAGTTTATCGCTTCTCCTCCCTTAAACGCAGAGTATCTCCAAATTGACGACACAGTTTACCTCTTCGTACGATCCGAGCCATTGAAATTTATCACCGCACCAGCAGCAGGCTATCCATATCGAGTGAGCATAGGCGAGTACTGCCCAACCCACCCTGCCACTGAATAGCCACGCAAGTAAGAGACGATAAAGATCGCAAATAGCAATAAGTTGGCCATAAACGTGCACTCGATCTAGTTGCGCAATTCTATCGAATCTTCTTTGTTTATTAATTAATAAAAATAATCTCCAGCCTCGCTTTAATAGCACTGCACGAACCTCTTCAAATGTGCCTTAAATACTCTCTCCTAACCCCCAGTGTTTTATTATATTTTACTAATTCCGCTTTGTGGAGCTTGTACGAGGGCGAGTCAAATGAAAGTGATCCAATGCGAATATAGGACAAACAGAGTACTTTATTTAAAAGTAGTCTCCATGAGCATTTAGACATTTGTCCCACTGACTAAGGAGCCGCGTGATTCCCCTCTCATAAAACTCCTTGGGTTGCTGTTTCAAAATGTCTGTAACTGACTCCTTCACGTCATCATCCGACACGAATCTGGTTCCTTTGAGCTGTTTTTTCAATTGTCCGAAAATGTAGAAATCGCAAGGCGAGAGGTCGGGGCTGTATGGTGGATGTTGCAGCGTTTCCCACTTGTGTTGGTGGTGATGGCACGGTGGCTTTGGCCCGGTCTTGGATCGTCTTTGCAACTTTTACGTCCTTCTTTGAACTGTTTACTCCAACGCTTCACAGTGGCCACTGAAATACAATGTTGGGAAACACCTTGTGCAGCCATACGGCGACTAATTTCGTGTTGGGAAACACCTTCAGCTGTCAAAAACCCGACCACACCACGCTGTTCATCTTTTGGAGCGTCCATTATGTCACGCAACCGTGTTCAACCCAGTGTATGAGAGCATTAAACAACTTTTATCCTCACGCCTACATACGTGTCACTTTCGTAAATGAGGTGCCTGTGTTTGCTATGCGCAGATAATGAACCGAAGCATTTTTCGGCGGGATGGGTTGGCTCACTTTTATTTGACTCGCCCGCGTAGTTTCATTTCTCTCAATCTCGTCCATAAGAGGAGTTACAATGACACACAGGAGTGGAGTTAGTGAAGCAAAGACTAAACTGGCTATGACGGTACCAACTGTTTTTTAGCCTGTTTTGATCTCACTATTTGTGTAGCCTACACGGTATCTTGTAACTGCTTGTACTGATTAATAAGATGACAGCCAGTACTAATTTTTCAGAACAAATTTATCGTTCACAGATTTACTTAGGGGTCTTCTAAATAGTGGAAGTGTCAAGAGTTTTTGTAAAAGTTGTCTAGATGTCCTATAGGGCCGTCTTAAGACATGAGCAAGGATCAGAGTCCCATGCTCGTGTAAGTACAGTCTGGTGCAAAAAGGTTTTTACCTGCTCCGTAGGAACTGAGCTTACCGGCTGTTGATCGGTTGCAAAATCAGGTACTTTTACTGAGAGTCAAGACAGATTAGACTGGACCTGTCCCTTCTGAATGAAAACAGAGTAGCAGCAGGTATACGCTTAGGATGTGCTATTCACGTGCTCAACTTACGTCTAAACCTTTATGCACTAGACTGTACAGTGTCATAAGAATAAACATTGCTAGTATGGATCGGTACTATTCACCAACCGTGGATTTAAGACATTTTTAATCCTGGGTGGTGGAGGTCCCAGTGCTTTGCTTTATATCCAGTGTCCAGAATAATATTAAGGCGGTCTTGATTTCTTATATCTTAAGTGAAATAAATTTACTCCGGAACGCGTTATAGCCTCATTTGTTTTCCTTTACATTACTGTAAAGTTTGGGCCAGTTGTCCCAGTGGGGTCGGATTTGTGACGGCAGCAATCACGTGGTCTTTAGAACTATAGTGTGTCCCAAATTGATGTATACATGCTTTGAAAAGTTATAGGCTGAGCAACGGCATGAGATAGAAATCTAAGGTTTGTTGAGTATGATCCAGACGGCGCTGGAAAAGCATAGCAACACGTTCATTATTGTTCATTTGTTTATAAACCAAAATGGGGGTATTATTCGATGAATGTAAGTGTTACTGAAAAGTGGAGAATGTTGTTGAGGTTGAATACGGTACACCATCGCCAACAAGGGGCTCCACCTAACTTTCATGTCAATCAGAGAACTTTCCTCGATCACACATTCAATCACAGATGGATAGGACGAAGAGGAAGTGCTACGGAGTTCCCGCCTCGATCTCCCGATCTAATCCCTCTCGACTTCTACCTTTGGGGAACTTAAAGAACGCGCTGTACGCCACAAACACTGACGGAATTAAGAGATCAGATTGCACATTCCATCAATGATATTATTCCATTAGCTACAGTCGGTATGTCGCTCTGTTCGACGTCGGTGTTGGGAGTGTACTGTGGCAGAAGGTGGACATATTGAACATGGACGGGCTCAAGGAAGTTTAAGGAATAAAATACAACAAATCTTATCTCATTTCGTTGCTGAAGTTATAACGTTTCAAAGAGTGTATACATCAATTTGGGACACTCCGTATTAACAAGATCGGTGGAGAAATAGGAGATCTTAAGGAATCCTCATAAAAACAAAATCCAGAGAGTGATCACATATGGGGACCGAGTTGGCTAAGCCATCAGCCCTGCCGGTCAAATCCAGCAACTGTGCTTCAGAGGGGACGCTTGCCGTATCCCAATACCGGTCCACCCAGAACCAAACTGGCCGAGATAAAAGTTAATGCAACAGGGACATTTCAACCCATTTCTATAATTCGTCGCAATAATTTTTTATTAAAAGTCTTCTTCTCTGGACTATGTAAAAAAAAAGCCTTGGGCGAATGGGAGGAAACACCAAAATGAAAACCACCAATTTCAGCGGCAAAATTTTGGTATGTTTGCCTATGCTTGACCACCAACAAGAAGTATAAGAATTTTTTTGAAAAGAATAAGGAACACGATGTCGACATGAGTAAAAGTTCTTTTTTATTATTAAGAAAAGCTCTTCTGTTCTGGTCCCATTCAAGCGAATTACTTTACACCCGTCTGTTTTTTGTCGAGGAGGCGTTTGGAGTCCAACTGTACACACAACTCCATTTCGTCTTCGGAAAAAACCCATGAAATCTACAATGCTGTACTGGACGACGACGACGAACAACAATCACCTTTCTCTCGTTGCCTCAAATAGGCGTTTGAGGGCGCCGGGTGACTGAGTACATTAAAATAGACGCCGAGATGGCAGATCTTTGATACGTTTTCTAATTCTACCTCACGAATCTGAACTAGAAAAGAATAGGCCTATCTGGGATTTTTTTAACAATCAGATTAACTATAGCACGTAATGTAAAAGATGACAAAGTACCGAAGGAACAGAGAGGAACGATTTCCTGTTGAGATGGACATCCAACCCGAGATCGAAAACGAGTTCAATCTGACGACATGGTTCATTTATAGTAATGGAACTTAAAAGGCCCAAAAAAAAAAAACGGGGGGAGGGGGAGAACTGGATTTACTTCGATTTATTCTAACAATAATTTTATTGAAATCATAATGAATCCGGGGCCTGAAGAAAGGCGAATTGACACTCGAGTACCCAAAACGCATAAATATGTCGTCCCTTTTCGAAAAGGGGAGATTTGTTCGAGAAAAAAAAAACATACCCAAGACCCGCTCTTGCCGTTCCTGAATGCATCAGCGCAGGATCATGATTTACTGCATCCCTATAAATCATGCCGCTAGAAATGTATGCGGGCATGCGATGCGATAGCTGAGAGCAAAACACGCAACGCACGGTACCAGAGCCGCCTGTGGTTTACACTCAGCTTCAAAGCGCTACAGGTGGGACCTCTTCTCCAAAGCTTCTTATGTTTGCGTAACCTTTTCCTCCACCTGTTTTTTTTAATTAAACCCTGGATGCAAAACCGACGTCATTACTCAAATTTGCATTTCAACATTTTTCCCGTTTTTTTATTCCGCCATTTTAATGAAATGCACCAACACGTAAAGGAAAAGTGTACGAGAGGGGGGTTACCTCAACGTGAGGTAGAGCTGGTGAGGCAAAGGAAGGGGCTGATGTTGCTCTTTTTTGACTCTCTCTCTCTCTCTCACACACACACACACAGAGATAAAGCTGTTTAAATAGGAAAGCCGAGCTCGTATAGCCAAGCGGGATGAAAGGTTCCGTGAAAGATTTAGGATCCATCGGATCGAACAAAGGGCTCGGATAACGAGGGTATCGAATGTATAATGACGATGCTTCACTAAGGAGCACTTGAGGAGAAGAATCGACGGGAAAAAAAGGAGGGGGAGGATGCGGCACCAGCAACCACACGGACAGACAGCGCCATAACGCTGCAGCGGGACAATCGGTAAATCAAACTCCCACCCGAAAAGAAAAGCCTGTTGCGTACTGGAAACTGAAGGACCCGTCTCCTCCTCCGCTTTACATAGCCCCCCTCCCCCGCCCCGCCAAACCCATACCCACTGCCGCCTCTCGAGGTTTAATAACATTATTTACGGGGGCGAGCGACGACGAGTTGCTCAGAATGATTTTTGTTGAACGCATGCGCAGTGTGGGCCAGGAGGTGGTGGTGGTGAGCGGGGGGGGGGGGGGGGGGGTGCTGCTCAAACGGGAACTTCTCATGGTCGAGTGAGCTACACAAGAGAGAGAACGAGGAGGAAAAGAGCGCGGAGGGCACAGGCAAAACTTTGTTTCTCTTTCGTTTTAAATTGGAATTCTTTGGAGAGCGAAACTTATTATGTCAGGCCACCCATCCACCCACCCAACCAAGAAACTTTTGGACGATGGCAGGGGAGGGGGGGGGGATGGGGAAAGCGGAAAAGGTGTGTATGTGTTCGTGTGTGTGCGTGTGTGTGTTTGTTGAAGAAGGCGGAGTTGGTATCCACCTTCGTCTCATGCGTTGCCCGCTCTGGTTGGCTGAGAGGCCGACAGGCGAGCCAGAGTTCGACACGGGCAGATTAGCCGAGGTCCGTCCTCCTGGCTCCGCCTCTCGATTCCCATCCCACCCACCTCTCTTTCGCAGACCCCCACCTAAACACACACACACACGCAGTGCTTAGCAACTCCTCAGCCACTTGGCAGTTCTCACGCGTACCCTCCTGGAGAGCGGCACCTACTTCGACATTGTCGCCGGGCTTTGCCTCGACTCGCTCCCCGCCTCGACAGCCCGCGACGACGGCAACCTCGGCCGTCGCTGCTCCCTCTATCACGCTCTTCCTCATCCTCGCTCCAAAAGCCTCTCTAAACCCCCTCAATGGCAGCAGTATCAGCACCCAGGACACTCCGCATTCTCTTACCAGCCCAGTACGTACTCTCATTATTGGCTTCTCTTTTGCTTACGTTCTATGTTGTTCTCATCGACATGTCTCGCTTAGCATGTTACTACGATTCTCCAGTCTTCCTTTGCAAGTATGTTTCGCATGCCCCACTAGAGACAGAAAATCCTACTAATGAACACGAGAAGGCAGGTCTGATTAAAACAGGGTATCAGAAACATGGTATGATATTTAACGAATCAAACGCGTACTTTATTGATGACTAAGAACAAAACTTCCAACCCTGATTCTTGAAAAATGCTTGAACTTATCGACTTATGGGTTCAATGGAGCCGATTAAAGTTTCTATTTAAGGAATCATTAACAAAGAAAGAACTAGTTATCGTCGTCAAAAGCATCGATGTGCTTAAACTTGTATAGGGCAGTACCGTTGTTTAGTCTGCTGTAATAGAGTTTAAACCGCATAGAATAATCTGATATGTACTGCATTGTCAACTTCGAAATATTGTTCCATTATAAAGAACTTATTCTTCTGTTGATCTATTAACCCTAAATAGTATCATCCTTTAGGCAAAATTAAAGGAACTGTGCAGGACTTTCGTGGATATAATACATCCTAACAAAAACATCATCATGGCATGTAATCTACCAAATTGCTGCAATCCCATGTATCCTACACCTAAGCTGCTTCGTCAAAACATTTTTAAGCTACAATCTAATTCTTCTGAGTTAAGACAAATATCCTAATTAGAATACAAAATCGCTATTATTATTATTATTATTATTATTATTATTATTATTATTATTATTCTTTTGAAATTTTATGTTCGCGCTCTCCCTTCACAACTCTTAAGATAAACTGTTACGTAAGTGCCCTTTCTACTCTTCCGAATAAACGTTCCAGCTCCCCGACTTTCAATCTCGATGAAATCACAAACTATCTTTTAACGTCTATAACACGAAGTCGAACATGCCCTCGTCCCAGACTCGTTTTTTTCCCCAATTCATTCCATTCCACAAAAACGGAACGAAAAACAGTTTCCGCCGGCGCCCGAACGCCTCGACACTGCGAGACACAGCCGTGGCGTCCGCTTCAGTGCTTCTTCGGGGCACGTACTCCGACTGGCAACTGAATCGATACACCATTAAACGGACACACAAAAAATACCAAAGAAGAATGCGGGGAAGATGGAAGCCGAGGTTTTAATTGTGGTGACGACAATTTCGCCTCCCGTTGAACGGGCCCCTGGTCATTAAGGCGTCCGGCAAACCAATTGACTTTTAAAAGGCATTCTCGACAAAAAAAGAGAAAAAAAACAAACAAACAAAAAAAAAAAAAAAACTTAACCAGGGCATTGGCGGAGGCAGGAAAAGAAGGAAGAAAGCTACGAGCGATATTTGTTTTCCAAATGAGGATCTATTGGCACCTGAACACCTATCAGTTCACGCGAGAAAAATAAAAATTTTTAAAAAACAAAAACAATACTCTTAATCGCGTTCCATGTTCGCATC
>JAHWFO010028035.1:1682973-1715041 GCA_023313115.1 Rhysida immarginata | reverse complement strand
GCATAAAAATCAAATCAGGAATTCAACCACGTACACAGACACACAACGACTATTAAAATTTTTAAATCCTTTCAGCTATATAAAACCCCCATTCATTCAGAATCTATGAACTTGTTAATCTCTTGCAATTCTTAAACCATTGTCCATTCTTATCAATTGACGATACTGTGTTCAAAAATCAAAACGACTAACATTTATTATTACACTGTATTATTATTATTATTATTATTATTATTACACAGTCAAAATCTAAAATTGACTTTTTTTTTGTAATTTGTAAAAACAATTGTTACATAACGAAATGCATGCCAATAGCACTGGTCAACAACATTTTTGCTACTGGGGAAAATATAGTGTTCTAGACTAATTTGAGTGTGCTGATTCCAAATCTGAACTCCAAATTTCCCTATCACGTCAGGATCTCGAGCTATAGAAATAGTTTTAATTTTAATGGTAGCCATTGTTTAAATTTGCCATTATGAGACTGTTTTACACAACTGACGTGATAGAGAAATTTGGAGTTCAGATTTGGAATCAGCACCCTCAAATTAGTCTAGAACACCTACAATTGGCAAAGTTGCAGTTCTACTGGATAAATATACACGTCGAAACGTAGAAAATGAACTATATGAAATATCTTCAAAACGAGAACCAATAAAAATTTTTAATGTTTATATTCGTATTTAGCACCACCAAAATACTAGAGAAAAAACTTTTTAAGTCCGTAACAGTTTCAGTGTTGAGCAGTGTTATTATTAATGCCGGTCAGAGTTGACTCTGCAGCCCAGTGTCTCCATATAAAACCATCTCTATCGAGTCATCTTCTTGTCAGATAAAACCATCTCCATCGAGTCATGTCCATTTTCATATTTCTTGGCCTCATAGGGTTGACGCGAGTCATGGCGAAGTAAGCTGCGCGGCGAAATTAAGGCAGAGGAGTCTCAACGATTTTCTATTCGTTCTCACGTTCCATGATTAAGAGCAAAATAAGGATTCCATTTCCATTATAGAATTACCTTTAACATGCTATCATACACCACGTTCGTAGCACTTAATTTACTGACGACTGGCCAACATTTGCGAACGAAATGAGTCGACGTGAAAAGCAATTGTTAAACAGTAATATAAAATAGAGAACCAGTAGCAAAAAAAAAAAATCATAAAAGTTGCTTAAGTTTTAGAAATTTTTCGAATGGAAGATCTCTCGAGAATCATCTTTTTAAAATTAAAGCTAGGAGCCCAAAGAGAACAGTAAAGCAGAAAACTCGGAATATGCAAAGAAATAGCATCTATGACGATCAAAGGGTACAGTGTAAAAACGAAAAGACAAAACACTCCAAATGGCTGCAAAATTTATCAATAAATATTTATAAAAAAATCTATTGTATTTACTATTTGATGTTCACTTGGTATTAATTAAACAATAACATGATTAAAATATAAAAATAATAGCAAAGAAACAAATTAAAATAGTTCATTAAATCAATTAAGTTCAACTTAGCAAAACCCCTCGAAAGAAATTCACCCAAATTGGTCAATCACAGACAAGAAATTAAAAACAAATTACAAAGACAATTTCAATTCCATCTCTGATAAAGAGTTCAGTTAGGATTCGAAAACGTTCAAGATTCGTCATCACCATCAAATTATTTCACCACCAAGTGAACATCAGGTAGCAAATATTGGATACTTTTTTAAAATTAAAAAAAGAAAGAAAAAAAATCATTAAGAAATAACAAGTAATGTTTATGTTCAGTATACATAACATAATAATTATACCTCTTTATTTCGAATGGTTGCAATGCAGAAAAATAACAATGATGTGAGGCAACTTTATGCAAATGAGCTTTAAGGCGTGTGCAGTGACGGCTCGTTCTAAAAATATTCTGCATAATATGCAAGTGATTTACTTTTATGCGGTCACGGATTTACAATATATCGCCCTATTTCTTTACCGTTACATTTTCTTTCTCTCATTTCGAGGATACAAACAAACGCTGACATTCCTCACACAAAATCTACCCATAGTCTCATGATGGGCTAGACTGTAGAGAAGATAATTTTTTTTTTCCTTTTTAAAGGCTGAATTCGTTTAAATAGGACGCATTGTATTGGGCTCTGTCTTAGTGTTCAGCAGAATTCTTTTATTTTTTATAATTTTTATTTCTTTTATCCCAAATCCATACATAACGAAGGAGCTAAGGCGTTTCCTCTCGGTTCAGGAACCCGACGTAAGCGCATTGGTGCCCGGGCGTCCTGCACAGTCGGCGCGCTCACCGGGACGGGATAAGTGCGCATTCCGAGGACGATGAAAACCGCATTAAAACCTCAAATAAAAAGAGAACAACATTGATTGCAGCTTTACATAAAAGTGACCAACTTTATTCGCTTCCCAATCCTTTCATTAAGGAAGCGTGGGACACTGACACTTAAGCAGCAATGAATCGTTTCAATGCGTGCTGCGCAAACTTCGCACGATTACGACATCGGTTTTTTTTTTAAACAGGCTATGCACTCCTTCCCGGTCGTCATTTATTGCTTCTTCTTGTTGATTATTTCTCTTTTTTCTCTAAAACAGAAGCGCGAAAAGCACCGAGGCATGAACGACGTCGAGGCTTCTTCTCGGAACGAAGCCACGGCATTTCCCGGAGTGGGGAGGGCACTGTTGCAACTACAATAATGGCAGAAACAATTACGTGGTAATGGTGGCGAGGACGGCGGGTTTTTGGGATGTTGCTGCCTCCGTCGGATTTTCCCCTCTCCCTTCTGCCTCCTTTTTTGTTGTTGTTCCTCTTCTTTTTTCTTCTTCTTCTCCTACCTCCGCTTTGCAACAACAGTAATCGCCCATCTTGCGCGCATTAAGAGTCCTCCCACACGGAGGAACCCCGCGCACAGGTTATCATTATGCATATTACCCCCTCAAGGCAAATAGAATAATGCGGGTGTAGGCCCGTAACCGATCACCTCTTCTCCTTCTTTGCGGGGGTGTTAACGCAGAAAAGTAGAGGGGATGAGGTTGGTGGGGGTAGCGGGGAAAGAAAGAATTCGGCGCACCGATCGCACTCTACTGCTGCTGCTGCCATTGTTTACCATCCAACCTTATGAATAATAATCAGCGTTCAGGCAGCCATATTTGACGCGCATGCCTCGATTTCTTAACAATGTTGAACCCACAGCTGGGGGTTCCACACTCACTATCAAAACCCCCTCCGATCGACAGATGGCTGGGTGGGTGGATGCCCCGTGTTAAGGACTCAACTCTTCGCTATAACGACAAACGGAAAGAAAATAAATAAACAAAATAAAAAACGAAGACGTCAATCAATGGAAATCCAAAGTGAGGAACAAAAAAGAAGAAAGCAAACCGTCTTAATGGAGCGGAGCAAAAATGTTTTCTTTGAGTTTTAAAAAATATCGCAACCCCCCTCCCATCTTCCAGTACTCAAATATAGTCGGCGGCTCTAGTACGAGTTCGGAATCTTTAATCTAGAATCAACATAATGCCATTTCTGATTAAAGGATCTTGTAGCTTTAAAAAAAACTATGTAGCTTTTAAACAGACATAAAATCGGCGCCATTATCTAGCCCAACGGTTCGCAACCTATTTCGACTTCCGTATCCCTTTGTAGCCTATTTCACTTTTTTATTCGCACACCCCTAAACGACTGATCACGTACCCCCAAAAAAGGCCAATCTAAAGCGCATTTGTTTTTTCACAATGTCCGTATTATTACCAAGAAATTTATTAGGAAATGTACCCTATATCCCCATTAAAATTAAATGGGAGGACTTTTTTTTAAAAAAAGCTCTCACAGAGTACTCGATCTCACATACTCGTAGAATTTAAATTCAATATATTTTGAAAATTTAACTAGGAGTACGAATTAACTCCTTTATTATTATTTTATTTAAACAAGATTGAGGCCTTACAGTACTGCATATTGATGACGATGACCCAACTAGTTTCGGCATGTATTCCAGTCTTCAGCTAGATACTGAAGAGATAACGTGAACAGCTTCTTAAATAGTGAACAATTTTAAGCCTGATTGTTGAGTGACGTATAACAAAGTATAAATTTATAGTCCATCCAGCTTTACTTTGCTTGTATATTTAGTGTGTTTATTTCAACTAAAAACCCCCCCCCCCCCCCCCCAGAAAGGCGATATCATCCACTTTGATAAACACGGATTTAAACAAATTGCGTGTACATCATCCGCCAGATTTATGGATCCGGGTGTTTTGGAACCAACAATTCGATCCTTAGCCAGAACTTAAGAATCAGTGAAGCACAGTATTTTCTTATATGTGCACTACCCAGCATTAAATGGTTCTCTGAATATGTTCCGTTGTTATCCTGCCCCCACTCCGGCAGGAACTATGAACTGCTTTTAATTAATAACACTGCACAACATGAAAAATGTCCTTTAGATGAAAATACGTTTCTTGTATATTTTTGACTGAAAATAACGAATCTGTAATTATTTTTTGTTTACCACGCATCTTTTTCCAAGAAATCCCCATTTTAGCTTTTTACTTTGTTTCTCTATTGTAGCACATATAGAAGCGCTATGCGACCAGTTCCTCATTCTGAAGACCTTCCTAGACCTACAGCTCCAGATAAATATACCGTTGATTCAGAGGAAGACACCTCCGATAACCGAAACCATCAAGATCCTGACTTTGAACCATCTACATCTATGACATGTTCACATCATGAAATGGCACAGGGCAGAGCTTAACGATGGAATTGAAGTAGGCTAGCTGAATATTGCTGCTTTGTTATCAGGGACACACCAACAGATGCCTACAAGACAAAACGGTCAAAAAATCATTTTAGTGTTTATGTTTTCTATAATCAAGCCTGTTACATTTCTCTGACAAGTGGGTCTCCTACAAAAACGGTACGTGATAGACCATTTTGGTTTTCATATATGAATCAAGCACCTTTTGTTTATACACAATCACGTAGTTTCATCTAAAGTTTAGGAAAAAAGTTCAACTTTGTTGTTCAGTGTTATTATTTTTATTATTGTATTAGAAAGCTCATTCGTAACTTATAAAACTGGCACAGTTAAAAAGAATGCTATTCAATTTTGAATTGAAACTGTGTAGCTCATTTTTTTACTTTAACTTTCATGGGGGCCGCCTTCGTCACAAAAGATCTATTATTATCTTTTTCAATTGAGTAGTTCACGATAGATCACCAGAAAATTTTAAAAAACTGAACCCCTACTTCTCAGATTTTGAACAGAACTCTTGTAATGGGTCTTTATTGCTGTATTGATGTTCTAAAATTAAGAAAACTCTATAACTGAAACGAAAGTTGAACGTAGATTTTAAACAGCTCTTCGTCATTTTCTTAGTTTGATACTTTTTCCAAAAACACTAACAAGAAAGAAAAAAAAAAGGAAACCAAAAAAAATAGAGAGCTTACAGAAATTTAAATAAAGAAAAATTAATTATAAATTGAATAAACAGGTTTTTTTTTACATCAACGACTCGATTAATCGGAACTGTTAAAGTTAGGAACTTGAAAACTTTGAGGGATTCCTTCTAAATGGCGTCAAAATTTGGTAGAATTCGGCAGAGCAGTTTTCGAGATACACTAATATTCGATTTTAGACATTTTGTCGAATATCTAGAAAAATACTTGACGAATTATCCTGAAATTTCAGGGATGTAAATAGCATGGTTTTGTCCCGAGGGCAAATAGGGGACCAGCAACAAACTGAACCAAAAAAATAATGTTTGGGATCACCTTGCAAAAAATAATGCTTGAGATGCGTTGTAGCTATAACAGATGATTAAGAAGCGTCTTTTACTTATCTGTCTTCATTTGGATGAGAATAGCACCTACATTCATGGAGATATAAAGGTTTCTTAAAAAAAATCGAAATGTTTTCTTAGGTTTTTTGTTTATAACATGAAGTGCTTTCAACCCAATGCAATGCCATTTTCAGGAAACGTGATAAACTACAATAGAGCTAACACCCTGCAATCAGAATACTAAAGTATTAAATATTTGACGAAATATGACCATTTTTACTAAATAATGTTTAACTACGCATGCGCAAGCGTTTCCAAAATGTTTTTTTTTGTATAATTTATTAGCAAAATGTATAGAGCTACTCTTATAAAAAGCCCAAGCAAATATCTTGAAAATTCAGAAAGATATCGTCGATAGAATGAGTTGAATTTCAGTTACTCTAAAAAATAAACAAAACGACAAGGAGTTTTCTCCAAATGTCTATTTTTGGATCGGATACCAGTATCAACTTCTCCTTACGCTGATATGAAGGCATATTGACTTAGACATACAAAGTGTCTAAAATCGAAAGTGTCCGATTACTTTTGGGTAGATAATGTATGTGCTGAATGGTGTGCCGAAAATTAAATTTTCTTATGGACTAAGTCGCTTCTGGGGACCACTTCGAAGCAGAGGCCTCAAGCCTCATTAAGCTCATAGTGTCTCTCTGACTTTTGTATAAGGACGATTCACACAACTTTTGTTCATAAATGTGATCATTCTTCTTAGTCTCTGAGGACCATATCATTCGAGTTTTCCGTCACTTGAAAAACCATTGTTGCAGTAAAAATACTCATTTATAACCATATCAGCGCATATATTAAAATTCAGCATCCTCATCCGCAATAATAATTGTCAAGTTCATGCTCAATGAGAAAAAAGGCTAGATCCAACCCCTCCTCACTTTAGATAAGAGCAACACCAGTTCTTAAAGCTGTGGCAAAAGCTGGAGAACATAATGGCGAGAAGTCGAACAACAAACAGCCTATGTTCAAGTCATAAAGTTATTTAAAAGAAAAAAATGCTTTTGAGTAGAACTAAAATTTGCTGAATCCCCATGCCTTATACAAATAATAACACTGTTGTTTATATAATAAATCAGAAAAAGGCTTTATGCTCACGCTGTACATTCGAGAGGAAAACGAGTGGGTCACTACGACTTTCCTTCTTTTCTCTCGGTTCACCATTTGCATTCAAGAAATGCAATTCGGCTCCAGTGTCTAATGAACTCGCGGGGCCTTGAATGGCAGGTAATGAACTCCGAGCGTCCAGTTTCTCATACGTTGGTCGAGGTTCTTTTTTTTTTTCTTCTCCTTTTTCCTCCCCCTCCTTCTCTAGGCAACAGTCGGCATCGAAAACACAAGAAAACCTCTTCTCGCTCTTTTGCATCTCAACGGCGTTTGAGTGTCGACAACTCCTTGGCGAAGCAAGAAAGCTCAAGAACCTCGCGTTTTATATATTTAGGTCTCCTCCACTTCCTAAATATTAAATAAATAAATAAATAAATAAATCAAAAGCAATAACTTAAAACGCCACAACTAAAAGAACCCACTCGTTGTTTGGTTCAAATTCATTTGCTAAAGTGCTAAAATTGGCTACAAATTTTCCACGAGTTCCTTGCTTCAAGTAAGCAAAACATCCGAGGACGATGGCCACCACCACCAATACTAGCTCAAGGGACACCACTGTTAATTCGAATAAAATCATACCTTATCTCCAACATTAAAAAAGAACTTTTGTCTTTTTTTTAAGGAACTTCAAAAAAAAAAATCTTTCTTCCTCATCCGTTTGCTGCTCTTATTTTTTTCTCCTCAGACGAACGACGCGTTTTCCTCTTCTTTTTCGTATTATTTCTCCACTTCCCCATAAATCAGCAGAAGGGGACGAAGACGCACAAATCTCTCTCTCGGCGGCGGATCCACGACCACTTTCTCATTTTTTCTTTTTAACTTTATTTTTTAAGGCAAACGACGCCGCAGTCTAATCACCGAATATTTATTTGAATTCTCTGAAAACGGGGTCTGTTTTTCGTTTGTGAATTCCCACTCAACATATTCTCCAGTTAACCCCCTACACCACCACCTCAACTACCCAGCTATCGGAAGAACTTCTTCTATCGCCTAACTTTGCAAATCGATTCATTTTAAAAGTATTTTCTCTTCAAAAACAGAAGCAATAAAGTCCTTCAGGGGTTTTATCTAAAATAAACAACAACAAAACTTTGTTTTCGTTAAAATTGTTAAACACACACACGTGGTCAACCAAAATGGAGGATAAAAGTTCAATACGAAATGTCACTCTAGGGGAGGGGGGGGGATAGAATGCACGTCATCCCCTACTTGCGTGTCACGCATTTGGAAGGAAAAGCTATTCCTTCCTCTTATCGATATTTATGATATTTGCATAGAATTTGTGAAAACCTTAAGAGACACAGGAAATCCTTGCCGCACTCCTCACGGCTTTTCAATTAAGAAGATTAAGACACCATCTCTTCCCTCGAGTTAACACAAATCACATGAACAAGAGGATACACGCACACACACAAACACACACACACACACACACAGACACACACACTCAGACACACACACAAACATACAGAGAGAAACAACTCGGAATCGATATTCAGTGCGAAGTGCTAAATCACCAAAGTATAGAGAAGGCGGTTCGAGTCCCGACCAGCCATTTCTCCAACATGGGGGGAGGGGGCAAGAACTCTGGTCTGAAAAAAAAAGAAAAAATTAAACCTCTCTTAAAAGAGAACAAAAGTGATTGGAATCATATGCTTTTGTTTCTTTAGCTGGGCTTTGCAAAATTGTCCAAGCTAATTCACGACTCAGTGTCGTACTTAGTTAAAAACGAGTCTTCTCACACCTTTAATAAAAGACGCGATTAAAGTACTAAAAATTTCCTTGCAGATCAAATCCAATCGAACAGCTTAACAGCTGATATTGAGACTAGCATCAAATACTATAATAAAAATACCTAATTTTCAAGTGACTTTTTTGAATTTTATTTAAGAAAGGGTGTTCGCAGCTTCAAATCTAGGCCCATCTCTAAAGGGATACGAGACCGATTCAATGGCAACAAAGGAAGAAATGTTAAAAGAGCACACACATTGTTGTTAATTATGTAAATGGGAGGATGATGGTACGCATTGTTGTTGGTCATCATTCACAGATTTCTACCAAGAGACTTGAATATGACAACGGATGCACTTGTTTAATCTGGGTAAATTCAAAACGGATTTTAATCGACAACAATTTGGAGGCTGGAATAGCATCAGGTGCTTAGAAAACGCTAAAGTGGTACTAATCAATCCACAACAGAAACTATGAAAACTGGCGTGGAAGGCAAATTATTATTGTCATGAAACCTCGGTGATGATTTAGACCGTGCAAAGTCCAGTGCGTAATACTCCATAACTGTATTTCATAATAGATGTACGAGGGGTGATCAAAAAAGTAATGTCGCGTATTTTTTTTTCTCGAAAATGAGGGCAGATGAGAAAACTGCGATATATGAAATTTAGTTTGGTTCATTGTTAAAGTTTCCTGTTAGTGTCGTGTGCATTCGCCAAGCATTAGCGACGTGACACTCGAAACAAGATGGCGGCTCCGTTTCATCGTCCAGTGCTTTTGAGAGACGGAGTGTTATGAGTCTTCTTTGTGCAAAGGCACTGAAATCAGTCGATATCCATAAGGAAATTGTGTCTGTGTAAGGTGATATCGTGCAGCTCTGAACAGTACAACGTTGGTGCAAGGCTTTTAAAGAAGGACGAGAGAACCTGCTGGACGAACATCGCTCTGGTCGGCCGCGGGAATCCACGACTGACAGCAACGTTGCCGCTGTGGAAGCGCAGGTGCGGGATTACGTGAGAGAAATTGCTGCAACGTTGGACATTTCATATGGGACGGCGTACGACATTGTTCACGAGCAGCTCGGCTTTCGCAGATGGGTGCCACGACAGTTGACGGCCGAACATCAAGATGCTCGTTTCGATGCTTGTTTGCTGAATCTCACCCGATACCAGGAGGAGGGTCAGGATTTTTTGGATCGAATCATCGCAGATGATGAACCATGGGTCCACCATTTCACGCCCGAAACCAAGATGCAAACGGCGGTTTGGAAACACACCTCATCTCCCACAACGAAAAAGTTCAAAACTGTGCCTCAGCCGGCAAGGTCATGTCAACATGTTTTTGGGATTGCCGTGGTCCGATACTGCTCGAGTTTGTTTCACCGCATACCGAACGCTACAGAGGCACATTGAGGAATATTCGAGCGGTCATACGCAGGAAAAGACCCGACTTGGCAATGAAGGATATCGTGCTGCACCATGACAACGCACGTCCCCACACAGCGAAACCTGTTGCAGCGATGGAACTGGGAAACACTGCTTCATCCTCCATACAGCCCGGACCTCGCTCCCGGTCACTACCAAATCTTCGTACCGTTGAAGAAGTCATTGGCCGGTCAACATTTCCGTGACGACGACGAGGTGAAATCGGCAGTTCGCAACTGCTTTCACACTCAACCTGACGACTTTTATCGACAGGGCGTGGAAAAACTTGTCCACCGCTGGGATCATTGCCTCAATCGGCTTGGAGATTATGTGGAAAAATAAAAGTTGAATTTTTCTATCGAATGGACATGAATTTTTCTATCGAATTTTTTCCCAGTCACTTTAGAGAAAAAAAAAATACGCGACATTACTTTTTGATCAACCCTCGTATATAGGAGTTTTGTCCATCCGACTATTTTCCTTTTTATCCATCTGATAAAATGTTCCGAGGAAAACACTAGGAATATAATCATTGATCAAACTTGCTACTTTCGTTTGTGATTAAAGAGAAACATTTATTAAAGATCAAGTATTAAATAGTTAGTTCGAGTTCAGGATACTTTCCTGAGGAGACAGACAATAACAAGGGAGAGAAAAAAAAAACTTTTTCAAAAAAAAAAACGCTTTTCCTGGAAATTTTTTTTCTTGATTCATGCATTGTCACCGACTTTACGTACGTGTACAAAATTTCAGCAAGATCGGGTTAGTGGAAGGGGTTGAAATATTGATTACAAGATTTCATCCACCAAGATTTTTATATAACATGGTGAAAGTTATATAAGCGTTGTAAAAAGGCTACGTCATCAAGATGAATGATAAGATAGGATGAACTTAGGAAGGTAGGAGCAAAAGTAATTGAACAAAAGCAGGAAGACTAAAATAAACTCCACTGCTAATATAGGATGGCAGCCAGGTTAACAGGTAGCAATAGGCGTATTCTAGAGTTGGCAATCGATCGTAGTGGGAAGAGTGAATCAAAGGAGAGATTTGAAAATCCAAAAGCAAATACTGCCAGAGATATATTTTTATTGCAACAATAGAGCATATTAACTTATTTGGAGAACGTCTTCTATGCTACATAAAGTTAAATTGAGAAGGAGAAATGAAGGGATTGGAAAAAAATAAAAACCCGAAATTAAATAAAGAACTCCGATAATGTGGCAAAATGCTCAAAAGAGGCTTACCAATACTGAATAATCACCTTTTTCATTTAAGGAAAGCTTACATAGAATGGTATATCACTTTAGATATTACAAACTGCTTCAACAGTATTTCAAGTCTTTCCGGTTATTTTCACGTTTCTTCACGATCACTGGATAGACTAGTTTCATTTTATGGCGTACAACAACAATTTTATCTATGAAATTCCAAATATATTAAACTTATGCGCGCTGAATCGCCTTGAACATTAGAAACAAATTGTCTTTAGCGTACTCGGGACTCACTTTTCTTTAGAAACTTCACTCTTTAGGATGACGAACAATTTCAATTTCATCTCCTCTTACACCACTGTAATCCAGGCAAAAAAGCCGAAAAGGCGTCCATCCTACAACTTCACATTCACTTCCACCAATCTCCGAATGCCCGTGACCCAGCAACGTCATCATCCTCCTTTGCTAGTTCATAATCATTAATCAAAAGCATATCAGCAATAGTCTAAATTCGAGCTTATCTTGATTGATTCGGTGACGACCATTTCTCGTATTTATTTATTTTTGTGCGGAGGGGGGGGTGCGGTGATTTGTAACCATTGACGCAAATGAGCGACCCGTCCTTATCAAAACGAAATGCGATCCAGAAAAACACAGACACACGAACAGACGTTCAGCCTCTCCTTCGTTTCAAACTCATTTCTAATAAGAGACATCTCACTCGTTTTTTCTCCAACCATGTAATTAGCATTGCTTCCTGGCCAGACATTGATCCTTGACTCAAGATCAGCGCCGTCTCGAATATTCGCGGGCGGAGATTTCCTTTCAGTGAAAATGGGGCGACATCGATGACGAAATCGCAAAGTTCTATCGCCTCATGATCGGGACTCGTCTAATTTGTGCAAATGATCGTGTTGCACGTCTTAATCTGGAAATATCTAAGGCCTTTGGGAGGGCATATTTATTATTATTATCATTACAAACACTCCAATGGAGTAATAAAGGTTAAAACAGCAAAACAGTCAGATATAAGGAGCAACCAGGATAATCATCCTTCGTCTTGGATGTCTAAAGTAAGCTTTTAGATGATGATTAAAATGATAGCATGAGAAGTTATATTTGTCAGAAGAACAGGAAACGGCTACTTGGCTGAGAGAGAGGCAGTTCGTTCCACAGAGAAACAGCATTGTATGGGGAAAACCTTGACTACACCTCCTATTCAAAATATTAGAATACTCATAGAAGACAACATTCTGATGGACATGCCCAATGATAACTCGTTTCATTAAAATTAAAATTATACAGTGAAGGAGGTGTTTTGCTATTGGCGTAACAAAAGTAAGATTTTCATAAATAGTTCATTTAAATAAGGTAAAAAAAATAAACTAACGATTCAGAAAATTAGAATACGTAATTTATTGGTTCAAAATATTAGAATATCGGGGTGGGAAGGGTAGTTGAGCCTTCCTTATTTAAGTTGGTCAGTTGAAAGTGTGTAAGCAAAACATTGGTGCTGCAATGGGTCGTAAAAGCCTCATCATAGCCCTACATCAAAACGGTAAAACGCAGAAGAAAATCGCCACAAAGCCAAATGTTCACAGTGCACAGTATCGAGAACTGTTCAGCAACACAAATGTGGTGACAGCTTTGCGACAAGACGGCCCAACTGCCGAAGAAAACGAGCAACGACTGTGCGAGATGAAAGGTGTCTGAAGAACATCATCAAGAAAAACTGTTTCAAAAGCGTTCGGCACATTCATCGACTCTGGGGCCTGCATAGAATGTTAACTGAAGTTTGCATTAAGAGTAATGCCAAAATAAAGCCCGCGCTGACGCGCAAGCAAAGAAACTCTAGTGTGAAGTGGTGCAGAGAGTATCTTCTCTGAGGTGATGATGAATGGAACAACGTACTGTTCAGCGATGAATCAGTGTTCTGCGTGTGCCATGGTGACCAAGGTACCCGAGTGTGGAGAACGACGACAGAAGCATTCAACAGAGAGTGTCTTAAACGTTCTGTAAAATTTGCAGCATCTGTCATGGTATGGGGGTTTATATCAACATCTAAAAAGAAAGCCTGTGCACTGAAAATTCATACATTGTTACATCATCATAAGAAGTCCTAATTTAATGCTTATTATCGGTAGAAATATGATCAACAATGTCTTTTTATCATAGTCGTATTTCTACCAATAATAAGCCCTAAATTATGACTTCATATGATCATGTAACAATGTATGAATTTTCAGTGCACAGGCTTTCTTTCTAGGAGGTGTTGTTAATGTCCGCTGAAGGACAGTTATCCGTTTTGAAGACTCGTGTAACCTCCAAAGTATATCAAGAAGTATTGGAGAATTACATGTTCGACTCTGCAGAAGACTATGTGGTGTGGACTGCATCCTGCCACACCTCTAAAGCAACAATGGCGTAGCTGCAATCTCGAAACATTACGGTGATTCCTTGGCCTGCCAATTCTCCCGACCTCAACCCAATAGAGAACTTACTGGGTGTAATGAAAAAGCGGCTCCAAGTCACATCACCAGGAAATAAAGCTGATCTCATCATCATTTGTTTGCGACATGTGTGGAATTCTTACAAAGGTTGGACTGTGCAAGGCTTGTTGGCAATATGAGAAACAGATTACAGGCTGTGATCAAAGCACGAGCGGATGCTACCAAATATTGAACGTTTCAAGAATGCCAGTTGGCGTTAATGAATGTTTATTTGTTAGTTTGTTCACGTATTCTAATATTTTAAGCCAATAAATTACGTATTCTAATTTTCTGAATCGTTAGTTTGTTTTTTACCTTATTTAAATGAACTAGTTTTGAATCTTACTTTTTTATTACGCCAATAACAACACACCATCTTCACTGTATAATTTTAATTTTAATGAAACGAGTTATCATTGGGCCAGCATGTGCATCAGAATGTTGTCCTCTGTAAGTATTCTAATATTTTCAATAGGAGGTGTACCAATTAGACTGTTTGAACGTGCTGCCAGAATGAGTCGCCTTTTGTAAGCCAACTTTGAACGAAATTTGCAGGGTGTACAGAACATCTCACTGCACTTTCTATTTCCAATAAGCAGACCAGTTTTGCGTATAAAGGTCAGAGTAGGTAGCAACAGCGGGTAACCGAGTCCATTTTCTGTAACTTATAAGCTACCCATATCAATCGATTTTAGGCCACTTTCATGCGGCTGAAGTTACCGTTAGTTATAGAGGCCCAAAATGGAGCACAATAACGGAGGCTAGAAATAACCGTGGAATTTATGTACGTGTGTAAATCTTCATTTGAGGCGAAGGGGCGAATTCGCTTGAGCTTGTGAGCTTTTAGGTGAAAGATTTAATGATATTATCTACCATCTCACTGAACCATTAATTATATCAAAATTAATTAATTCCAAGTATGTCAGTGGTGTTCAAGCCTTCAGGATCTGAAGTGAAATCTTCGTTTTTGAATTACTTAGAGACAGTCCTCTCTGGGTAAGATGGGACAAGTCTGTTTCTAGTTTCTATAGTACTAGGTAACCACAAAAGTTCTTGCCGTTTTTATAAAAGGAAGTAATAGAAGAAATGCAAATGAGTGTACAGTGTGGTCCAAAATCTGTCAGGGGGGGGGGGGGGGAACAGGAAGGTTAACCTGTATTAATACAGGGCAGGTTAAATCTGTTGGGCATTCACATCAATCACATCTCGTGCAGAAGTGAAGACAAATGGAGGTATCGAAGGAGATGGTTAGTGGTGTTTGTTTTATAACTTCAAGGTGGGCTTGTCAGCAGCAGCATCGAGTCAATTTCAAAATAGTACATTTTGTTGATGACTATAAATGCCTAACTTTTATTGAATCCCTAGAGATCTCAAAAATTCCACCAGACAGATTAATGAATTTAGACCGAGATCCTCTTGACCTCTCAGAATGGAACAATGTAATAACCGCCAGCACTCTCTCTATTGGTTTCCCTCTATCTCGATGTCAAGTGTCCTTATTGGTTTGCTTCCTCTATAAATACGCGATGTAAACTTTGTAATCTGACGTGGAAGACCTCTTTGGGTTAGCCAGACTTCTTGCTTATTTCAGTGTATTTCATGTGGAACTTATTACGGAAGGGTGAGAATCATGTAAGCACTGCTCACGTCCCACCCGAACAAATGTACTCTTCACTGTTCCATTGTCATCTGACCCATAATGAATGAAGGTTGCTTTGCAACCGAAATGTGTACATCTATGGATGAATAAATTTCTTTGTGGAAAAATGGCGTGTCGAATCTCCTATCTTCCTCTGAATAAGTGTCCTCTGTGTCTTTTAGGCTTTTTACTGTTCATTAGAATGCATATAACGCTTCCCAACCTAACGGATCCATTTTTGAATAAACACAATGCTTACAGAAAACACCGAGATCAAGCTAAAAGTGGGCATACTCCCGATAGCAGCGAATATCTCCTGATTGCGTCATCCATCTTACTCGCAGGATTTGGCTCTCTGAGACTAATTCGAGATTTCTCGCATAAAAAGTGAGCTTCGTGGCGTTCGATTTTTTTTGCGATGAGGACGTCGCAGCCGTATACATGGACGTCATTTCGAGTGTCTCCGGAGTCGACTGGAAAGAGGCTTTTCCGATTGGATTAAACGGATCTATCTGTGAATAGCTTCTCATGGAGAGAACTGAAAAATATTCAGAAAATTTTTTGTTGTTCTGAACCTCTCATGTTGTCCGCATCTACAAAATTTTGCATGCCCTTTGTACATTGTTCCCTTAACTGACGCTGGTTTAATACCGAAATATCTAAATTTTTTTGTGTTGCAATCGGACCTTGACTGCCATTCGCTTTAAGTTTTAATCGCCGCTGAGAATGAAATGCAGCTGTATTATTATGGGAACAGTCCAAGCAACTTGTTTCCCAGGAAAATGAAAATTTATTTTGTCACACCTAAAACAGGACATCGAAATCCGCACGCCCAGGTGCACCAGGTGAACCAAAACAGTTTTATTACAGTTACATAACTACCCGTCATGTTAAGAACGAGAAATAAAAAAAACAACAACATAAACGAAGATGATGATGATGATCATCATCATCATGGTCACTTCAGTTTTTAACCATTTCCCCTCTTTTTCAACGCTTAGTAGCTCGAAAAAACGTGCAAAAGTTTATTATAGCGCTGCAGTTCCCTGTGACTTTTATAATCTCTTAACAAATAATCGAGCATTTCGGCAGAAAATTTACGAGGAGGTCGGGGGGAGGTGGGCCGAGTGTTTTTGTTATCATTCGAGGGTGGAAGAGCGTTGCTGATTAACCAAGCTGATTGCGAGCACCGAGCCCCGGACATTTTTATGACTGCCACGAATTAAACGTGATTTATAGTTTTTAACATTCAACAACCAGGAATTTCCCGTTATAACGCTGGGATCCATTTTCAAGCACCCCCTCCCGCCTTCAGCCATAAGGAAAGGAAGGGACGGGCAGTGGGCCTAAGGGCCTCATCATGACCGACCATGCTCGCTATAAACCTCTTGACAGGTATACAGCCATTTCAGATAGGAAGGGAAAGAAAATAAAAATAAAAAAACAGAAGTAGATAAATTAAAAAATGGAGGGAAAAAAAAACAAAAAAAAGAGGACAAGGCAAGAGAGATTTTTATCGGCTTAATAAAATAATGAGAGTGGCCAGCCTCGCCCGCCTTAATCCCTGGCTCCGATGGAGTACAAAGGGATCCGCCGAGGGACTTATCCCACTCCCCGCTATCCCTCCCTTCTCAGGCCGTTGCGTTCGTCCATTTCTCCAGGAGAGCAGCCGCCACTCGCAGGTAGGAGACGGAGCGGCGTCCGTCGGTGCAGCCCACTTGCCTTACCCTCCCCCTCCCCTCCCTCCCTCTCGACCGCCACCATCAAGCAAACCGGTTTCCCACCACGGCGTGCCTTCCAACCTGCCGGCCGGAGACGATAATTTCCTCGTTGCCTCTCCAGGATTTCTACAAAAAGGATTTTTGAGCACGATCAACGTGACCTCTAAGAACGTTCTTCCCCCTCACTCATTCCGGAGAAGAAACTTTTGTGGTTGCTTACGAAACGCAGAGCAGGACATGTCCCGACCAAGAAACGGATAAAAACAGAAAGTCTACTAAAAGCGTGAGAAGGTGAAAACGGAACTTCTTAAAATTTAAAAAAAAAAAAATCTATGGAAGTGACTTGTGATGCTTTAAGTTGGGCAGTGATTCCCAGAAAGGGTTTGGAAAGATATTAACATGAAAAACGGGAGGAAAAAAATTCCGCCACCTGTATTTGAGCCAGAGACCACGTGTATCAAGCTAGTTGCCTCCTGATGTTATTAATGTTCAGGTGGTTGGAAAATTGACGGATCACTATGGAAGAAATTCGTTTTTTGGTGGGAAAAACCACGGCTCATTTTCACAGAGATCCGGATAAAATGGTCCTAACTGCAAAGGAGAGGAAAATGGTTCCAAACATTCACACTTGAGATTACACTGGGCAACAATAAAATTGCATCTTAGGTGAAAGTATCCAATCCTGAATGAATTTAACGTATTCAACGCGGTTTTGCGTACACATTACTAAGAAACCATAGCCAATTCAGCTTTTTCTTAGTCATTTTCGTGTTCAGTATAGGAAATGAATATTTTCATCTCGAAAGCATGAACTTGTTAAAATTTTGCTGCCCAGAGTTACAGCCATCTCCGGATAACAAACAGCTTTCAGTTTATAACTCCTTACCAAAAAATTAGCATAACGGTGTATTAGGTTCTGAAGTTAAATTTGAGTGGAGATTAATCAACGAAATTTTATAACAACACGTTTAGACATTTTTTCTTGGATGATGTACTTATTCTTGTAGTAGACCTCAAAACAAAAATTAATTTATTCAAAATTTAAAATTTACATTAAATAAATTGAAGATGACCAAATAATAGAATAACCCCGAGATAGAGACAAAAAATTAGAATAATGACAAAAAAAGATACACATATCACTTTAATCGCAAACGATTCATCAAATTAATACTTAATGGCGTCGCCTTTGGCTTTATTTACAAGACTTAGCCTGCTTGGCATGCTGTTGACCAACTTAGCATTCTTTACGACTGATTTTAGACCGAAATGTTGGATTTCCGAATTCAATTCCTGTTAGTCTGTGGAGATCTTTGCTGAAATCTACCTTCATCAGTTTCCATAAATTTTCTGGTGAACTACTGGCCATGTAACACGCAGATATTTCATGATCAAGACATTCTTTCTTGGATTTAGCAATATGACTAGACGCACAATCCTGCTGGAACAGAAAGGAATCACAGCAAAGATCTCCAGATGACGGTATTATGAAATTGTCAAGTATTTCTTGATAGACTGCATCATTTACTACAGCATTTAGGACACATAATTTTCCTACTCCATAAGATTTCATTACCATCACTAAAGCAGCAAATGTCACTGATCTGTTGAGGGAGTTCCTGTTGTAAGCTGCTTATGTCTGTCTCTACACACGTGAGCCTTGGTCACCAAAAGACAAAGAAAACCCAGATTCGTCATTAAATAGTTTGTTAATCCAGTCATCCTGTTCCTAAGTAAGTCTTTCAATGCACCCCTTTACATGGGTTGGTCTTTGCTTCAACGTCATCAGAGGTTAAGCTTTGGGAACTCTGTGCTGAAACGCGAATTGATGTAGTTCTGCTAGATATGGTTGCTCCACACTTTTTCCACTCAAATTTAGCACTTTTGAAACTGTGTTTCTTCACAATGTTCTTCAGTTGCCTGTCCTGCCTCTTACTAGTCTTGAGTTTTCATCCATATCTCTTTCGATTTCCTGTAAAGTTGGATCCACCTTTTGCTGATTTAACGTAGACTGTGAGCACTTCATGATTTTCGCAATTTCTGCCCGAGTTTTTTTTTTCACTTCCATGAAGGTCATATCGTTCGCTTTGTGACATGATTTCCGTCCGATTTTCTAGCCTGTTGCTCAGTCTGAGCTAAAAAGTTGCAAAGCCTTTTATATTGAACATTAAAAAGATATGTAAATCACTTGCAACATTTCTGCTCTCCAAATTGGACAATTTTGAAAATTATTCTAATTTTTTCTCTCTATCTTGGAATTATTCTAATATTTTGTCATCTTCAATTTGTTGAATGTAAATTTTAATTTTTGAATAAATTAATGTTCCTTGCTTTTAATTCATTCAGAGATTCCGCATGCTTGTAGCCATGGCAGAAGGTTTATGAAGCATTGGGAATTATTACTAGATTTTAATTGTGTGTATACAACCTCTGACAATTAAGTTCGGTGAATAAGTTCACACAACAAAATGCAAAACAGATAGAGCCACATTTACTTTATTGTCCTTCGAAATAATCACCCTGGAAGGCAATACACTTTTGGGTTTAGGGTGTATAAGTCCTGGAAGCTCCTTAGGGATGGCTTTAAGTTCACGTGTCACATTTGCTTGAATGTCTGGAATATCCGCAAATCTGTCTGGAATATCCCTTTAAAGCCCGTTTCAGGCGTGGGAACAAGAAAAAGTCTGCCGGTGCCAAGTCTGGTGAATAAGGTGGATGAGCTATGGATACGACCCCTTTGTTGGCCAGAAACTGTTGCACGATTACGGCAGTGTTCCTCTTTGATCCATTATCCACAGTTACGTGCATCAACTGAAGAAACGAGCATCTGCTAAACCATTGCACGCACAAACGTGACCTGTCTGAACTTGCTTAAACAATGACTGGGCTTGTATTCACATGCATTGTTACTCGCGTAACGCTCGCACAGATTAGGGTGTGACGTCATTCACCGAACTTAATTGTCAGAGGTTGTATTTTTATTTGTTAAAAAAGTTGTTATAATGACCATCTTAGGCAATATTTAAAAAAATTGAGCAATCATAGCTCATTTAGCGTTATAAATTATGAATGGTTTCATCTTAGTTGAATGATTTTTTTAAAAAGAGTATCGTATCACTAATTCTTAGCTCAAATTTTCAATAGATTTGCTGGAAGATTCGTGCAAGATCTTGAGAGAAATCATGCTGAACATAAGGGACCGTTTTCTCCGGGACCGTTATCTTCGAGACTCTTTTATCCGGATACCGGAGGCACCCAAACCATCACAAAGCCAATGAAAACTCAAAGTAATAAATAAGAACTGGAGCTAAAGCTCCAACATAAGGTAAAGATTCCGCGACTTGGACCACGAGGCGAATTTTTCATTCTTTTTTTTTTTCCATAGTTACTATCTTTACTTTACGTTAGAGCGTTAACTCTGATTCTTATTTATTACTTTCAAAAGGGTTCGGAAATTCCAATTCTTCATTCTTCGCTGATCCTCAGGTGAGTACGCATTTCGACAGGTACAGTCGGCAACAAAAGTACCTAGCCACCTTCTATTAATTTTCCAAAATTAAACATTAATTTTACCTTTAACAATTCCGGTAAAAAGTTTTTCTTGGTGTGTATTGATTGATACGGGTGTGCACGTGAATTGTTACTTTTTACCGAAATCGTTAAAGGGAAAATTAATGTTTAATTTTGGAAAATTAATGGAGGTGGCTAAGTACTTTTGTTGCCAACTTTACGTAAGCATTCACTCTTCCAGAATGGATGACAGAACATTTATATATGATATTGCCCTATTCCCAACACCTATCCAGGGGTGATGCGCAAGTCCGAGCGCCAAACACATTTGCATGAAAGGTGCACACTGAACGTTTCTCCATTCAAAAGAGAGGCGGAGGAAGAAGAAGAAAAAATAAAGGGCAGGGCAAGGAGGAAGGGTAGGGATGGGTGGATAGAGAAAAGTCACTGGTTTAGGGGTAAAGCCACGAGCGATCGTGCAACCGACCGAACGGAGACGATAATCGCGTCACTCGGTCGTGCTCTTTGCTTCGCACAAAAGAGCATTAGTGACAAAAATGCTCCAATAAAGCGATCTAAAACTCAATGAAAGTAGAAAGAAGGTGCTTCATCGGTTTCACTCGGTTCGATTACCCACGATAAACTTTGCTCATCCGTACTCTTTCTATCATCTAGTTTATAGGGCGCATATCATCCCTCTCAATGATGAAAGCAGAAGAAAAGAACTAGAGACAATAATTGAAGAACACGCCTTGTTGAATAGGTTCAAGAAAGCACGAGTCAGCAGCTTCACCAAGAAAGTCAAACAGAAAATAGTATTTGATGAGATCACAATTCTGCATAAAAGTAAAATAACCGATATCAACATAGTCGTATCATACAACCAACAGCTCAATAGAGGCATGAAGAGGATAGCGAGAGATTTTGGCCTTTCCATTGCATTCCAAAGCGCGAACGTGATCGGAAAGCAATTAAGGAGGCCTGAAGACGTAATTCTTAAAGACAACCCAGGGCTGTACATGCTGCCATGTGCAAAATATGACAGGGTTTACTACGGACAGTCGCGGATGGCAGTGATGACGAGGATAAGCGAACACCTGGCGTGTATTAAGAACGGAAAATTCGCTGTGTCCAGATTTGCGGACCATGTCCTCGATTGCAAACACGATTACAAGCAGGAAGACTTCAGAATTCTCTATAGCACGAGTGTGACCCGAGACTGTTGTATTCCATTGAATCATACGCTATCACCAGTGAAGACCCTACCAAACCTTTCAACAGTGAACCAGGCCCGTTGAATGTATCTGATTGGAGATTCACTACCAAGTTCCTATATCTTCCCACATTGGTCAGTAAAAAGAAAAAAACATACAAACGACAACAATGACACTTGATTGGCTTTCCCCATATGTATCTTGTTTCATTCTGGATTGGTTCCTTACTATATTTGTTGATCTTAATTTCTTTTGATTTTTCCTGGGCTTGAACAATTTTACTATATAGGGTGATTACAAAAGAACTTCACACTTTTAAAAATTTATTACATCAAAGCTATTCAGAATATAGACACACCACATACGGATTCTTAAAGAAAACTCTTGAAGTTTATTGTGACACAGTTAAAGATGTTCAATATGCCCCCCTGTAGTCGAATTCGTCCCAAACCCGCATTAACATGTCTCCATCAATCCCACGTATCGTTACCGTAATGCGTTCTTTCAGCTCGTCTAGGTCACGGGGAAGGGGGTAGGGTGAAGACCTTGTCCTTTACACACCCCCATAAAAAGAAATCACAGCGGTGTATTGGTCGAGCAAACAATAACCTGGAACTTGCAAAGTGGCCACCGCGGAGCCCCGACCTCACACCTTGTAAATGTAACAATACGTTGCGTTTAACTTTGATTTACCTTATTATACTGTATATCCATATCAATTTATTCCTTTCTTTTCATTATGTTTTAACTTTTATACCAAACCCAACCAGCTACAAGCAACGAAACCACAAATTCACAACACAATTTTTTTTAACGTCCCAGATGTAAATTTTGGGTCTACGATTCCTTCTTCAGTGAATGAAGTAGAAAGAAGGTGCTCCATCGGTTTTGAAAGAACTCACTGATGAAGGGGAAAGTAGACCCCGAAATGTACATCTGAGGCATTAAAAATTATGTATTGTGGTTTCGATGCTTTTGCTGGTTGATAGTTGTGTTCACTGTTCTTGGCTCATTTTCACCAAAGTTGAGAAGATTATACACTGACTGTTCAAGGTGATGAGATCACATGGATCTGTTACCATGGATTCGATTAAAAGAACTGAAATAGCACTTAACAAGTAGATAAAGAAGACTACTCTGATGTTCTTTACTTTGAAAGGAATAACGGGAAATTCTAACTTTCTTGATACAGACATGAGACGAGTAAACAATTTCACTTTGGGTGCCAGAAGAGGATGCGGAAAGCATGGCAGTAGAGCCAACCAAACAATACGTGAACGGGTACTTCTCTTTAGATACAAATCCAGCCAACCAGAAGCTTCCAGGCGATAATAAACAGGTTCAATACCAGAAACCAAACGTTAGATTCTGGGTTGCTTATTTTGACTCAGACCAGAGTTTGTCCAATTGCCAAATTGCAACAATAAAGTCCACAAGTTCAAAAGGACAAATGCTGTTTCAAACGCATTTACTTACAAGAGCTGGCTGCTCCAACAACCAGATCCTCTCAAGCTGCTCCAATGACAATGTCAGTTGCGCCCACAACTCGGAACGGCTAATGCTGCTCCAAGGGCATATCTATATGGGCTTGTTGCTCCTACAACAAGATCGTACCTAGAGTCCACAACTCCAGTACCTTTACCAAGTCCAGATAAGCAATATTTTCTCAGCAGGCCAACTAAACACATTCAAGACGGAGGCCGCAGGGGCATGGCTCCAACATTTTTAGATGTCTCACATCCAAGAGAGATTTCGAACTCCCTCTCAATGATCAAATATACAAAAATAAATATTTTATTATGCAACAAAAGCACGCTTCCCCAATGTGGCATTATATCCGCACAATAAAAGGTATACACCCCGTAAAGAAATTATAAACTCACCCGTGAAATTCTGATTGGTTATTGAAAGGCAAAATTTGCATGGAAAAGTTCATTTTCTTGTCCGAAAAGTGTGACATCTATCAACACCACCTAAAGACAAGGCCTGAGCGCGGAAACGTCATACATTGTTAAAACGTCATAAGTAGTCATCTTTAATCGCATTTCTACCAATGATAAGCCCGAAATTATGACTAGGTATGATGATGTAACAATATATGAAATTTCTGTGCGCAGGCCTTCTCTTTAGGTGGTGTTGCATCTATCCTGAGTTTATATTTTCTTTACAGCTGAAAAATTCTTTTTCTTTTTTTTTGGTTAAAAAAATTGGAATTTTTCAGATCTTTAAACGTTAAAGTTATGTAATTACTTTCAGTGTCCTGTGAAAAAAAAATGGTGTTAAATAAACATCTTAATATCAAGTTATAAGAATTTCACGAGTGAGTATATAATTTCTTTACGGGGTGTAGATAAAGCTTTGGCAACAAAGCAACGCAATAATCGTCTGAAACAGTAAAACAAATTGCTTGGATAAACAATTAAACAAATAACGATATATTAGATACGTCACAATGTTTTGTCGAATATCTAGAAAAATATTTGACGAATTATCCGGAGACTTGAGGGGTGTAAAGAGCATATTACACCTCACATTCAGGGTGAGTTTTGAGTACACCGACAGGGAAATGAAGGCAGACTGGAAATGGAGTATAAAAGGTCAGGCCAACATGTGTCCGGAAATGGACGGTGCGTGTGCAAATCATCCTGGCATACAGTACATGGCTTTTCAGATCCCCCCCCCCCAGAAGTAAAAATCCAGGGGGTTTAAGTCAGGTGATCGAGCAAGCCATTCAGCAGGATTCCGCGTCCTATCCAACATCTGGGGAAGATGTTGAGGTGTTGGCGAACCATAATGCGGAAGTGGGGTGGCGCTCCATCGTGCCTTCCACCGTGACAACAACGCATTTCGGACACATGTTGATATGACTTTTTTTTTTTACTCCATTTTCAGTTAGGGACCATTCCCTGCAGTTTGTTGATGTACTTAAAATTCTCCCTATATTTTAGCGAAGGTTTTGTCCCGAAGGCAACTAGGGAACCAGCAACAAATTGAACAAAAAAAAAAGAAAATGCTTGAAATGTGTTTTAGCTGTACCATATGCTTATGAGACTTTTTTTTTTACTTATCTCTGTTCATTTGTATGAGAATAGCACGTATATTATTACGTATTATTATTATTATTATTATTATTATTATTATTATTATTATATTAGGTTAGGTAATTTTTCGTAGCTTTTTTGTTTCTGAGATGCAGGGTTTTCAACCCAAACCAATGCCATTTTCAGAGAACATGACAAACTTTACTAGAGACAACACCCTGCAATCAGAATATCAAATCAAAATATTAAATATTTGATGAAATATGAGCATTTTTACTTAAAAATGTTGAACTGCGCATGCGCAAGCCAAAATGTCATTTGCATAATTTATTAGCCAAATGTAGCTACTCTTACAAGAAGTCCAAATAAATAGCGTGAATCAGTTAAATGCAGAAAGATGTCGCCGATAGAATCAGTTAAATTTCAGTTGCTCTCAAAAATAAATAAAACGATAAGAGGTTTGCTCCACATTTTTATTTTTGGACCGGACACCAGTATCAACTTCTTATATTGATATGAAGTTAATATGCCTTCATGTCAGCGGTCCAAATATAATTTTTTTTAAAGAAACCTTTATATCTCCATAAATATATGAGGTGTAGCATGCTCTTTACAGCCTTCAAGATAATTCATCAAGTCTCTCTCTCTCTCTCTCTCTCTATTTATATATATATATATATATATTGTTGCACCCAAAATCTTAGACATTACTTTTTTAAAGAAAAAAAGAAAAAGAAAATTTTTTTTTTTCCTACGATTGGGCCCGATCATAAATTTATATCTTTTGGGTGCTCCAGGTCAATTTGGACTCTACATCTAAAGACAGCTATAAAGATTTTCTTTATTCGGAGTGTGTATAAACAGTTAACAGAATGACAAAAGAAAGAATGTGCTTATAGAAACAGACTTTAACGAATAAATTTTAATAATTGAGATACATGTAATTAAATAAAAAAAAAGTTTTTTTTTAAAGAACGTAAGTTTCTGAAACAGCATTGTTGTGAATTGCAAGACTTCAACGTTGTGTATTGTTGTGGCTCGCGAAGTTTTTTGGAAAAAACAGATTTTTGGGGAGATTTCTCTCGGCGGCCGTAGAAGTCGTGCCCTTTTTTTTTCCCTCTTTCTTCAGGAGACGGACTAGGAAGATACAAGAAGTCACCATGAAAGCACGAGCAAAACCAGATGATTCTTTGTCCGTAGAGGGAAGGCTGAAAGAAAATTGAAGAAGATGATAATCGATTCGAAATTCTCACAACAAAGGAAATCTCCACCAAAGAGATAAATATGAATGATAAAAGAAGAAATCCGGTAAAGATATCAGTTTGATGGCCTTACTTAAATACATCACAAAGGAGACATTCTTTTTTTTCTTACTTGATAGGAAGTAAAGTCATCCAAAGACAAGTCGTTCGAGTCTTGTTTACATAGTTTTCCTCCTACCACGACGGAAGTCTACGAAGGTTATGGATCGTATACCAACTAAGATGGATACTATGGATGAGAGATCGACAAAATGAAGGTCGTATATAGTTGTTAAGGTTGACGGTCCCGATTAACATACTAACATTTCCCCCTAGCTGTGTAGCCTTATCCCGGTACCCCCCCCTACTTACCCACCCACCCCCGTCAGTCTGATTCGTCGCGACCTGATTAATAAATGTTATCGTTTCCATATAAACGGAAGAAAAAAAGAACAGTAAAAGAAAGCTAGTTGATTATCGATATAGAAAAAACAGACTATTCAGTAAATTCCTCGTTTTCCGTCTTAAAGACATTCGAAAGTAATGAAAAATGGCTCGACGTCTTCCTTACCTTGGATGGTTTCGTTCTGATCTAGAGGAAAAAAAAAAAATCATACATTAAGTTAAAAAAAAAGAATAATCAAAGCTTTGGTTAATTAAATAAGTTTACAATAAATAACATTTACGTTATTTGAAAAGATTTTTTTTTTTCTTTTAAGAGAGAAAAGAGAAGACTAAAATATATATAATACAAGCTGATAAAATGAATTTGTAAACAGTAATTACCTTTATGAAACAGTGAAATTGCCGTCAGTCCTTGAACTTTAAATATAAAATTTCCTTTTTATTTGTTTCTGAGGAGAGCGGGCGCCCAAAGGTTTAGACACCTAAAAGTCTTAGATTAAAAGATTTATATTAAAGATTTACGCCAAAATTCTTGTACATTGACATGCGATTATTAATCTGGTATAGAGATAATTCTCTTCAATAAAGCCCCGTTCTTTAAATCAGACATATAGTGTTTTTCAGTATCTTTTGTAGCTATTTTAAGATATATTTGGTGGCTGAAAAGGTATTCTTGTCGAACTTGAATAATGATAAGTTTGAAGGTTTCTTGTTAATTTAAAGGAACGTAATTGAGAGGAATCGTCACAATAAGAGAAACGATTTTCCCGCACGCCTGGCCGTTACAATATATATATATATAGAGAGAGAGAGAGAGAGAGAAGAATGTTTGATCTTTTGTAGGTGGGTGGGAGGTGGGTGTGTTTGTTTATTATACAAATCTACAGTTTTAATCCGATCTTGATGAAATTTTGCACACATGATCTTCAAAGCATGAGGAAGGTCACTGCCTATCCCCTCTAGCTCTTTTTACTCATGACAGCAACTTTTGAGACATCTCACCTTTTATACCCACCAAACGAGCTCTTGACATGAAATAATAATAAGATTGTTAGAGAGATTGTATATTATGAACGACTGATTCTACCTCAGATTTCGAAAAAATAATAATTATCGATTATAAATCGATATTCATGATGATGCCAGTGCATATTAATAAGAGGTATCTCCTGACCAACAATGCAAGGCAAAGTTTGTACAACAATAGGTATCAACACGCTATCCACAAATGCTACGCACGGACCTTTGCACAAACTTTGCCTTGCATTGTTGGTAATGCGATATTTCTTATTATAAGCTGCCGCCATGTAAGTTGAACGACCGTAGCCCACGAGAAAGACAGGCCCTGGCGCGGAAAAGTCACCTGATCATTTTAGTCCGAATAACAATATAACCTTCATTGTTTCCAACAAACGAAAAATTGCTGATTATTAAAATCCAAGATGGAAACAATGAAGGTTACATTGTTATTTGGACTAAGACGGTCATGTGCCTTTTCCACGCCAGGGCAACGCCTCCTAAAGATAAGGCCTGAGCGCGAAAACGTCAGACATTGTTACATCATCATCCGAAGATACGTTTAATCGCATTTCAGGGCTTATTATTGGTAGAAATGAGATTAAACGTATCTTCGGATGATGATGTAACAATGTATGACGTTTTCGCGCTCAGGCCGTATCTTTAGGAGGCGTTGGCTAGGGCCTGTCTTTCACGTGGGCTACGTTGAACGACAGGATGACGTCATTTCTAACACCAGCCAATAGACGTTAACGGGAAGTAAATCGCTTAGCTATTCCATGAAACATCCGCTTTCGTTTTCGAAATATTGTTTTCGTATTTATATTTAGTATCTATTTTCGTTTTTTCTTTTAAATAGATAAATGAAATTAATAAATGAAATTAATAAATTAATAAATTATAAAATGACGCAGAATAGTCGACTCGAATGCAATTCGTTTTATATTATGACTTTAATAGGCTTTCCACGTTTCAACGATATCTCCACCGTTACTATAGTAGAACAAGTGCATCATGGGTAAAATCCAGACAAAGCATATTGATGAGATGACTTACTGCGCATGTCAAAAAGATCGTTCAACTTACGTGGCGGCTGCTATAATATGCCCTGCCATCATTATGAATATCGATTTATTATCGATAATTATTATTATTTTTTCGAAATCTAGGTAGACAGTGACCTTCCTCATGCTTTGGTCAAGTATGCAAAATGTCATCAAGATCAGAATAAATTGCAGCTTTGTATAAAAATCATACAAACCCACAAACATTCTTCTTTATATACAGGGTGAGGTACTTATCTTGAGACAACTGAATAGTCAATACACACGCATAGAGTCTGTCTGCATAAGACTGCTGCCCCCACAAGTTTACTTGTGCACTAAAACATTTTGAATTTTTGAAATTTTGACTTCAAATTCTTAAAGACCATTAAAAAGTAGAATAGGAATGTCTGTAAGACCCAACGAGATTATATTATTAGAGTGGAAATAACGACGCCATGTTTGAAGCTAATTGATAGTTGAGGTAAAAACTTGAAATATGAGAATAAGAAAATAAACATTCGGTTTATTACAGTCTTATTTATCATGGTGCTACATGCAGGATATAGATTTAGTCTAAACTTAGCTTATATTATTAATATGAGCAACTTAACTAGCGTCAGCCATGAGTTGAGGTTAAATATGCAGCAGTTGAGGTCGACGCACAAGTTATCACGGCTTCATAGTGGTGGCGCTGATGATCAGTTATTTTCCACTCTAATAATATTAATCTCGTGGGTAAGACCCACTCTCTATCTCTTTGTCTTCATCGATAAAATTGGGTTTAAAACTTTAAAAGTTCCACACTTTCAGGGCCTCTATCTCCTAAACGGTTGGATCAATTGAAAAAAACACCAAGAATAAAACATTTCTCTAATACTGTGTACAATCTGAATATACCATTAAAAATAGGGGTTCCTATTTAAGATTTCAAAGTTACCCCCCTTTCCCCAGCCCCCTCACAAGGAGGGGAGGAAATTTTTTAAGTAATGAATTTCCCCCGCGAAATAATTCACTTTTGATTTTGGACATTTTTTCGTACAATACTTAGTTTCCGAGATATTCAGTTGTCTCAAGATAAGTATACATGTATAAGTAAACCGGACTTATATCCATACAAGCCCAGAAATGGCTTCGAATTTTGGGGTTCGAATTTGGCCTTTGAAAATTATTATTTGAAAGAATGAAAATTTTATCTTTGTGAACTTAATAATGGTATTATATTGTAAAGTAAATTAAAATTTTGTAAATTTTCTGATATAAATGATTCTTGTAAATTTTGTAAAAATTATCTTGATTCGAATTGAAATAAATAAATAAATAAATAAATAAATAAATAAATAAATAAATATTAAAATAATAATTATTATTATTATGTATCTGAAACAGATTAAGGGAATGGCGGTTAATTTAAATATGTAAAACACTAGAAGCGAAGACCTAAAAGGGGCCAGTCGCATTGACCTTATGTTGATATGAAGTCAATATGCTGTCATATAGCCGGTCCAAATAAAAAAAATTTTAATATACGAAGTGTAACATGCACCCATCAAGTTTCAGGATAATTCATCAAGTTTTACTAGATATTCGACAAAACGCCTAAAATCAAAAGTGTCTACTTTCAATTGTCAACAAATTTACCTCAACTGTAATTCTTATTATATTGCGTTTACAATTACTTTTTTTTTATTTAAGTTTATTTAAACGCAATATATTGTTACATTATTTTAAATACTTTGTACCTTAATAAAGATGAAAAAAAAATTCATTTATATATTAAAGTTTACTTTTTTTTGCTTCAAGTATTCGGTTTACTCTGAAGCCTCTAAAAAGAAGGTTGGTCGAAAGGCGCTTCTTTGCTCTAATGTCATTTTCAAACGAACGCATAAAACGCGTCGATCACTGCCATCAACATTTAAAGGAACAAAATAAATAAAGAAAAATACAGGAAAAAAAATCGTCTTCGTACACACGATAATTGGTGTAACTGAAAAATATCTGAGTAATTGGATGGGGAGAGGCAACTGGGGGAATGCCTTTCCAGTAACCTTGAACAAAATGTTTTTGTTGAGAATAGGCAAGTTGAGGGGAGGAGGGGGGGTATGAGTTGTCAAAAGGCCAATTCCCCAAGCATCCCTCTCTCCCTGAAGCCAGGCTGACGATTGATGATGGTTAACGGTGAGCGAAGGCAAAATGAGAGAGAGAGAGAGAGAGAGAGAGAGAGAGAGAGAGAGCGAACGAAAGGTGACGAGCGAAGGAATGGCAAACGACGACAATAAATTGGACACAATCGTCCCCAAAGTGTTTAACAACACAGCACGTGACACACACACACACAGCAAGTGCAAAGAACACTTCTAAGGGGGTGGAGAACAAAGGGATTTGGGAAGAATAGATAAAACGCTACATAAAGAAATAAAAGACCATAACACAACTGGACGATGTGAAGACGAACAAAATCCAAAAGTCGAGGCACAGAAATGCTCGAAACCGCCACCTCTAAAAATGGCGAACTTCGGAACACGACAGCTCAATTCAGATAAGGGCAAATAAAACGTACTGTAAGACTTCCATTACTCGTCTTAAGATCAGCAAGTTGGAAAATAATGTAATTCCTCCGAAATCCTTTTCCCCTCAAGATATTGCTTTCTGAACAAAGTGGTCATCTTCTTGAATTGAAAGTACCAAATTGTACAAATACCAACATATAAAACACTTTATACAGGGTGGATATACAAAAATGAGCCCCCCCCCCTTTAATTTCGTAACTGAAGCAGATATGTCAATTTTGATGAATCCAATGAATAGGAAGTTGTGGGTGACCTATCCCATGGTGCACTTTTTATCATCTCAAATATGCAAATTAGGGAACACATTTAAATCCTATCTTAAAAACCGTAACAGATACACGAACTTACAACAAATCTTAAGGAATTAAGATTTTTATACGATACCGCAAACTGAGAATTTTTAAAGATGGCTTAGAGGTTCTTAATGAGGCCACTGTTATGGGAGGTTCCAGGAGCACAGGGCCCACGCCAGATTCGGCCATCATAAGAAATCAGCTGTAGCCAAACACCTGTTGGATACGGGTCACGATGTATTGAAGAAGGGTTGCCTACTGCTTAATCCAGTGAAGAATAGACTTCTGTTGAACGCCTACGAGACGTTGGAAATAGGAAAGAAAAATCCGGGACAGTTGCTGAACAGCGATTCTGGTTCCCTAGGAGATACTGTTTTGTTGAAACTATTCCATTATTTGTAAAAACTTCCATTTCATTAGAGCCAAACAATTCATTTACAAAAATTATTCAATGAGAGGAGTCCGTAAATGTCAATTTATTGAAAAATTAGTATGAATCCTTCACCCATTATTCATTTTTAGAAAAAAAAATTAATATCTCTCAAAAGGCTTGACCAATTTTTATATATATTAAAAAAAAAA
>JAHWFO010028035.1:1659942-1682873 GCA_023313115.1 Rhysida immarginata | reverse complement strand
GCATTAATAACTCTGAAATAGCTCGAGTTAAACAATTTATTTAAAAAAAATTAATCGTCTAAATGTGAAGAGTCTGTACATGTTGAATCTATTGCCTCTGATTCGCCGGTATGAACGCTCCAGCATACCTGTCAACTTATAAAAATGAAATTCGTATTTTTAGTTCTGGAATTTACGTTCATGAACAAGAAGCCGATCTTAATTCAACAATCCGGAAACGCAAATAGATTCTGAAAACCGGCGCTTTCTATAATCTGGGAATTTTGCCAATCCGAGCTTTTCCCACGGATTTCACATTCAGTGCCTTCAACTTTACTAGACTTATGAAAGCCCTTCTTCAATTTTCGGCAGTTAACTGATTAGAATATTAAACTGCATGATAATATAATGACGCAAAATAATATCACCTCTAAGTTAAATCCTAAAATTCTTACAGTGGTCTTTACGATGCTCAAATTTCTCTACACAATTTTATAGGAATGAGAATTGCAATATTAAGAAGATAGAATGGTTGGTTTGGTTTGGCTTATTTGGTATTAATATCCTTTTTAACTGCCATGCTCAATTCAGGACGGCGTCATAGGGTTCTTTTGCCGCAATTTTGCCTCGGATATTTTTAACGTGCAGCCGGCAAACGACTACACGGAATCAACGGCTTTACTTCCCTTCCGAAGGAAGTGCATGATCTCAGGATTTTCTTCCTGAAAAAATCCTCGTCGTCCTCGGCCGGGGTCAAACCCGCGTCCTCGGGCATCAGAGGCGATCACGCAACCACTGAACCACCAAGGCCGATGAAGATTGAATGGTGACCACATTGTCAAACTGGCCGAACTGGATACTAAGAATTGCAAGTACTCTCAAAAGCAACCATCTATCAGGAAAGTTGTAGACGCAGGGGCGTAGCCAGAATTTTTTAAACCGGGGGGACCAACGCCACCTAAAAAACAAGGCTTGCTCACTGTCTCATCAAACGAGGGCTGACAATCCAACTTTCATTGTTTAAAATAAACGAAAAAACACTGATTACAATTGAATGAAAGTTGAATTGTCAGTCCAGGTTTGATGATGCAGTGAGAGGGCTTTGTACGAGCAGGCTCGTATTTTAGGTGGCGTTGGGGGGACCTGATGAAATCTTGGCTATTTTTTTTTTTATTAAAAGTTCTCCCCAACTAGATTTACCTTTATAGGCTATGCCGAAAAAGTTATATTTTAACTTTAATGTAATAAATACAATCAATAAATCAATAGTTTGAATTTTCCGAGAATCGATCACTCTCTTTACATCTTGATTTTTTTCCGACGGGGGGGCTACACCTATGAGACGTATACCCTTCCTTCAGTGCATTCTTGAAGCTAACTTACAGGAAAAATCCTACGCATGTTGCAACATGGTAGATCCTTTTTCTTTCTCGGTTTGCACGTTCGCCAGACATATCGCGTATTGAACATACGTTACAGAATATGCATCTCAGCAACTAGCCCGTCAAGGTCCTCCAATTTCAAGACATTGTGAACTCGCGTACAGGAAAACCTCCGAAGCCTCTGCTGTAGAATAGCTCTTACTGCAGCTCGTAGAGGTTTCACAAGGGCATCACTTTTTACAGAGAACATTGTTGTATTGCTTTTCACGCGCTAGTTATGTCTAGAATGTTGCAATTTTCAGAAACGCTAGTGTCTTACGGACTTCTGTCATCTACCGCACCTATTAACTTTGGGTTATTTCGCACTGTTTTTCGGGTATCTCCATTGTCGGCCATTTTCAAAATCCGTATGATTATAAAGCTCTTTGTACAGTCGTACAATTACATCAAAACTCCTTTATTGACAAGAGTTGGTAGGCATGCTTCAGCCATTTCTTCGTTTTTAGAAAGAAAAAAAATTCTAATAAACTTAACCAATTATCATAAAAAATACGTCAAGGCACAGTTTAAGATATCCTCTATCAGTATATTAATTTCTTTTGGTCCTGCTCTTTGCCGTTTCAGAGGAAGTGGCTACACAAAAGTGATCGCATATAGAGGGAATGTTTTCTTTTCAAAAAAATATCAGATATCTTCTCAAATTATGAAGTTTTAAAGTCGATTTCAGAGAAAAAAGTTCGAGTTTTTAGTGAGCAGCCAACCAATCATCACAAGAAGGACCATCACATGAATTTTACAATGAGAAAAAGCGCAAAAAAAGAGCGATAATGATTTATCAAAATAGACTACTGACCTTCTCTTCGAGAGTTGTCTAGCCAAATGTCGTTCCCTTTAATTGCTCGAAAATTCATCAATCCTGGTTCTAAAAAGAAAAAAAAATGAAAATTATGTAAATTAAGTTATTTATTGTAAACCATAAGTAAAAATAGCTATGCGATGTGAAATCAGGAAAAAAACACTAAAGAAATCACGCAGCCTGGGATTGAATTAGGACCTGCCAGTATTCGATACCAGACCATAGATTTTTTTTTATTTTCATGCATAAAAGTTTTCAAGGCATTGCTCTAAGAAAGTTTATTTGCTTACAACAAGGCAATCTCAACATTAGATATCGATACTGAACTGTAAAAAACTGCTCGATCCAAAAATCATTTACCCCTCTTTTCACCTCCAAACGCCAGTGAAGACAACAGTTTCAGTCAACTTTGCATAGACCTAAAGCCTATTTCTCTTCAATAGAACGACACAGTCTATGTTGAAATCTTCTCCCGCGGAGCATTTGCCACGCTTGTACATAAAAGGCGAGCTGCATTTTCAGGCCTCAACAGCCGATTTAACAACGGATAGTGCAGCACGCTTTACCTCGAACAAATGGATGCTAGCACCTCAAGAGAGGAGGGGAGGGTATTAAAATAAAATAATTGAAGAGGAAGCCATAGGAAAGAAGAAAAGAGGAATATTTCCTTGTGGAGTATTTGTTCGTCCGCTTGTTGGTTTCGGTGCAGCAGCTGTTTGAAGAGCGTTCCCTCGCCTGTCAACAAGGGCGTCTTAACGGCGGCAAGAATTATAAACGCATTCTCTCGCAGTCATCATCATCGTCGTCGTTTGTTGTTATTATTATTATGTATCTGAGACAGATTCAGGGAATGGCGGTTATTTTAACATGGAAAACACTAGAAGCGAAGCCCTAAAAGGGTCAATCGCATTGACCTTTCAAGCTTAAAAGTAAAGAGCGAGGGCGCGGAGGAATGCCACCTGTTGCGTGTGTCGTCGCTGCCATGGCATTTCCTCGAGCAAGAAACGCGGCCATTTCCTCGGCACGACCCCATGAATAACGCAAGAGAGCCCTGCGTTTGAGTCGACGAGTCACGCGAAATTATTGATGGCGACGGGCTTCATCAGTGGCAAGAAGAGCCGCGACATTCGATCCTCCGTGGTCATACCTCGGCAGACAGGTTGCCATCAAATTCAAACACACACATACGCAGCGATACGTAGACATAGTATCACCTGTAAATTATTCAAAAGCCACCGAACCTTTATCGCCCATGTCAACAACGGATTGTCCCTTTCGCGTCTGCCTTTGTCGCTCAATCGCGAGCACACCAACATACCCGGGGAGATTCAAACTCGAAAAAGATGTCCAAACAAGCATAGAAATGAACGGGCAAACAACAGCCACATTGTGTTTAATAATTGTCAAGAACGCCTTTCCGATAATGCAGGCTTCCGCATAAGGGTGACTCAATGGCCAAAACAGCTCTCATCCGATTCTGTATGCACAAAAGGATCATGAAGTCTAGATCTGTTAACTATTTTAGTTGCTAACTCAGGGACACACCCTGGAAATGATGACTCCTGCGGAAACGCTACAGATTTTGTTAAATAGGAGGAAATAATATTGGAGAATTAATGATACGAATTAAACGAAATGATGATCTCAATGCCATTATTAACATGGCTCCCATATAATGGATTTGCGGAGATAAAAACGAGGGCTTTCAACCATATACAGGCTGACGTCGTTTTGTGATGAAGAAATAGCCCTTGCAAGGAATTACGTTTGCTTAGCTTCACTTCAAAGAGAAGATAATCAAACTGAAGAAACTCTTCAAACACATAATTACAAAGTAGAAAGAGAAGGAAAAATTCCGAGAACTGGATTCGACCAGGGACCATGGAGTCGGGATATTGAGTCAAAATCGGCTCAACGGGTAGAGCATAGCCCGACTTTCAAATCAGCAATTCTTACCCTTAAATCAGTATTCGTCGTTCTCGATCAATATTCAAAGAATATGATAAAATAATTAATAACCCTGAGCTTCCTATACATGAAGATTTCCCAAATGGGAGGCAACGCTTGAAATCCAGACATCCGCCCATGGCTACGGCAGAAAAACTTTCCAACTTCAATGCCAAAGACACCTGGTTACAAAGATGGCTTCAAGAAGCACCTCCTGAGTGGCATCAAGTTCTAGATGTGAATTCAATTCCACATAGATTTGGGCTACCTCGCCACGTTTGGACAAAACTAAATAGAGTTCGCACAAGTCACGGGCGATGCAACGATTTGTTTTTCAAATGGGGAATATGCCAATCCTCCGAATGTGATTGCCACATTGGCAACCAAACAATTCGTCATATCACTACCGAATGCTCCATCCAAGTATACCATGGATTCCTTTCAGATTTCATAGTACTTCCTGCAGAAGCAGTCCAATGGCTAATTGGGCTTGGCGTCATGCTCTGATGTTCTGCATTGCTTTATGTTTTGTAGCTGCATGTATTCCGTCTATATTTGTGTACTTTTATGTTAATGATTCGTGTTTGTCAAGCCGATGTGTTGTAATTTTTATTTTTATATTTAATACTTGTTTATATATAGAGTATGTCGTGCCAAATGCTAAATAAATAAATAAATAACCCTTCGACCATCAAAAAGTGATGAAATTCAACTGAAAGAAAAAAGTAGCTTCACTTGGCAACACTTTGTCCCAAATTCAATGCCATTCATTAGATTAGTTCGTTGCAAGTACGTGCGATTTAAATATCAATATGCAGAAATTGTCTTCTCTGCAAGATCAATGAGTATGGTGGGGAAAACATCATGTAAGAAAACATTTCAAAATCATAAACAATAAAGGTCAGCGAAAACTGTGGATAAACATTATAGTAAGCAGAAGGTTGGTTTGGTTTGGTTTGGTATTAACGACCTTTTCAACTGCTATGGTCATTTCAGGACAGCGTTATAGGGGCCGCAAATTTTGCCTCGCAAGGGTTCTTTAACGTGCAGCCGACAAACGACTACACGGGACCAACGGCTTTACTTCCCTTCTGAAGGAAGTGCGTGATCTCAGGATTTCCCCCTGAAAAATCCTCATCGTCCTCGGCCGGGATCGAACCCGCGCACTCGGGCATCAGAGGTAAGCAGAAGGAAGAGAAAGAAACGCTTTTCCACAACAGCATATTCAATTATTATTGAACGTATTATGCTGAAGGCGGCGACTTTAGCGTCCGAAATGCGCACCCGTTTGTTATAAATTTCAATACCACGGCTCATTCAAACTGGACTGGATACAAAAGGAGAATGTACTATTAATAATAATTGATAAATAAACTGATTGAGAACAGTTTAAGTGGCTCAAATAAGAATAAAATAAAATTCAACACCCCAACCGTAAACAACAAACTGTTAATAAAGTTTTATTAGAATTCAAACTAGACGCCATTTAAATAATAAGAATGGGGACCAGGTTGAAGTAAATAAATATAATAACTAGAAAATTTTTGGATCTATTAGTAAAACAGGAATCAGTGCATGAACCCATAAATCTAATGTCCCTACTCCGTAACCCATTGGCTCTCCTTAAACCATGAATAATCTTATTTGTGAATAGTCATTTGCATTAAATACTGAATTATAAAAATTTGGGATACATTTAAATTTTGAACTCGTACGTATTTGACCCAACCAAAATAACTGGCAGTCAACGAACCATTGTAGCGCCAAATACACGAAAAACCTTTGCCCATTATTTACAATGATTATTGGGATTAGTCAATACAATTGGACGTTCCATTGCAACATGGTAATCAACAATTGTTAGAGCTGCAAAGGACTGTGCTTATAACCATAGCCAGTCATACACAAAATAAGTGATAAAAAATTGACGGAAAGAAAATATGTTGCCTAGGAGAGCAAATACTTTCTAAAATAACATTTTCTTAACGAAGGAGTTCATCAATACAAGAGGATAAAAATCGAAAAATCACAACAGGCAGGAACACTCTCCGAAGAATTTGGAATGTGTTACTATCAAAAGAGCTCGCTGCATTTTCTCCTTCTTGTCAATATTTATATGAAAATAAGAAAATTACACAGCAATAATTTTTTCTGATAATAATGAAAATTATTTTGAGACATCCTATCTTTAACAAATGAAAGAGAAAATTTAAATGGTGTTAACCACATTAAATATATAATGTAGAAAAGAAATAGTCACGAAGATAAAAACAGATTTCTCTAATAATATTTGTGATCAATATGGTTTAAGGTCTCTCTAGTGCGATTCAGTAGATAAGACATGGATACCTTACTATACATTTTCATTACTTGTTTAATTTAAATCGATTATTTATTTCTTTATCTTTTATCTACAGTACTCTAATGTAGAGTTCTCTCACTGTAAGGTGAAATGGAAGAGTTCACTTTATCGCGTTCAATAGGTACGGACATCATAGAGATAGCATACTTTATATCCTCATGCGCGATCTGTGAGCTGCTTTTTTTTTCACTCAAGCCTGCTGGAAACTGCTCGTTGCAGCCTATTGAAGTTGAAGTGCCAGGATTTAAGAAAATTAGAGCCGTTTAATAAATTTTCTCTATCTATCCTACCGAGTGAGCGCGGTAAAATGAACTCTTCCATTTCACCTTACAGTGTGAGAGCTCTATTTCATAATCTTTTTAATCCAAAATTTTAATAAATTGTACGAGGCTGAGTCAAATGAAAAACGCAAAATTGTAATTAAGATTTCAAATTTCGCCCCATAATGTTTTAAGTCTGCAGATCCGTTAAAAATGAGTTGTAGAAATATCCGGTAGGTGGCAGGAAAGTAGAGACAAGCAAACAATGTCACCGCAGCAATTTAAAGATGGCCGCCCCACTTCAAACATTCACCAAAGAAGAACAGCGTTCAGTTATCCGATTTTTGAGTAGCGAAAGTGTGAAACTATTGAAATTCATAGAAGAATAAAGCTTCAGTATGGTGATGTATGTTTGTCACAGCGGCAAATTATGAATGGAGTGCGAAGTTCAAAAATGGTGTACGAGTTGTTACAGGAGTATCAGAAAATACTGCAGTGTTTGAAAACCGCCGAAACAGTTTAGCGTTTGGAAAATCGCCGAGTAACGATTGATGAAATTGTTTGGGCCACTCAAGGAGGCAATGGGTGAAAGAAATTCCATTCAGATGAAGAGGTACAGCAGTAGGTGCACTTCCATTTTTTTTTCCAAGGTGAATGTATGCACCGTGTAAACGCTGGAAAACATGTATTGAACGTGACGGAGATTATGTCGAAAAAATAATACAGTTGTTATTCACGTTTTGCGGTTTTCATGTGACTCACCCTCGTATATATATCAAAATTTCTAAATTGCATTTATTAATTTATCTTTGTAATTATCATCATTACTATTTAATCATTTACTGTATTAACATCTTGTTGTTAATTTTTATCTTTTCAGCAACGAATACGTCACGTTTCATTCTAAAACAATTGCGATATATCATGTAATTCAATTTCAAATATACCTTGCAGCCATTCCTTCCAACATCATCATGCCAAAGCTGAGGGAAAAAAATGGCCAATCACTAATAAAATAGAGGCCGTGTGGATATTTTCACTAATAAAAATGTATTGCAAGGCCTCTATATATTGTATAATATATTCAATCTCAAACTATTTGTGTCAATACATTTCGACTTATACTTTGAAAATGAGGAAAATGTCGAAACGTCATTCTCTAATTGTACTGCGCAGAAAATAAAAAATTAATATATCACCACTAATTTTTTTAAAGACTAACTTTTTCCTTTTTTTTCCACACGAACAATTGCATTTAATTAATGTACACTGAAATTTCGAAATCAATTTGCAGCTAACTTAGACGTGCCGATAATTTCAATTTATCATAAAAGACGCTCATTTATTTATCACTAGGAAAGCTAATTGCAGCATAAGTGAAACGAATTCAGGTGAATACTAATCCCATCGACGTACTTTAAATCTGAAACTTCTTGGTACTCGGAGACTTCCTCAGTTGAAACTTTAATTGATCACATTCAGGTTTTCTTGCGTTGCTATTTATTATTACAACAAATATGTAAAGGTTTAAAACACCATAAAGTTGCCATCAAAAACTCAATCCAATTTTAAAATTGAACGTGAAAACGCAAATCAGATGTGGCGAGCGCAATGACAACGGACTGAATCAATTTGCACTCAAATTAACGGTGAATGCGCAATCCTTTATTTAGTTCACGAAACAATTTCAAATCAACGGAACGACTACATAACGGATTGTTAACCATTTATTCGCGTCGATTGCGTTCTAATTTTATGCCTTGTTAAAGAGCACTTCATTAATATTCATTCATTTCTACCAACTGTAATTGTACAACTGAGTAATCATGTAAACTCGTGTCCCAGAGATGATTACGCAATTTAGGAAATCCAAGGCTAAAATCAAGGAAATGACAACGTATGCATAGTACGTAAGTTTAAAGAAATTCCTGCTACACTAAGGCGGCCATTTTCTTTCGACCTCACATGGGCTCAATCTTCAGATATACCGCAAAGATAATGCCAGAAAAATAGACTGTATAATCCTTGTTCTATTTCTAACAGACGTTTTATTAAATCGAATTGCATTCTTAAGCAACCGAGAAAGTATCGAAAGAACGGAAAGAGCTGAAAAACTGTAATTAACATTAAACCTCCTGTTTAGTCAATGTCTTGCTCGACGCCATTGCTCTTCCTATGTCATCGAGAAAACGACGATAAAACTATTTCGACAGCGTAATATGAATGCGGTAAAAGGGCAGATATAACTTAACACGTAGTTGGGACAGTATTAATTTTAAATCAATAAAGTATCATTTCCGTTATTAAATTATCAATTAGTGCAGTAAAGTAACGTTGGTGGTAAGCCAAAGCGAACAGGTCTTTGCTACAGTTTCAATCGAGCATTGAGGACCCATTTTGAGTCATCAAGATTAAATCCATTATTTTACCTTTCGAACAGCTCCATCTGCGTCTGTTTTGGTTTTCTTCAGTTGGTCCCGCTGAAACAGAGATGAAAAATCCTCAATTCCAAAAAAAGACGACATTCTTCGACCACTCGACTCGAAGGCGACCATATTGAAACTGGGAGAAACGGCCGTCAGATGGCAACGGCGTTACCCTCGTTCTCGAATCCGCTTTTTCCGAAGATCATCAGGAGGACCAAAGTGATTCGCGAATGGATTCATTTTTAATAGATTAATCGTACACAATTTCACATTTGGAATATAATCGTACGTTATTTTTACGATATTTGCGTTTTTTAATCAACTCAGGAGGCAAAATGTTATTCTATAAGAAGAACGGGCGGAAGTTTTCTTAAATGCATTGAAGAAATAAAACTAGAGAAAATGATATAAAAAGTATCGCAATGAATGATTTGGATTACGGTCGGCATATTAAAGTTTAGATAACGTTTATTAAATTTTTCTTAATTGTTAAAAAATAGATTCGCGACCTTTATTATTATGGTTTTTTAAGGGTTTTAAGTTGATTCCACTTTGATCCAAATCTGAAATCAAAACTCTTAAAAAAAACAAAACAAAACAGATAACACTGTACAACATGAAAAATACCCTTTAGATGAAAATATGTGCTCTTGTAAATTTTTGGCTGAAAATAACGAATCTGTAATTATTTTTTGTTTACCACGCACCATTTTCCAAAAATACCCATTTTTAGCTTTTTACGTATTTACGAGGATCATTTTTAAAGTAAGAACCGTTTTGTATAATGAAAACAATACTATGTATATATATTTTCAATTTTTTTTTCTTTACCAGATTCTATGTACCTTAACTTTTTTTTTCTACATAGTTTCCAAGTTTATTTAAGCACTTGTCATAGCGCTCGATGTACTTCCATATGATCACTTTATAAAAGCTGCCGCCGGTGAAGAAAGTCACGCAGTTTTCACTTTTTCATCGTCGCTGAAATGCAGGCCACAGATGAACTCCTTTAGATCCCGGAACAGGTGGTAGCCACTGGACGCGAGGTCCGAACTGTAAGGCGGGTGGTCAAGTTGTTCCCAAACAAAAAATCTGATTGTTGGGAACAACTTGACACTCGCCTAAGGCTACGGCCATGCAGACGCGAATTAAGAGCGCGCGAGCGATATCTGACATCATCACGCTCGTGCAGATGCGATCATGCAGAGGCGAGACACTCGAAACATCGCACGCGAGAGCGAAAATACATTTCTCGCTCGTATCTGACACTGCTTGATTTTATCGCTGTCTGCCAAATCTCGCTCAACGCTGCACATGCGCAGTAGTCCATTTCTTCTGCAGCAATACCCGACGATGTGAAATGGCAGCCATGTTTGTGAGAAAAATTCGCTTCTGTATAATCACATACGGCGAGAAACGACGAGAGAGAGAGAACTTAAAAATTCGATCGCTAAACATAGCTTGCGAATGCGATGACGTCAGAAATCGCTCGCGCGCTCTAAATTCGCGTCTGCATGGCCGTAGCCTTACAGTCCGGACCTCGCATCTAGTGGCTACCACCTGTTCCTGGATATAAAGGAGGTCATCGGCAGCCTGCATTTCAGCGACGATGAACAAGTGAAAACTGCGTGACTTTCTTCATCGGGGCAGCTATTATGCGGAAATACATTGAGCGCTATGAGAAATGCTTAAATAAACTTGGAAACTAAGTGGAAAAATAGTTTAAGGTACGAGGGTTGTACCAAAAGTAAGGTTCCCAATGAGCTACAGCCTCGAGGGAAGGTGCTAGGCTAAATCCGACAACAGTGCCGTGCGCAGTGGTTCCCGCACTCTCGAGCGATTCGCTACGGCTCTCAGTGTTCGCTTGGCAGCCGTCAGAGATGGAAGTGTTGATCGCTGCTCCCGCAGTAATCCGGTTTCTCCACGCAAGGAAGTTACTGCCCGTGGAGATTCATCGGCAACTGACTGAGGTTTATGGTGAAAAGTGCATGTCCGTTCAGCACGTCCGAAAATGGTGCAGGGCTTTTGCTGAGGGTCGCACGGAAGTTCACGATGAAGAACGGAGTGGAAGACCGCCGGTTTCGGATTCGATTGCCCAGAAGATCAACAGTGAGCTGCTGAAAGATCGGAGGGTCACTGTCCGTGAACTTGTTGAACGCATTCCTGAAGGTTCCCACGGCACACGCTTCCTCAACGGATTGGCGGGAGACTTCTTCGACTTAGGAATGCAAAAGCTGGAGCACCGTCTTCAAAAGTGTGTCGAAAAAAATGGAGACGATGTTGAAAAATAGACAACAGTGTAAGCTTTTCAACGATGTATAAATTAATAACAATAAACAATGTTTTCTACTTGTAAAAAATATGGGAACCTTACTTTTGGTACAACCCTCGTACATAGAATCTGGTAAAGAAAAAATTTTGAAAATATATTTACTAGTTTTGTTTTTATTACAAAAAGGTTCTTACTTTAAAAATGACCCTCGTATATTGTAGCACATATAGAAGCGCTATGCGACTAATTCCTCATTCTGAAGATCTTCCTATACCTACTGTCCAGATAAATATACTGTTGATTCAAAGGAAGACACCTCCGATGACTCAAACCATCAAGATCCTGAATTTGAACCATCTACATCTATGACATGTTCACATCATGAAATGACACAGGCAGAGCTTAACGATGGAATGGAAGTAGGCTAGCTGAATATTGCTGGTTTGTTAGATCCCAACAAGAGGAAACGGCCAAAAAAATCATTTTAGTGTTTGTGTTTTCTATAATGAAGCCTCTGTTACATTTCTCTGACAAGTGGGTCTCCTACAAAAACGGTACGTGATGGACCATTTTGGTTTTGATATATGAATCAACAACCTTTTATTTATGCAGAATTACATAGTTTCATCTAAAGGACAGAAAAAATTTCAAATTTGTTTTTTTTTAAATTGTCTAATAATTAACTCTTCGTCATAATTCTTTTAAAAACTGAATTTTTTAATTATTAACTGGCAATTAAAATTGTCCGAAAAGGATCCCTATCTCGGCAATGCGTAGCCCGGTTTCAACGAAACCTGGGTACGTTTTTAATTTATTCCGTTCCTCAACAGAATCTTTCGTTTCTTATACCATTTTAGCTATAGAGGATGTTTCAAAAATAGTGGGCATTTCAGAATTGAACACTCCACACACATTTTTGACAAAAGAAATCGCCATGCATTTCTGGATCCAAATTCTTAGAAACGTTTTTTGTTCTCCTCGTATGGAGATTTCATTGCTGAAATAAGGCGCCTACTAGTTTTGTACATGTTTCGATTTAAAGCAAAATAACATCGAAATCCTTTGAGGCATTTCAAAGCTTCGTCATCAGCACGAGATTTATATCCGCTTAATATGTCCCAGAATTAAAAGGGGACGCGGCAATAGGCAGATTTAAGGGCAACATGGAAAAGATTTAGAAGCGCACGCATTTTAACCAAAAATAAAGCTAATCCACAAAAATAAAAAATAAAAAGCAACGATCAAAACTTTAATTGCGCTTTTCGATTACCAAGTCGCAAGGAAAAACACGAAAAGCGTAAACAACACGAGTCGAATGGATAACACCTCTTCTTAATCATCGAAATGCGCAGTTGTAGTCAATTTAATTTTTTGAATTACAGGTTATTTTTTCTTCTTCTTCTAAGTAATAACGCGTATATAACAAAATAAAATAAATAAATATATTCAACACTCACAGGTGCGTTTTCTAAGAAAGTACGTTGATAAACCATGAAAAACACTTTTAAATATTATTTATTAAATTACCAAATACTAAATGATAAACTATAACTATAAACAGCGATAATATGTACTGGGTATCTCAAAGCTCCATGGCGCTCAACCATATTCTCTCACATCACCGGAAACAGATAGATCGGTACCTGGGGCTTCCTCATTGAGATTTGCGACGTCGTACGGAGAAGAATGCATCGTTATACGAACGCCGAGTTGGCGGATATGCTCTACCCATTGGCTGACGGTAATGGAAGAACCGCTATACGAATGTGTCGGAAAAGGTACCCATCCACAATATATCGATCCAAGCGCAAATTGTGTGATATGTTTCGTGGCGTTTTGTTTATCGCGCTGGATTATCTGTTTATCGATGTGTTTGCCCAACACCACCTAAAGAGAAAGCCTGAGCGCGGAAACGTCATACATTGTTAAAACGTCATAGGTAGTCAGCTTTAATCGCATTTCTACCACTAATAAGCCCTAAATTATGATTAAGTATGATGATGTAACAATGTATGAAATTTTCGCGCTCAGGCTTTGAGTAGAGGTGGTGTTGGTTTGCCATCAATCTTAACAATTTGCAAAAAACGACCACCACCTTCATGAGAACGTCTGTTGGAATGGCCAAAATTTCACGCTCGCCCAAGGTCCTAGGGTTCATTTCGTAGAACTGTCGCAATGCTTGGGATAAACCAGTGCGTTAATTATTATTATAAGCTTTTATTAACTTTGCTGTGTTAGTTTGTTTAGGTCAAATCTTGTAATCAATATTAAACCAACTTTCCGACAAGCTTGGGAGCTGCAATTTGACACACTTATGCAGAATCGATGACAATTTATGATGAAGAAAAAAATTTTCAAATTTGTTCATTGGTTCGTGTTCTAATGGTACTAACTCATTACTACGAATTGATTGTTGTAACAATTGGACATTTCGTTATGGCGAGAGGTAAATATATCTATTGTTTATTGTTGCAAAATTAAGCTGTATTGTTGCCACTAAATAAAACATTATAAAAGCTTGGTTTGATAAAACCTTTTTCCTCTTATTAATATTCACCTGTAAATCTACGACTTACTTATTGTTTAAGCCGCAAATTTAATATCATTCAAGCATTGTTCAAAGAAGTTTGTAAACAATCGCAGAAGACTGTGTCTCGCGTTCTGTTTGTCTTCTGTTCAATTTTGTATTCGAAAATTTTGCTTCGTTTGAGTCATTCGCTCGCCTTTTTCATCTCGAAAGATATATTCACACTTAATGGATATCATTAATCCTCAATTGAATTCAACGTTACATTTATGCGTTGAATAAGAGTGCTCAACTCGCTCCCCGCTTCAACGCTTTAAGTATAACATTACTAACATACTTGACATGATTTACACATTCACGAGTACTGCAGCACATGATAATGCATCCTAAATGTTTAGTAAGATTATTCCATTTGTCAAAAGTGTTAAAGGGGAAGGACTGTCGCAAGAAGGAATTCAACTAGCAGAGGACCCGGCGTTGCCCGGGATAATTACGGTTGTAGGTAAACAGAACAACCTCAAAAAGCTAAATTAAACCGCCAAATTGGTTAAATAATAACTCAACACAACAATATAGAGCGAAGGGGCTATCCATTCTAAGAAAAAGAGTGGCATGATTTTGTATTTTGGGTAATCTGGTCTTGTCAGTGTGTATCGGATGAGGGGCATCACTAACAGGCCCGGATTCACAAAAGCGTGGTTAGCTACCACAAAGATAACATTTTGTCGTTATGGCGTCTAACAAATTTATGTTTAAAATGGCGGAGGGTTTTTGCACAATGACGTATATTAAAGATAGACTCCGAATCCTATTGTTGTAACTTGAAGCAAATTGGGAAGCTCCATGCCCAGAACTGTCATGGCTGAAAGTGAGTGAAGATGATGCAAGACACGAGAGTAGCTGATTAATAATTCTTTCACACGCCGATCACGGACTGATAAGTTTATCTTTTCGTTTACTTTGTATTTGAAGTATTTTATTATATTTTATAAACAATTTTTCGATCATGGTTTCAATTTCAATTTGGTTTCGATTGTCTTTCAGTTATGTATTTTCATTTTAGTTACGTGTTTTTGATTTATTTGTGTGGAAAATGATTCCTGATCCTTTTTCTTGTCTGTTTGTACAGTTGTACGCAAAACAACTTTGAATAATGGTTTTGAATTAATTATTCCTCGGGCCCAAAATCTTCAAAAACAAAGCAGCCAGACAGCTAATTACTCCACGGCTCACTCCTGCCCAGAAGTGCCATAGCTCAATTTGCTTCAGTTTTTGCCGCTGTTAACAATAGGATTCGGAGTCTATCTTTAATATACGTCATTGGTTTTGCACACGATGAAGAAAGATGTCATATTCTAATATTCGATTCTGTAGATTTTCTATGATATAAGTCGCTATATTGACAGAGAGGCTTACTCGATATATAAATGGAAGAGCGTTGTTATTCCAATAGCCCTACCCCCCCCCCGGCCAAAGGATATAGACTTCCGAATAAATTTCTTTCTATCATACGCTTCTTTATTAGCATTTGATATTTTCATAAAAGTAACTTCTATTTTCAACACTTGATATTTTCTAGAAAAAATGCTTTTATTATTTTTTTTCTTAATCATTAATTGTTACTCTCGCTTTCGATCTTTGTCCATTTCCTTACTTCCACTGTAGTTTGGAAGTTGGATTCTTATTGGCTGTTTTCAAGCAAACAAAGACGTCAATTCCATACACGAAATCGGATACTAAGGTGTGTACTGCATTTAAGACAAATCGTAAAAATTGCAAAATTTACCGATATCGTTACTGTATGACGTCATTGATAAACGACATTTTTGTGAATCCGGACCTTAGAGAGTTCCTTAAGTTGGCACTGTCATGGACACTTGTCTTGCTATCGAAAAAGCACCTGTTATGAATAATGTTGATGTAAGCAACATGAACGCGAGTAATAAAAAATTGAGATTACAATGTCCAGATAACAATGGCGAGCACCAGTTTGCTACTACAATCTCTTAATAATCATAAATTCTCTCTTAGTTAACGTCTTTTGTTAATCAGATAACGAAGACGACATACAGAGTGATAACTATTGAGCTATATGAAATAAAACATCGAATTTTCAAAAACTACCGAGTTCAAAAATTTTATTCAAATGTTAAAAGTAACTGGAGATATTGGAATTTAGTTGATGACATGTTCGATATGATGTGGCGTAGACGAAGAGCAAATTCTGCAAAACTCGCTCAAGTGTCGAGACATCGATGCTTTCGATGACCTCCTGAACGGCTGTTTTGAGCTCAGTGATGGTTTCGGGGTTATTTGCGTAAACTTTGTCTTTAATACTGCCCCACAAAAATGAGTCACAAGGGTTGAGATCAGGAGAATATGGCGGCGAAGCGATTCCCATTCGAGTGGCCTCTGGGTACCCCAAAGCCAGAATGCGCTCTCCAAAGTGCTCTTCCAGGACTTCAAACACTCTTATGGTCCGATGGGGTCGTTGCTCCGTCCTGCATGAAACACATCTTTTCGAAATCTGGGTCATTTTGGATAATAGGGATGAGATCATTTTCTAAAATGACATATCATTCAGCAGTCACAGTGCGCATGCTCAAAAAAATCATTCAACATGCCCTGCATTCAACCGCCAATTTTTAACTGAATCTCGCAAATTGTTCAAAAGTTATCAAGTTTTTTTTCCATATAGCTCAATAATTGTCACCCTGTAGTTGCAAGACTAGGATTTCAATGTGATCTTCAAAGTTGAATCTGCTATCGAAAATGAGATCCAAAAGTTTTCAGAAGCTGTAAAAGATGGCATACATGCGCAAAATTTTAGTTTTTTCCTGGTTAAGTTTTTTCATGCAATATGATTGACATGTTGTATGTCGATCTCGGCTTTTGCTCAATCTCTAATTAGAACATTGTCATCAACGTATTTAAGCAAACACGTTCAATAAAAAGCTTTGATGCCACGAAAGTATCACACAATTTTTAAACAGTTCAATCTTGAGAGGTAGGATTTGGACCATCTTGTACGTAGTAATCAGCAGAATTACAAAATGAAGCGCACCAAATCATCCACCTGATGATGGCGATCTGTTTACGAATACAGCTTATGTTTAGCGATCTTTGGACTAAGCAGAATACTCTTTTTCACGATATATGAACGGTAATAAACAAGAGGAAAACGGGCACCCGACGAGAGCAGATCGAAATGTGTCGACTGTGAACAGTTTTGTGTTAAGCATCCGTTAATGAAATGCAAGAGCAGAAATGAATTTTAAAATAGGAAATTAAAGGTCTCCCCGGAGGCCGATCTGGTATTTTGTTCCCTTTCGAAATAATTAGGAGATCGTTTTGTGGATATTCTTCAGCTTCCCCCGTCTATGTCCCCGCCTTCTTCTCAAATAGCAGCCATAAAATGGGATGTTATTGAATATAAATTTTTTTAACGAGTCTTTTATTTTTTCCCTCCATTTTTAAATTTCCATATCGTATTCTGTGTAGCCTGTCTAACGCGACCCTCTCCTTCCAACCCTAAACCGTGAATCATCTTTTAGGATTGCTTTTATGAGCGGCCCTCGCTCCGTAATGATGGTGATTTTGAGCCCAGTTAAATATTAAATTATACGTTTCCATTTCGGTTCATGGTGTCGTTACAATTTCACTCCAATTGGCCATTGCTCGAGTTTGGCGACGGCAGCAGCAGCAGCAGCAGCAGCACCACCACCACCACCCAACACTCCCGCTGACATCGAGAGAGCACGGGCGCGCGTAATTGTTACCGGGCATCTCCCGCCGAGAGAGCGCCCCGCCGTCCAATTCGGTCGTTGACCGTCCAGCACACGTTAACACATACATACGCAGACGGAAGCTTTTTTTTACTACAGCAATACGCATTTCCGACTGACTTTTGCTCCACTTTTGCTATGTCTCTCGAGTTGACGGCGAGTGGCTCTCGAAGCGTCGGCGGGGAGTCCCCTTTGTACCGCCTCCCTGTTCGTTCGCTCGCTCGCTCGACTCGGTCACGCTATCTCGCCAGCAACGCTGCTACAGAGCGCTCGAAATGGCTTCGTTGTGTGTTATAAATTAACAATCGTAAACATGCAATTATCATAAATTCTCCTCCCCCTTCATCTTGAAAACCTATTAGAACAGCGCCTGCAGCGAAACTCTCTTTGGCGAAGCTTTCGTTCTTGCGAAAAATGCACGAAAGGAAGTGAAACACCAGGAATCTGTTAATTTAGTGAAAGTTCCTGTTATAGTCTCACGCCTCTTCAGAAACCTAATGTCGTACGATTTTTTTACAAACTAAAGATTAACATTCTACAGCATAACGTAACAAACAGGCCCGCTTTTCCACAAAGTTTTTTTTCGCCAAGCGTACGCATATCTCCACTATAACGTAGTCCGGCATCTTTCAGAATCTGTATGCGTAGTGAATAAACCATTAAGCAATGACATAACCAAGCAGCAAAACAGTCGCCGTCAAACAAACAATAATTTTGGGGTAGTACTTTATGCATTCCAGCTTAATAAAAAGTTTACGCAGAGAGATATAAACAAGTTGTTTCATGTACACTTCTTGACAATTGCTAAGAAACAGCAACATTTTTGTCAATAAATAGTGTCCCAAGAAATAAACGTTAGCAAAACTTGAGTAGACGTATTCCAGTGACTTTAAAACACAAGATGGCATGGAATTTGAACTAAGGAAACGAACAGAATGGCAAAAGCAGAAGAGGTATCATCAAGCATCAATGAGTGACTAAAGAAAAATGTTGCTCGTTTGTCACCGGTTTGACATGGGAGCCCCTTAATATGAGTATTGCCTCCTCGAACCGCAATGCAAGTTTGGCATCTATTTGCATGCTTCCCTCCCACCAGATTGTTGAGAAGAGCAGTCGGGATCTTATCCCATGTAACGCACTTGTCAGTTCCTGCAGCGTTCTGGGAAGGGGATTCCTTTGTGCCACACGTCCATCAAAAGCGTCCCAGGCATGTTCTATGGGATTGAGGTCCGGCAAGTATGCGGGCCACTGCAAACGCTCGATATCCTCACTCTCAAGAACATCCGATACCATGTTCGCCCTACGTGGACGGGCATTGTCGTCCATGAACACAAAGTCTGGACTAAATGCTCCACGGAAAAGACGAATCTCCCTGCAATACCCTCCTGCAAAGATGTGAAGGGATGTTCTGGCATCATGCATGATGCCCCCCCCCCCCCCCATATCATGACTTCTTGAACAAAACGTTGCACTTCCCGAAGGTGTTGTTGGTGATAACGAGTTTCCTTTTCATGCCAGATCAGTTGATGCTCAGAATCACTCCGCATAGTAAAACGAGACTCGTCGGACCACTCCTGATCGCCCCAAGCACGATGCTCGTTACACCACTCTAATCTCTTCCGTCGATGGAGCGGAGATAGTGGAATGCATTTGACAGGCTTCCGTGCATACAGCCCAACATCATTCGACCGACGGGAAATGGTTCTGGCAGAAACACGAGTGCCTGTAGCAGCGGCAAAATCTGCGGCTATCTGTGCGGGTGTCTGATTTATTCCTCATTTTGCCGAAAGGGCTAAGCTAGGGTCCTCCCGAGCGGTTGTGCTTCTTCGACGACCACCTCCATGCACACGTAAAGCGGATCCTCTGGTGGCAGCAGCAGTTTTCAAACGAAAAACAACACTTTTCACAACGCCCATTGCTCGCGCAACTTAGTCCCACTTTGCCCTGCCACGATCGTCATCACTCAAATAACGTCCCTGCGGCATTCTGCAGACGATATGTCATAGAGGGACTGATAATTTACAGTAATGTTCGCAAAACACCTGCACGTATATTCGCCCTAACACTCCACGGCTACTGATTTTCACTGAACCACAGCTCATTGGACAAGTGACTTTTATTCAATTTATGCAAATCGAACAACAGAGTTTTGACGCGTCCTGCTTTATTTTCCAGCGCCCCTAAATAGCCGAATGCGCATGTTCCTTAGCATTACCAAGCAGAATATGTTCGTAGAGATTTTTTTGTTCCTTTTCCTCCTCAAGCTTGTCCCCGGTGTTTTAATTCACCCTGTACAATTGTTCTGTAAATTTACCTAATTTATTAGAAATGTGGATTAAATGTTTGTGAAAAAAATACTAAAGCAATGTGAAAAAACTGAAATGAAATTTCGTGGAAAAGAGCTATTGTTGTGTTACGAGGATTGGTATTCACAATACTTTTGTAATGGTTATCGTTTTGTTCTATAAACTTTCTACGCATTTTGTTTAAACGCAATCTCACTCATCAACATGGGATCATCTGCAGACTATTTAATCCAGTGGAAAAAAAACCAAAAAACATCTGAATATGCAAGCGAGAGGAGAATTTTCGCATATTACTTCCGGTACCCGACAGAGCAACACTGTTGAAATGGTGAAATTGGGTCCCCAGGGCACTGTCCGGACGATCGAAGAGGAACCGACAAAGATGGCGCAAATGCTTTGCAACAACGGAGACCATTTTGGACAGTACTATATTGTGGGTAAGACTTATACCACATACGTGTGGAATTAAACTCATATTTGTAAAAATGCCACACCATGAAGAAATGACGCGATTGAGCTGCAATTTTCAGCCAATGTAAATTTTAGTGTGTTATGCAAATGATTAAAATTTCAGAGTCACCACGCATGCGTGAGCTGAGTAGCGTCTTCTGAACTGCTGCTGAAACAGTATAAATAGGGGGGGGGGCCGTAGCGGGACGTTGAAAATAGTCTCTTCGACGAAAAAGGGCAACATTTCAACAACTTATGCAGTTTGAACAGTGGAGTTTCATTGGCCTTCGTGAAGGAGGATTTTCCTATCGTGCAATAGCAGCACAGTGATGCGAGTTTGGAAACCGTGGAGCGACGAGAACCGGACAACTCAGAAATCCGGGAGTGGACGCCGAAAGGTGACGTCAATGTGCTTATCACCTTTCTTACAGCTTCCTCTAGACAGTTGGCAGCACATTGGACAACTGCTACAGGTGCACCGTGGACTACGTGCAAGAACTCCTTTCATACAGTTCGCAGACGCCTGCGGCTGCAATGGGCTCACGAACATAGAGACTGGCGTGCAGATTGGCAACAAGTGGCTTTTTTTCTGACGAATCCCGATTTAATCAGTGGTACCATGATGGCCACATTCGTGTTAGACGCTATGCCGGTAAACGCAACCTTCCGGAGTGCATTATCGAACACCCGGAGTTATGGTCTGGGGTGCGATTGCGTATCCTGGACGATCCCAGCTGCTACGAATTGTAGGTAATCTTAACAGCAATCGGTACATCAGTCACGTGCTGGAGCCCGAACTCGTTCCTTTCCTTCAAGGCATTCCTAGAGCGATCTTTCAACAGGATAATGCCCGCCCACATATTGCAAGGAATGTTCAAGACTTCTTTTCATCAGAAGACATTCAGCTTCTTCCTTGGCCTGCTTAATCGCCGGATATGTCGCCTATCGAACAACGTGTGAGATTTCGTTGGTCGGCGCCTCGTTCGTGATCCTCGTCCTACAGGTTCTACAGATGAATTTTGGGCACGCATACAAACAATATGGAATGCTCTTCCCCAGGCACACATTCAAAATCTGTTAGACTCCATGCCACGTCGATAGCAGCACTTGTTGCAGCGCGTGGTGGCTACACCAAATACTCATTTCGGACACTTAGATTGTTTTTTTGCTTTGACAAGTCGTTTGTGTACTAAATTTCATTTAATTGTGATGAGTCCTTCGTAGTGTTGCAATTTTTACAAACATGAGTTTAGTAGATAGGGTGTCAGATAGTAGAGAGATGGTAAACAAGTATTTTGAGATAGAGAATCTGTAGTCGAAAATGCATATGTCAGGCACCATGAGGAACGTTTTTGTAAGCTGCTGCAAATAAAGATTTTCCTCACCATCTCCTCAAAGTATGCAGTGCCTTGAACGACCCAGTCTCTCATAAGCTTCTATCCACGTTGAGAAATGTCTTCGAATTCGGATATCACCTGTTGAGAAACTTTTCTCCGTACATCCTGCTGAGTGAAAAAAAGGGGGCGGATCTACAACGCCACGAAATACGGCAACTCTGTGATGAGAACATTGAAATCTCCCCGAAGGCAGTGTCTCAATGGAAGTCGTAAACATTATTAATGGGGGGCGGGGGAGGTACGAGGAAATCTCGATCGCTCAAATGGGTTTCTACCTCAGTGGACGTTATTTATGTAGAGACGCCCGATTCGCTCCGATGACGACGTCTTGCACAGAAATCCTGTTCGTTCCTCGAAGGGAATGCTCTACATCAACTGTCCCGGATGGGAATCTGAAAGTTTCATTTCACGACAAGAAATCGAAGACAAATTGCAGGTGTCGGTACAAATGCTCCTGATCACGATAAATTTTTTTCCTCGTTCGCATAACACGTACTTCCTCTTTCGTCATTGTGAAATCCTTATTTCAAACCCCTCTAAGAATAGCAAACGAAGTGTTTGTTCTTCTGTTGAAAGAAAGGGGTCCCTCATTTAAGATCAAGGATCAATAAAAGACACAAATTCCAAAAGGATGAACAGAGGCAGGGTCGCCCTCATCTCACAACAGAGTTACTCGAGTCCTTAAACAGGATAATAAAGTCATATGTGGAATGTGGAATGCATAGTTAGACAGTTAATACAGATGGACGATTTATTGGACAGAAAGCGTTACACAAAATGAACAAATCCGTCTAGCGCTGGTCCACCTTAGATCCACTTTTACTGGACGTGGCATAAAGTTGCCGGATGGTGCTCTCAGGATTATCTCGCTAATGATCTCCAAATAGCTAAGTCGTCGACAAGCAGTCATCCGTCCTGTCCCAAATGTGTTCAACGAGAGAGAGAGAGAGAGAGAGAGAGAGAGAGAGAGAGAGAGAGAGAG
>JAHWFO010028035.1:1639713-1659932 GCA_023313115.1 Rhysida immarginata | reverse complement strand
AGAGAGAGAGAGAGAGAGAGAGAGAGAGAGAGAGAGAGAGAGAGAGACCTGGTGATATGGATTATCCAATTGTGGCCGGGCATTAACTTGTTGAATGATAAGCACAATGTGTATGAAAGGAAAAGAAACACAACGAGTCGTAGAATGTCCTCGATTTACTGTTGTTCTATCACGCGAAAAGATTCTCAAACGGCAACCACTGTTGTCATACCTGTGGTATGCGATATTACACTTTCTATAAAATGTTGATCATTTTGTGACGTATCTGATACGTCGTTATTTGTTTAATTGTTTATCCAGGCAATTTGTTTTACTGTTTCAAACAATGTCACATTGGGGAAGCGTGCTTTTGTTACGTAATAAAATATTTTTTTTGCATATTTGATTATTGGGAAGGAGTGCAGAAACCTCTCTTGGATGGGAGACATCTAAAAATGTTGGGGTGGAGAAGCCATGCCTCTGCGGCCTCCGTCTTGAATGCGTTTATTTGGCCTGCTGAGAAAATATCGCTTATCTGGACTTGGTCAAGGTACTGGAGTTGTTAACGCTAGGTACGACCTTGTTGCTCCTACAAGCGCATGTAGAAATAATGTTGGAGCAGCATTAGCCGTTCTGAGTTGTGGGAGCAACTGACATTCAGTCATTGGAGCAGCCTGAGAGGATCTGGTTGTTGGAGCAGCCAGCCCTTGTAAGTAAATGCGTTTGGAACAGCATTTGTCCTTTTGAACTTGTGGACTTTATTGTTGCAATCTGGCAAATGGACAAACTCTGGTCTGAGCCAAGATAAGCAACCCAGATTCTAACGTTTGGTTCCTGGTTTATTATCGTATGGAACCTTCTGATTAGCTGGACTTGCGTCTAATGAGAAGCGCCCGTTCACTTATTGTGTTTGGTTGGCTTTACTGCTATGCTTTCCGCATCCTCTTCTGGCACCCAAAGTGACATTGTTGAGCGAAATACTTTACTCGTCTCCTGTCTGTATCAATAAAGTTAGAATTTCCCGTTATTAACCTTTCAAAATGAAGAATATCAGAGTAGTCTTCTTTATCTACTTGTTGTTAAGCGTTATCTCAGTTCTTTTAATCAAACCCATGTGATCTCATCACTCTGAAAAGGGGGGGGGGGGGTCGTCACAATTTCCATATTAGTCGAAAGCTATATGGATAGGAAGTTTAGGTAAGATCTTTCTTTGCTTGACTGTATCAACTTTTCAAGCTCTTTCGTGGATCCCTTCAAGTCGATTGCACGTGCTCTAATAGTGACCGTTAAGAATACCAAAATATTGCGTGTCGATTATTTTTTTGTCAAACACTCTATTGTCATATCATTTAAAAAAACCGACTTAGAAGGAATCAAACCTAGACTCGAAATCGAACCTTCGTTTCCATTTTGCCATTAAAAGTCATTTTAAAAAAACTTTAAAAGCGTGAGAACGCGTTGCAGATCAATGCGTGCGCGGCAGTCTCGTTCTCCTTTCGATTCGCACTGATTTATGGAATTCGTTTTCCATGTAACCCCACTCAGTGTCCATTTATTTTCTTGTTTTGTCATTTGTCGCATTCTTAGATTTTGGCGGAACAACAACACGAGTCTTTCTCTCTCTCTCTCTCTCTCTCTCCCTATAACACTGTCGGTCACGAGTCGTTGAATTCGTATGCACTGGAAGGAGTCCCATCTACACAAATTCACAAAGGAAGAGCAATACTCCGTGGGTGGAAAAAGGAGTGAATTGCCCTAGCCCGCTCCTCCCTCCCCAATCATGTCGTGTGGCGGAGCAATGGGGCTTGGCGTCCTCTCCTTACACTCGTGCTCAACAATGCAAAAGGCTTTAAACGCCCCCGTCAAAGGTTCGTCGCTCCGTGGGGGGGTCGTCGCAGATGAGCTGAGCGCCACGGGCGACCCTCTCTTCTTGTCATCCGCCCAACACAAATCATTTCCCTCGTCAGGCTATGAACGACCAGGCACACATAGCCACATATCTATATCTAGATGGATGGATGGATGGACCGGCGACGATCCTGTGGCTCCCGCCCCCCTCGTCTTCCATTCTTTCTCTCTTTCTCTTCATCCGACTGAAGGCGCGCACAAAAAAACAGCGTGAGAAGTGGGCCGCCCCGATAGACAGACAGGCAGGCAGACAGGGACCTCCCGCCGCCGCTTCCGACCCCGACGCTCCACCATAACGTCGTAGATCAGTTCGGGGGTCTGTGAAAAACAAGTCGTCCTCCGACTCCGAGCCACGAGCAATTCGTAAATGCATTACGATAACAGCTACTCCACCCTCACGACGCCAATGACGCGCACCATAACTCAATCGACTACGCACAACACGGACAGCGCTCGAGAAAGAAAAGATCCTCCACATACAAAAGAAAATAACAAAACAACAATAACAACGATAATATCAATAAAAATAACAAACATAAATATAAAAAAAAATCAGTCAATCTGATAGATTGAAACTTAACAACAGGGGTAAGATCAACCAATTTCAAAGAACGACGTCTTTAGAACTTGTCGTGATGTTCTGCAGCTCTAAAGTCGAAACTAAATGAGCATTAACACCATCAAAACCATTAATATGTGAGCCGTCCCGGTAACTAAACACTCGGCTCATATAATGGATTGAACCCACTGAAGAAATGTAACGTGGGAGGGTTCGATTGAGAAATAATTCTAAACGCCATGCATCAAAGTGGATTATAGTCCATAATAAGTTAAATTTCGTATTTCCAGCTCATAGGACAACATTATAGTAAAGATTAGAAACGACGGTGGATAAGATTAATCGAAGTAACTCAAATTAAGTTAAAAATGTTCAAATGCATAAAGTAGAAGAGAGCGGAGTAATGACGATCACCTAAGAACAAATCACAAGCACACCGTTGTTGGATATATTATAGAGGGTGAGTCAAAAATCTGTTACCACCCCCTTCCTATCTTGGATATCAATGTAGTTATGCAAATTCCAATATAGGGAATGAACAGGAACTTGAGGGTGCTCTATCTGATGAACCATCTTCCATCATCTCAAATATGCAAATTAGGACACATCCAAATTCTATCTCGAAAACCGTAGGAGATACACAACAAAATTCCAATTGCGCATTTGTTCAACAGCAAATTCCAAACAAAAAAAAGTTCACCAAAATCCGATGAGCGGATCACCCACCCACAATCCTCATTGCAAGCTCTGCAATAGGACAATTGGCTCTTCTACTGTTTGTTTCTTCCAAACAGTCATCTGATACAAAGTATGCGTTTCCATCAATCATCCAGATAGTGTTTAATGTGATGCCCACTTGCACCATAGCATAATTCCACACGACATTTCAACGATGCCTGGTTGTTGGACGATAATTTTGCCTCGCCTCACCAAAGCAGAGGACCATGTTGATCCTTGTTAGTGTACTGTGCCATCTTGCTGTGCTCTGATGTTTTTCTCAGCTTCACCATGCCTTCCTTTTTATACCAATTGCACAGGAAACTGGCGACTTTATGGCAAACTGTGGAATTTTCCAGAACACGATGAGGATGGTGCAGGAAATAATTTGCATGCTTGGCAAATGGTATTCAGAAGAAGAAAGACACTCGGTGGGTGCTTCCGAGACTTGAACCCAGGATCTTTGGACTCTGTTGCTATTGTTTCCTCCTATGACCACTCATCTCTTGCATCAATCTTCATAGGAATCGAGGTTTTAATGTTGCAGAGCTTGCAATGAGGATTGTGGGTGGATGATCCGCTCATCGGATTTTGGTGAACTTTTTTTTTTTGTTTGGAACAAATATGCAATTGGAATCTCTTTTTAACCGACTTCAAAAAAAAGGAGGTTATCAATTCGATGCGCATGTTTGTAATATTGTTGGAATTGCACAATATTCATATATGTTAGTCTATGTGGGATTCTAAACAAGTATGCCAAATTTCGTAAGTGTGTGTATGTATGTATGTTTGTCCACGTATTTCTCAGAAACTAGAAATCGAATTGCAGTAATTCTTTGTTTATTGGATTAAATATCTTCTAACTTAGGGATAAATCCAAGTTTCATCAAAATCTGTTTAGTAGTTTTCAAGATATGGACTGATATAGCTAGGCGATAGTGAAAGTTTCATTAAAGTCGTTTTTTTAATACTGTTTAATCTTGTTCTCAATTAAATAGCACATTATTACGAGGTGCGTTCAATTTCTAAGATCTCCAAATTTTTTTCTGACAAAATACTTAACCCAGAAAGTTGTAACTGCTGTTACTTCTCGACGTAATCACCGTCAAGTCGAACACATTTTTCACAATGGCGGCGCCATGATTCCTTGGCTGCTGAGAACTCATCTTTAGGGGTATATTTTGCCCACTGCTAAATCGCTGAAGCAACGTCAGCCACGGAGAGTGTCCTTCATGATCGAAAAAAGCCAGAAACCGCTAGGAGCGAGGTCTGGTGAGTATGGAGCTTGGGAAACCACCTCAAAGTTGTTATGTTGAAGAAACTGTTGAGTTAGGAGTGCCCGATGAGCAGGGGCGTTGTCTCGATTAAAAAGCACCCGTCCAGTCTTGTTTGGTCGTTTCTCGTGTAATGCTGGAAGGAATTTTGTTCTCAAAGCATTTTCGTATGAATTAGCTGTAACGGTTGTACTCTTTGGAACACAATGCGTGAGGATTACGCCTTCGCTGTCCCAAAACATGGCCACCATAACTTTCTCTGCAGAGGTTTTGACTCAAAATTTTTTCGGTGTGTTTCCATTGTGAAGATTGGAGTTTCGTTTCGAAGTTAAATAAACACATTTGAGAAACTTTGCACTATGTAAAACTGATTTTATGTAATTTATTTCAGCACATGGTTTATTTTAGTCGTTGGCCGAACATTACTCCTGCTGTCATAGGTTAGGCTTTCCCTACATACACAAGGGGCAGTTCGGAAACTTTTGAATATAGCCTATGTGCATTACTTTTTTTTTTTTTTTAATATGTTTGTTTTTAGCGAATTATCCTTTTTGCTTTGATAGTCTCTATCCGAAACGTCAGCTTTTTATTTGGATTTTATTTATTAATTTAAAATTTTTTTATTAATTATTATTTATTTGCTTTTTATTTTTTAATTAATAACTTGTAATGTAAGTATGTTTGTAACACTAGTTCTCAGCGGCTGGAGTGATGACGTGATCGGATGGAAATTCAAGAAGAATGCTAGGCTGAAACATAGTATTAGAAGGTGAAACACTCGAAGCTAACGAAAAAGACAGGCCTCGAAGCGGAAAAGTCACCTGACCATCTGGGTCCGAATAACAATCCAACCTTCATTGTTTCCAACAATCGGAAAAACACTCATTGTTTACATCCAAGATAGAGACAATGAAGATTGGATTGTTGTTCGGACCCAGATGATCAGGTGACTTTTCCGCTTCGAGGCCTGTCTTTCTCGTTGGCCTCGTGAACACTGATATGACGTCATCACGGAGTTTCTATCGGTTAATTTAATTTTGTAATTAATTTTACTGAAGAAAAAAATAAAATAATTTCACACAAAAATTACTAGTTATTGTTACTTTATCAAAACAAATAACAAAATCGAGTAGTTGTCCACGCCACGTATGTTTACCCATGAAGTAGTTAATCGCGCCAAACGTTGCTTAACTTCACTGGTTATTTCCAATCAGCTTGCGCACTACCCTCCGATACCACCCGCCCTCCTTAGGTTATTTTAATCATTAAAAAGCCTAATGACTTTCTGTTTGGGAAGCAAACCTACGGCGGCGATAATATGGCTGTGGAGCAAGAGCCGTCCAATGGACAAGATTTAGAGAAAAGGTTAAATCTATCTGAAGAAAAAATAAACCTGTTGACTATCGAGGACCTCAAAGATAAATTTAACCGACTTCAAAAAAAAGGAGGTTATCAATTCGATGCGTATGTAGGTAATATTGTTGGAATTGCACAAAATTTATATATGTCCGTTTATGTGGGCTTCTGAACAAGTATGCCGAATTTCATAAGTGTGTGAATGTATATGTATGTATGTTTGTCCACGAATTTCTCAGAAACTAGAAATCGAATTGCAATAATTCTTTTTTATTGGATTAAGTATCTTTCAACTTAGGGATAAATCCAAGTTTCATCCAAATCGGTTTAGTAGTTTTCAAGATATGAACTAATATAGCTAGGCGATAGTGAAAGTTTCATTAAAGTCGTCTTTTTAATACTCTGTTTAATCTTATTGTGTATCTCTTAGGGTTTTCGAGATAGAATTTGGATGTGTCCTAATTTGCATATTTGAGATGATGAAAGGTGCTCTATCAGATAGAGCACCCTCAAGTTTCTATTCTTTCCCTGTATTGGAATTTGCGTCACTACATTGCTATCCAAGATAGGAGGGGGGTAACAGACTTTTCACTCACACTGTATAATAAAGTAGGGGAATCTTTCTGCTTGTTATAGTTTTGATCCTAAGTAGATAGGATATACTGACTGGTATTTCCTCGTGTGATGGATAATGGCGGTCGGAGTTTTGGTTGCTTAAAACACATTGAAAAATCAGTATATTCACACAACAGTAAAAGATAAATAATTCTAAAAAATTTTTTAATACTTCAAAATGATAGGCTAGACATACGCAAAATCTTGAAACCTTTCTGATAGACATTCCATCATCAATGGTTCTTTTTTAGCCTGCATAATTTCTTTAGCAGTCCACTTAGCTTTTTCCGTCGTTCTAACCTGGGATCAGAAACAAACGAAGTTTTGCGTAGAATTGGGGTAATACGAATCAATGGGCAAGCAATGAGAAAGCAATGGGCAAGCAATGGGAAAGGTGACTGCCATGAGCAAGCAATTTTTGTAGGCGTGAAAAACAAAATAATTCTCTTTGTTACATTTAATGATTAAATTATTGATTTAAGGAGTTTAAATGATTAATTTAAATTTAAAAAGAATTTAGTCTCCTTATAATGGGGAAAATCGTGAAATAATAAAAACAAAATTAAAATTAAAGTCACCAATCTTGAAGAAACTTGGGAGATGAAAGAAAACTCAAGGATGTAGTCTATTGAAGATGTTGTTGATGGTAGAAATAAAACCAGTCTATTGAGGATGTAGATGAAGTTCTTGTGCAGATAATGTTGATAGGGGAAAACGATAATCTTGAAGTACTGATGAAATTTTGAAGGGTTGATCCAAATTTTTGGGATAAATTTCATATAAAAACGTTTTCGAGAATTTTTTTCTCATCATCAGTTGATTAAATATTTTTGAATGTTGAAAACAGTTGAAATAAGAATTTAACAATTGATATAAAGGTTAGGTTAGCTAAGTTGATTGTAATTGTTGGTTATGATTGTTGGCTATTGTATATTAGGGTGATTGTTGTTAAAAAGTAGTGTCCATTTATTGTTTATTTCTATTGATGGTTTGGCTAAATTTTTGTTATTTGTAATGATATTTATTGTTTCTTTAATTAATCTTTTTTTATAATTTTCTTCTTTTCCAATGATTTTTGTGTTATTCCAATCTGGTGTGTGGTTTTCTTTGATACAATGATTTACTAAATGGTTGTTTTTGTCTTTGTGGCGAAGTGCTCTTTCATGTTTTCAACATTCAAATATTTAATCAACTGATGATGAGAAAAAAATTCTCGAAAACGTTTTTATATGAAATTTATCCCAAAAATTTGGATCAACTCTTCAAAATTTCATCTATACTTCAAGATTATCGTTTTCCCCTATCAACATTATCTGCACAAGAACTTCATCTACATCCTCAATAGACTGGTTTTATTTCTACCATCAACAACATCTTCAATAGACTACATCCTTGAGTTTTCTTTCATCTCCCAAGTTTCTTCAAGATTGGTGACTTTAATTTTAATTTTGTTTTTATTATTTCACGATTTTCCCCATTATAAGGAGACTAAATTCTTTTTAAATTTAAATTTAATGATTAAACATTATAGCCGATTTTACGGTAAAAACATTTCATACGCAAGTGAAATTTGTAAACTTATCGTTGTGAAAAGAAATTAGTTTCTTAGAAGGCAAGACGCTAAATGCAAGTTGACAGCACTGCAACCAAACAAGACATTGCCAAGGTGGCAACTCATTCTCTAGCCGTTCCCTCAAACGGTGATGATCAAGCAGCATGTGCTGGAGTATTTCTACTACAAAGCAGATGCGTTATATTCTAGTGACCGGCATCGCCCATTGACCGCCATTACCCCAATCTTTCCTATACAAGGTGTTTACTTTAAAGTGATCCACCCAAATATCTACAAATCTAATCAAATGGCCAACAGTCTGTTAATATGATGCTATAGGAAAGTGATGTTCAGATGGCAACTAAATTGAACATTTTCTGCAATTTTTTTGTGAAATAAAGAAATAAGTTATGTAAAAAATGGCGATTTAGGGGTTAACGTTGTGTGTTCTACAAGTTTTCCATTGCCACTTTTGTTTTTATCTTACACGGTTAAAAAGTTACGTTATGATTTGACCCCTTAAAGAGGCCAAAGCAGTTTAATTAAAAGTTCCTCACGCGCATTACTCGTTTTTGATCTCGTGGCGCTTCAAATATACGTTTCCGACCATCGGTTCCCCATCTGAAAATATTCAGTTTACAGTCCTCTAGAATTTGACCGTAAAGGTTTGAGAGACCCTTTAGAAATAAATACTCGGAGCATGTTACAACGGCATTTAGGCAATTCCTCAGCTCTTAGTTAGAGCTCGAACTGTGCCCAAAGACAGGATTTCAACATCATTTTATAACTCTCAAAGAGAAGTGAAGGCTGAAGAAAATTCTTCAAACAATTAGAAAAAGCGGAAAGGAAAAACTCGGCGACCTGGACTGGAACCAGGGACCACGACTTCCGCCATCGTTGCTCTATCTTAAAATCTTATAATGTGATGGTGAAATACACAGAATGCAAGTCTGCTATAAATGACCAGAAAACCGGCTTTCGTGTTCTCACTCCATTGCTTTTTCTTTCATTGTAGTCCGATTGAGTCTATTATTTTATGTAAATTTTTTTAAACTTCTCATCGAGTCGCTTTATGAGGAGGGAAGACTTAGTCTGACGTCAAAACGAGTCGATTCGATTGAACAAACTCCCGAGGTTCACCGAAAGGCTTTTGCCGACTGAAATTCTCTGAAGATGATTTGATGTTGAATGGCTAGAATAAGAAGCAATTTCCCTTCCGAAGGATAAGTGACGAGACCATCGATTATCTGCTCAGAGCCCCCGAGATTAAGCCGAGAGGGAAGCAACAAAAGTTCCGCACGAGGAGCCAACTTATCCGGGGGTAAATGTTTGATGAAGGTCTCAGGCAACGCTCGGTCGGCCATTCAAACACCTGACCAAAGAGGGTGGAAAAAAAAAAAAAAAAAAGAGATCGGCAATAAGATGCTCTCGCTCATCTTGGTTTAGCTGCTCCACTCCCAATCGATGAGGTCGAATAAATTGAATCTTGGGCGAACCCACCCTGCTCAGCCTCTTGCAGGTTAATAGAGGCGTTCCATTATTAATGGAGACCAAAATGCTTCACAGAAATGTTAAACAGCAATTCCCTCGAGGAGAAGGAACAAGCCACTTGTTGTGAAGGGATCTACGAGATTCATTTCATATAGGGAACGACCCGCATACTACTTATGAGACGGGATCTGCAGCTTCGGATCATTTAAAGCTATCACGATAATCTCTCTGACTCATAACCTATTTCTCGGAATACATACACTAAATGATCATTCGAAACCGGACTCCACTAAAAAGTGTACTGTTCCATGCTTTATATAAAATTGACATGTGTTGTGTGTTATTTGTCACAGCAACTGAACATGACCCCCACCCAAGTAGCTTAGCGATTTGCAGAGTGGTGTAGTTACAGCATACATTGATTAGGTTTAGTTACAGCGTAAGTTTAACTTTCAAATGAGCGATATTATCCGAAAGTGGAAAGCTGCCTTTGCTTTTGGCACACAATCTGAACGTGTCTTAACCAGTTTGGTTCGTCGAAAGCGGCGTAGGAAATCCACTGTTGGCATCATCATAACTCGTCGTGAGTTGCAGAGGTCGGGTTGCTGCCTATAATCATCGTTTGTCCACGCGGAGCATCGGAAAGACTCTTTTCCAGTCGATTAAGTGCATGTGTTGTCCAGGAGACGACGTTACGTGAATGTGTTGTCCCATCAGAATGTACGAGGGCTATTCATAAAGTAAGGCCCGCTTTGCAATAAAACAAAACTACTCTATATATTTTCAAAATTTTTTCTTTACCAGATTCTACATATCTTTAACTGTTTTTCCACATAGTTTCCAAATTTATTTAAGCACTTGTCATAGCGCTCAATTTACTTCCGCATGATCACTTCATAGAAGCTGCCGCCAGTGAAGAAACTTACGCAGTTTTCACTTGCTCATGTCGCTAAAATGCAGGTTGCCCAAGATTTCCTTTAGCTCCCGGAACAGGTGGTAGCCACTGGACGCGAGGTCCGGACTGTAAAGAAGGTGGTCAAGTCGTTGCCAACTAATCAGATCATTTGTTTGGGAACAAGTTGACCAGCCACCTTACGACTTGATTGCGTCCAGTGGCTACCAAAGAACGGGACCAACGGCGTCTGAGTAGGATGATCACCGCTAATAGGCAACTGACACTACGCCAGATGACATCAGATTTTAACCAGGGTGATATTAGAGCTGTATCGATGCGAACTGTGCAACGAAATCTGGTGTCCATGGGATATGGAAGCAGAAGACCCACGAGGGTGCCCTTGCTAACAACAAAACATCGTCAGCAACGTCTCTCCTGGCCCACGTAGACATCAACTGGACACTTGACAACTGGAAACGTGTGATCTGGTCTGAGGAGTCTCGATACGAGATGATGGTAAGGCTCATGTGTGGCACAGACCCCATGAGACCATGGACCCAAGTTGTCAAGCTGGTACTATGCAAGCCGATGGTGGCTCCGTAATAGTGTGGGGTGTTTTTTTCGTTTAATGGCTTGGGTCCTTTGGTTAAGATAGACTGTTAACTGACCATCTGGAGCCCTTCATGGACTTCACATATCCTGACAACGACGGGGTTTTCCAGGACGACAGTGCACCATGCCATCGGGACACGATTGTTCGCGATTGGTTTGAGGAGCATTCGGGGCAATTCCAGCGCATGATGTGGCCACCCCGATCACCAGATATGAAGCCAATTGAACACATTTGGGATGTGCTCGAGAGGGCCATTCGTTCACGGGTTCCTGCACCTCAAACAACCGTGCAATTGTAGGAAGCTCTCCAGCCGGAATGGTTGGCAATCTCTTCAGATGTCTTCCACCGACTTGTGGAATCAATGCCACGTCGCACTGTGGTACTTCGCCGGGTTAGAGGAGATCCCACACCTTATTAGGTGCTATCCCATGACTTTTGGCAAGTGAGTGTATAAAGCAGAGTCAATTTCTATCTATTGATTCTGCTTAAAGCAATGAATGTTAAAATTAGCGTTAATTTTCCGAAGTCTAGGTTGAGCTCCAATGCAAAACAAAACTCAAGTAGTTACTATGTTTCAGACGATCACTTCTTTTGTTCTGTCTACTGAATATAGTAGACACTATGGCCCTCTTTCCTCTTTTGTAGGGCCTGCAATCCACGCAATCCCAATTCATAAGTTCACATTGGGCCTTCCACCCACCTTTGGAGGGATTTGCAGATGCCGCGGCAAAATTAACAACACGAAAACTGAATATTTTTTTTTTGCCCTTTCTTCCTTCCATTCTTCATTTTATTTTCAACTTGGAGAGAATTACAGCCTCGTTTCCCGCGTTATTCATCAATTTAAATGGAAATGGAACGCGAATGTCAAGAGAAAGGTAAAAACAATAAAGGCAGTCTCCGTCGGTTGGAGTAATTGGGTTGAATGGGTCGTCAATCGGTGCGAATTAAGGCAGAGGAGGAGGAGGAGGCGAGGAGCGGAGGGTGAGCGAAAATGATGGAAAAACGAAGAAGAAAACGGAATTTTACACAGAGAATGGTGAGTCATCTTCAGATAATCTATGCACGGCGCGTGCTCATCTACCGACGAGTGAAGGAAGCGGCCTCTATTCAAATTCTCGTGCTCCTCTCGAGGTCGTTTTTCAGGCGGTAAGCACGACACCATGTTATTCGGAACACGTTCCTCCGCCATTGCTTTATTAGTAAATCCGACGGAAATCTCAGAAGGACACCGAGGTTGACAGGGAAATTACACGGCTCGCAGGAGGAGGAGAAGGAGGAAGAAGGGCTTTCGGCCGCCGTGCTCAAAGGGTGGAAGAGAGGAGGATTCCGACGCCAAATCCTACGCCGCAACCGCAAAGGCACACACGAAAGGAGGCAATAGCAGCAGAAGCAGCAGCAATATAGAGAAAGCCAACCCCTTTACTACCCAATCTGCTTTCCTTCAGTGAAAAACGCTTATTTGCTGCCTCATAAAAAGGATATCACCATTAAAGAGAAATAAAATAAATAAAACTCAGCGAATCATTAATCAAGTTCATCCATCAGAAATGGCCATACTCTCCGCATGCATATAAGCTACTGACAGACATGAAATCTAAGCACAGGATGCCCACAGATGGCGTTATGTCTAAGGACCGAGAAGGTCGGTAATGGAGAGCCATGTCCTCACAAACGACCTATTCAACGTTGGGGGGCAAGTTTCGTTGTATCAGTGCATTCATTTGAAACTAAGAATCGCCCCTTACGAATAGTGATACTCTGCACTCAACGACCTCCGAGAAATAGCGAAATAAAACAGGGACATTCTTTGTGGATACCGTGTATTTATTCAAAATATACGTCACCCGAATACAACGCTTATTCATCCGTTTCAAAGAACCTTCTAGATTCCAAAGTCTCTAAAAATTCCTTAAAAGCTCTTGTACAGCTTCTTAATTGGTCACAGGTTTCTTTCTGAGAAAAGTGTCCAAATGTTTCAAAAGGCATGGTCAGGGTGATAAAGTCTCAAATTTTCTGGCTTCGAGGTCAGCAATTTCCGATGCAAAATGTTGTTGCTAGATGCGCAACTAAGTTTCCGGATTTTTTGGATCAATGACAAAGGGAAAATGTCAAGAGAAATATAACAAATGGTCTATTCAAAGTAACGTCTTTCGCCACTACACATTTTTGCCATCTCTCTGGCAATACTCGTACATGAGTAGCGCGACGCGTCCAAGAACCGAAACCATTCATCCAACCAATTTTACACTTCTTCGAAAGCGGGCAAGTGTAGCCCAACCAAGCCAAGCGCCATCGACCGGAACAAGTGATAATCGGAAGGGGTGAATACAGCGGGTGCGGTAGCAGCGTTTTTGGATTTGAGATTGCGGTTTAGTAAGCATCGCTCATACGTCAAAATTGCGTAAGATCAGAGTAATTACCATTGGAAGGCTTTGATATTACGTAATTTTGACGTATGAGCAAGGCTTACTAAACCGCGATCTCATGTCCAAAAACTCGCCCCTGGACGATGCAAGCGCGATCACTCGTGCTACAATATCACTCGTTCGTGTCTCGTGCCCCATTCTGGCCGTTTTTCGAGCAATGCATGGTTCAGATTGATAACTTGTTGTCGGTAGCGATGCCCATTGACAGTTTCGCCCGATTTCATCCAATATCGCTTGCAGATCGGCGTCCTCAATTGGTTTTGGTCTTCCGGAGCGCTCCTTGTCCGCAGTGTCAAAATCGCCACTTCTGAAGCGTTTAAACCAATCTTCACAGGTAATTTTCGATGGTGCATGTTCGCCTCCTCAAGCAAACGACGTGCTTCAGCTGCATTTTTTTTCAGGTTTAAGCGGAAAAGCAAAGCTTCCCGCAAATGCTGTTTGTTTGGTACAAAAGCCGATACCTTCGTTGTTGGAAAACTTTGTTTGCGTTGCGATAAGTGTTGGTATTACGACTGATTATTGGTTAACAGATGCCCACGCTATGAAGAAACACAACTTCCGGTATGTACGTCCACTACATGCGTCGTTAGCGCCATCCATGTGTGAAATGCAGGCGTAAGTGATTTCAGTCCTCCTCGGAGGTTTCAGAAGTCGATGGGACAGTAACCATGACAGACAGCGTAAACGCTCATAACAGTTGATAGAGAATCTCTCAAAATTTGCATCACGGTGAGCTTGTAGATTTAGTCACTGGAAGGCAGGCATAACGAAAACATGGTGGATAACTCTCTTCCTTTTCCATGGTTGCTTCCAATGACGTATATTAAAGACAGACCCCCCCCCCCCCCCGAAACAGGCAATTGGTAAGCTCCGCCGCCCAGAACCGTCATAGCCGAAAGTGAGTGAATATGATGCAAAACACATTGCGAAACATGAGGGTAGCTGATTAATAACTCTTTCACACGCCGATCACGGACTGATAAGTTTATCTTTTCGTCAACTTTGTATTTTAATTATTTTATAAACAATTTTTCAATCATAGTTTCAATTTCAATTTCGTTTGGATCATCTTTCAGTTACGTATTTTTGATTTATGTTGGTGAAAAGTGATTCCTGATCCTTTTTCGTGTCTGTTTGTACAGTTGTACGCAGACGAACTTCGAGGAATGGTTTGGAATTAATTATTCCTTGGGCCGAAAATCGTCAAAAACAAAGCAGCCAGACAGCTAACTACTCCACGGTTCACTCCTGCCCAGAAATGTCATGGTTTCAATTGGCTTCACTTTAGTGGCGATGTTAACAATGGGATTCGGAATCTACCTTTAATATACGTCATTGGCTGCTTCCACGAACATCTGTCCTCTTAACCCCATGTGATATTTTCTTATGAAGTTGCGTCAAAGATTATGTGTTCGTGATTTCAGTTCAGCTGCAAGAGAAGATCACTCAGATGTTGGGACGTGTTTCGCAGGAACTTGAGTACATGTGCCTACAAAACTTGGAGTTATTCTCTTTCCATTGATATAAGGATTTCCACTATATCTATCACTGTGCAGTGTGCAAAACTTTAAAAATGACCATAACATTAACCTAAACGCAATGGTTTACCCCGCCAAACAGAGAGCAATTTTTCTTCCATGACTGACAAACCCTGCAATTATTATACTCTGTCCAACGAAAGTTGGAGTGGGCGTGTCCAGTTAAACTTCCCATTTCAATTGCTAGGCATTGTTGCCACAGTAGAATGGCAAGATTAGGTTATGAAGCAGAAACAAAGAGCAACAACCGAGTTCTAGAGAACATAACATCAAGAAAAGTCTTCAGAAGTGTGTAAAGTGACAATTGGCGAGTCATATGCGAAGCAGAACTGGTGTCGGGAGAAAACGCTGAAAGCAGTGGAAGAGCATCGAGTGTCCAAAAGAGTTCTTCCAAAGTGGATTTAACAAGTACACTCACTCACCAAAAGTCATGGCACACCCCTCCAATCAGGTTCCCTGCCCGTAATGAGACAGATCCCGCTGCTACCATTCTCGGAATGCAGGTGCACAGGACTCCTTGATATCACACAATCAGTGTAAGCAAAACTAGCTGCAGAAATGGCAGCACGCAGAGAACTATCCGCATTTGAACTGGGGATAATTGTCGGTGCCAGACGGATGGATGCCTCAATATCAGATGTAACCAACACTTTGCAATTTTCCCGCACAACCGTTGCAAGGGTCTATCGAGAGTACACCCAAAGAGGGGTTACAACCCATGTCGGACAGCGAACGGGCCGCCTAAGGCTCATCGATGCCAGTGGCGCTGCTAACCGAAGGGCAACAGCGGGCCAATTCACCATGCGCTACAAACAGGGACGTCCCACAACTGTGTCCGTGACGACAATTCGGCGAACCTTGTCAGCTGCAGGCTTTGGGAGGAGGAGGCCACGACGGGTGCCACTCTTGACAGCTGCACACCGTCGGCAACGCCTTTGTCTGGGCCAACCGACATCGATCGCTGAGGACTAGCGAAGGGTTGTCTGGTCCGACGAGTCACGGTTTCAGCTGTATCGGGCGATGATCGTGTCCGTGTATGGCGCAGGCCACACGAAGCCATGGACCCCGCTCGTCAGGCGGGGACCACTCAGGCAGATGGAGGCTTCATACGGTCTAGGGTGTTTCTCGTGGCATGCAATGGGTGCGTTGGTGCATCTGACATCCACTCTGCGTGCTACTCCTTCGTGAACTGTTTTTACCCCGCGGGTGACGGCTTCTGCCAGCAAGATAATGCGCCTCCACACAAGGCACTTGTGACACGGCAGCGCCTTCACGACAATGTTTTGGCCTCCACGTTCCTCAGATTGAACATTTGTGGGACGTCATCGAACGATCTATCAGGTCATCACCAACACAACTGGTAAAATGCAGCATCATTATGGAGTGCAGTGGAGGCGGCATGGCTTGCAGTGCCTGTAGATGTGTTCCCGAGACTGGTAGATTCTCTTTCACGACGGGTCGCTGCTGTTATCAGGGGCAGAGAGGGTCCAACACATTATTAGGCAGATGTGCGTTGACTTTTGGTGAGGGAGTGTAAACCATCGAGGCTATTTTGACGGTCCTGATAAAGGCTCTAGGAACTGAGCAGCTTTGTTTTCCGTACAACCATATAACTTTTAAATGAGGCTGCACTATTATCGTTTTATGTAGTCACAATGTTAAATACCGGCAAGAAGAATTCTCAGCTCAAATCGGGACAGACTAGCAATTTTTAATTCCGTAACGAGAGACTACTAAAAATTCAATGGGTCAAGGACGCAAAGACTCAGGGCAGAGTCTTAAAAACATCTGTATAGAGAAGAAAAAAAACAAAAAGGCGTCATGATGTGTTGACTTATTAATTTTTGTATCCATTTTGCTCAATAAAGCGTGGAGCAGCCGCGAATTCGTATTTCTTGCGAATGGGATGGATGTTCTAATGGTTTCCTCAAAGAACGGGTTCTCGGCTATTAATTGCGACGATCGCCTGTTGGAGTGAAAGACGACAAACTGGTTATTGTAGGCTGTAAAGAGTGGATTATGACGGAAATAACGACCCCATCTACCCTATTAATTACTCCATTCAGAGGCCGTAAAAGACTTTGAAAGCCCTTCATGTGTCTCATAGAAAACAGCTTGCTTTTATGATCCATTGCATTCCATTGGACGGCGCGTCAAGAAGGGGTTAAGCGCCGCCACCACCGCCGCCGCCGCTCACGACATCTGCCGCTAAAACAGGTGCAGGCAAAAAATCCACTATTAACAACAGAAATTACCCCCTCGCCACTAGCCCTTCCAGCTCTTTTTTTGTTCCTACTTCGCCTTTAGAGACCATCGAACTCGCTCTTAAGTTTTTTTTTTAAATCGAAATCTTTTGTCCATTGATAGTAATGGCATTTGGCCTTTCGGCTCCTTTTGCTGTTCAGTGTATATGGGTTACGCTTACATGAATACCTCAAAAAACATTTAGCTCTTTAAAGATCAGTATCCCCCCCTCTCCCCCAAATGTTTATCAACATGAGCAAGTTCAATGACTCCTTAGCCGGTTCACGGAAATTAAAGTCTCCGGCAGTTGAAAACGCATGGTATTGCATTGTCAAAACGATGTTAAAAGCACAAGCCAGTTAAAATCTTTACGGGATTTGCGAAGTCGGTCATTCCGTTACTAATTTTTTCGAATTTTTTGATTTGACTTCAGATTTTGACAGCATCAAAAAGTAAGCCAAAGTTTTAATAGGCCTACTTGTCCTATCGATTCAGGAGCATGTCCAAAATGGGGGTCAAAGTTTGATCAAAGTTTTAAGTCTGCGATATTATATAATATGTTGGGCAATCAAATATATCTTTCATACAAGCCCATCAAATGCCTATTCCGGTCAATAAAATGGCATATCTGCTATGATTTTGCGCCAGATGTTCCGGAAATAGCATTTCATTGATCGGAATAGGCATTAGGGGATAGACTAGTCTGAAATACCATCTATATACACTGAAGAGCCAAAACATTGGTGAATGAACTCGTCTGGATCACGTGAAGGGCACGAAATTAAGTGGGAATGGTATTTAACTGCTGCTAGAGAAGGTAAGGAATCAGTAGTCTTGCACTTAATTTTGCGAGTGATGGGAAAGGCTGCTGATCTAAGCGAATTTGATAGAGGGCGCATTGTAATGGCCCCAAGACTCCGAACGAGTATCTCCGAAACTGCACGACAGGTAAGTTGTTTACGATCTGCCCTTGTTAGTATTTATGCAAAGTGAAAAATTGACGGTGAAACCAGCAGTAGATGCCAGCGTCTTCAAAGTAAAAGGGCGTCGGAGACTGTCCCGCTTGGTAAAGCAAGATCGGCCCCACACAGTGGCTCAGCTGACAGCCCCATAAAATGCAGATCCAAGTGCAAGTGTTTCGGAACACACAGTTCAGCGGACACTCTTGGATATGGGACTGCGTAGCAGACGTCTCACTCGTGAGCCTCTGTTGACCAAGCGTCATTGTCAACTACGCCCGGGAACATCGAGACTGGACCATGGATAAGTCGAAGAGAGTTGCCTGGTCAGATGAATCACGATTTCTTATTCATCACGTCGATGGTCGTGTCAGAGTACGCAGAGTAGCATAAAAGTGAATTCCAATTAGTGTCCTGGCCACCTAACTCGCCGGATCGTAATCAAAGAGAGCACATTTGGGATGTCATGGAGCGGCAGCACAGAGTTCAAACATCACCATGTCTGAATATCTCGGCTTTGCGTGACCGCTGCTTAGACATTTGGTACAATCTGTCTCCAGTCATCTACCAAGAACTTGTGGCATCCATGTCAAGGCGAATTGCAGCTGTTTTGCAGGTCAAAGGTGGCGCAACGCGTTGTTGAGTAGGTGGTCATGAATGTTTTGGCTCTTCAGTGTATACAGGGCGAGCCAAAATTCTTTTATCCTCTTCCTATCTTGGATACCAATGTAGTTACGCAAATTCCGACACAGGGAATGAACAGGAACTTGAAGGTGCTCTATCTGATGAACCACCTTCCATCATCTTAAATATGCAAATTAGGACATATCCAAATTCTATCTCGAAAACCGTAAGAGATACACAACAAAATTCCAATTGCCCATTTGTTCAGCAGCAGATTCCAACCAAAACAAAAAAAAAAGTTCACCAAAATCCGATGAGCGGATCACCCTCAATCCTCATTGCAAGCTCTGCCACATTGAAACCTCGATTCCTGTCAAGATTGAGGCAAGGGGATGAGTGGCCATAAGAGGAAACAAGAGCAACAGAGTCCAAAGCTCCTGGGTTCAAGTCTCGGAAATAACCACCGAGTGGTTTTTTCTTCTTCTGAATGCCATTTGCCAAGCATGCAAATTATTCTTGTGCAACTGGTATAAAAAGGAAGGCATGGTGGAGCTGAGAAAAAATCAGAGCAAAGCAAGATAGCACAGTACACTAACAAGGAAATGATCAACATGGTCATCTGCTTCGGTGAGGCGAGGCAAAATTATCATGCAACAACCAGGCATCGTTGAATTATGCTATGGTGCAAGTGGACATCACATTGAACACTATCTGGATGATTGATTGAACACTTACTTTGTATCAGATGACTGTTTGGAAGCAACGAACAGTAGAAGAGCCAATTGTCCTGTTCATCGGATTTTGGTGAACTTTCTTTTTTGTTGTGTTTGGAATTTGCTGTTAAACAAATGTGACATTGGGATTTTGTTGTGTATCTCTTAGGGTTTTCGAGATAGAATTTGGATGTGTCCTAATTTGCATATTTGAGAATGATGAAAGGTGCTCCATCAAGTAGAGCACCCTCAAGTTCCTATTCATTCCCTGTATTGGCATCTGGGTAACTACATTGTCATACAAGCCCACCTAATGCCTATTCCGGTCAATGAAATGGCATATCCGCCATGATTTTGCACTAGATGTTCCGGAAATAGCTTTTCATTGACCAGATGGACTAGTGTGAAATGCCATCTATTGATCAACATTTATACAGGGTGGATATTAAAATGAGCCCCCCCTCCCTCCCCCTTTATTTTCGTAATCGAAGCAGATAAGTCAATTCTGATGAATCCAATGAATAGGAAGTTGTGGATGACCTATCCCATGGTGCACCTTTCATCATCCCAAATATGCAAATTAGGACACATTCAAATCCTATCTTATAAACCGTAACAAATACACGAAATAGTCCAATTAAAGACTTGTTCAGCATGGAATTCACGAACAATCACAATTATTTGTAATTTACAAACAGCCACAGTGCTTAAATAATTTTACTCCAAAGTTAATCATAAATGTGCTCAATGTGA
>JAHWFO010028035.1:1618553-1639313 GCA_023313115.1 Rhysida immarginata | reverse complement strand
TTTCGCCATTTATTCCCGGCTTTGTCAAGGATATACAGCAAGAGGCATGCAAGCCTTTATATATACAGAACAGTGGTACAAGTTAAGCAATGAGCATAAATACATACAAGAACCAATAGGATATAAAGCAAGGGGGCCAATGAGTTCAAAAAGGATGTAATGGCCATTAGAATAAAATAAAATAAATACAAAATTTTTATTTTTTTTTGAAAAATACAAAAAAGAAATTGTACAGAGATGGTGCGCGTTTAATGCGGACCGAAAAGAGAACATATCCGGTTGTCCGAAGACAAGAGGATTTACATAAAAACAACAAAATAAAATAAAAGGGTAAGAAAATTTACAAAATGCAGAAGAAACATAAAATAAAGAAAAGAAAACGAGAGAAAATCATAGTAGATCAGATAAAGAACTAAGTATTGCATAGCCTACACATTAAAGTCCGTCTGGCAATTGAGAAGCAAGTGGGGAGTGGGCCTCTTGGCCTTGAATATTTCGATCGCTTCGAAGGTGGCAATTTTTTCTGGTTTATTGCAGATGTGCAAGACAGACATAACCTCTTCTTGTGTCTTCAAAGTGTGTCCGGAATCTGCGAGATGGTTGGCATAGTGAGAGACACGGTCCCGTTTCTTATACGAGTCGAGGTGTTCTTTGAAACGCAATGCAAGATTGCGGGTCGATAATCCCACATAGAACATATCGCAAAACGCACAATTCAGGCGATAAACTCCGGACTGGGAATATTTGTCGGAGGTGATGGAGGTGGGCGGGTTCAGGGTGCGAGCAGCTGGGGTGGGAGTACGAAATGATATTCGGACGATAAAAAATCGGAAAGCTGGGAGAAATTAGGTCCCAGATATAGTAAGGACGTCCATTTTTTAGTATGGGGCGAATCAGGAGGGGGGAGGGGGGAGAAGGGTCCGTCTGCGGCGGTGAAGGATGCGGGAGAACGTGGAGGTCGAATATCCATTGGAGTGGGCGAGGTGTCGGATTATGCGGAGTTCTGAAGATCTGGATAGGGGGCAGAGGGGGAGCTTAGGGCACGGTCGATTAGGAATCTTAGTGAGGCTTGTTTGTGGGTGGGGGGTTGTGAAGAGGAATGGTGTATTAAGTTGGAGGATGTAGTCGGTTTACGGAAGACAGAAAAGGAGGTTGTTGGTGTTGTGGTTATCAAAGAAAGGGATGGACCGGTTAGTTTCTAGTTCAAAAGTGAATTGGATATGTGGAGAAAAAACAAATTGTATTTCTTTTATTTTATTCTAATGGCCATTACATCCTTTTTGAACTCATTGGCCCCCTTGCTTTATATCCTATTGGTTCTTGTATGTATTTACGCTCATTGCTTAACTTGTACCACTGTTCTGTATATATAAAGGCTTGCATGCCTCTTGCTGTATATCCTTGACAAAGCCGGGAATAAATGGCGAAACTAGTTGGAACTCCTGATGTCCCTCTGTTATACTGTAAGGCCACCACCTGTAAAGTTAATAGGAACAGTATTATGATCCATCCTTCCACCGATAAGAAATTATTTTCACTCAATATTTATAGCGAAAGTATTATTTCTCTTTTGCTGCAGACATTATTCTCTTTATAGTTTTCTCGAGTCTTATGGACTTGGCCCTATTTTGGATCCATCTTTGGGACAGAGTTTCATCTCTCTCTCTCTCTATCTCTCTCTCTCTATGACAATAATAAAACAACAAGAAATTAAGCCTCCCGAGTGTTCCTGAGGCTTAATATAGAAAAGTAGCGGAAGCCCTGAGTTCATCTATTTTTTATTCCTTCATCTGCACATTTTAACCCCCCCATTTTTTTTAATCAAAAATCGATTTTCTCGAACCTTGTATTTAGAAAATATGAAAGAGACCTGTCTTCTTTCCTTTCTCATCATTTTCGACACCCTATATATTGCCATAAAGTTCTAAAGACCAAGTGATTGCCACCCCCACAATTCCGACCCTTTTGGGACAATTCGGCCCAAACTTTACAGTGATGTTGACCTTGCTTAAAGGAACCTGCATACCGAATTTCACTCCTTTATATGCATAAATACGCGTAGACGTTTTGGTCCCCTCTAATTTCCGCCCCCAAAACTCCGACCCCAGTGGGCCAATCAAAACCAAACTAAATAGTGAAGGTGCATATGCCCATAGTAAGCTACATTCCGAATTTCAACCTTCTACCTCAAAAAATGTGGAAATTATGTGGACGGACGGACAGACAGACAGACGGACATTGTGAAAACAATAAGTAGCTCCATTTTTCCGCTACTTAATAATGAACAAAATATTGATGATCAACGCCGAGCAATTGTCATGAAGAAAATAGAGCTGGTAACTTTATCTACACTGAGGAAAATAGAGATGGTAACGGGGCCAATAAAATAACAGGCGCCAGCCAACGCCTCCTAGAGAGAAGGCCTGCGGACAAAAGGTGTGGAACGAATGTCATGTGGAACCTTTGACGTTACAGATTAAGATTGCTGGTTTCCTTCTGGCCCGATCTGACTAGTCTTTTTTATTCAGCTCTCTATAAGACAAATACAAGAATGCAGACAAGATCGCTTATAATCCCTTTTTTTATTCCTCTTTTACTTTTTTTGTGTGTCGAGAATGTTAAATAATCATTGGAGCTATTGAAAAGTGACCTTAGCAGGGGATCAGCATACTTCCAAGGCTTTGCTAGGTTTCCAAGCTCGTCAGTAAAGAGACAAACCCAAACATCTAAGACCTGCGCCTTAGCGTTCTCTGCTACCCAACGGACCTATTTAATGTTAAATGCAAAAATTTACTAGGGCTCTAGTTTTGATATAAAGGGGGGGAAATGGATATCTGTCTACTTAAAGTTGAATCGCTTGAAAACGAACTTATTTGGTTCGGAGAGGCCAAAGCATGTGGAGAAAGCTAAAGAATGACGGCCGTCATCTCTGTCTCGGCGATCAGGCATTTCTCGGCGTTCTCTCTGTCTCGGCGATCTCTCTGTCTCGGCGATGCAAGAAGTAGTGATGTCACTATGAAATTCTGGACGAAGAAAACGGAAGTTCCTCGAAATTCGGCCGGTTCCTCAGTTGGACCCTGAGAACGTCAAGACCCTATATCCCCCGAGACTGCGGACTCACTAAAGACTTTTTCGGAAGAGAACTGGGATTCCAAACTCCACAAAAACGAATACTCGTTAGCACCAAACAAGTTTCAATGAATTCGGAGCAAATTTGTCATTCTGTCGAATCAGAAAGGGTCGACGGCGCTCAAAGAAAAAAAAAAAGGCCCCTCTCTCTCTCTCTCTCTCTCTTTTTCTGCATTTCGTCATTCTGAATAGGAGCCGAAGGGCGGCTGCGGAAGAGGAGAGACCGATCCATTAAGAAAATGGCGGGTGGGTAGGAGAAGGACGTATCCCTGATGATGATCATCATCCCTTAGGTCGGTTGACTGGGTGGGAAGAAGAAAAAGAAAAGGGAGCAGGAGGAGATATCTTATCGTTCGTTTTCTTCTGGTTGCGTGAGGGGACCGCGACGAAGGGGTTTCCTCTCGTGCTGATTGTGACAGAGAAATTAATGACGCTGGCTCAGAGTAATTCATTTTCTTTGTTTTTCCAGATGCTTTCGTATAATTTTCGAATTACGTTTATGTTTAATGGATCAGCTCCTATGTCTGAATCACTATCGCCTTAGCCCACGTGGGACACAGGAACGAAAAAAAAGCAGCTGAGGAAAGGGAGGAGACAGAGAGAGAAGGGGAAACGCGAACGAACAAATGCCGAGTTACTCAAGAACATCGAAATAAATGGTCCCAATGAAAAAAGGGATTCGAGTTCATCTTTATGACTACGACAAAATAGGTATTTGTCATAGTCGTTATGTATTTAAACAAAAGCTGAAAGGCGTTAGTGTATACAGAGGTTGATTCATGTTTATGGTGACGAGTTTAAAACATCGTAGCACGAGTTTGAAATGCACGAGGCTCGTGAAATTTCACACGCGAGTTCGATAACAAACGAACTTATCATTCCGTTCTTCATTTTCAAGTTTGCTACCAACCTGCCCTCATAAATTGAATTGTTCTAGGAGAGCTAGACCAATTGATCAAAACAATCAAATCCCGTTCTTCCGGTACTCAGGCTAGCGTACAAATCAGTAATCTGTATTATTTCTCAAGATTTGAAATTAGAACGCTATTTGGCAAGAATATAGTCACATTGGACGAGGCTTGGGTTTGTTTATCGAGAGATGGCAAGACACGGGCAATTATCAATGCCATCTGACTGGATGCGTCAATGCAAGGATAGTTTCATGGTGGTTGCTGGGTACAGCTACAATGGTCCCTGATCAAAAAAGTGAGATCTAAAGCAAAGATAAATATTGCCAATTATGAGGAAAATGTCTTGGAACACAGACATGTAACGATATCTTACGGGATATACAGTATGGACGTGTAAATCCACCAGGACAAAGCATCCAGCCACACTACTAAATCGATTAGGGCTATCCCATTCTTAAGTCACCCGATGGATTTTTGTGGATTCGGTCTCCTTAAAAGAGCTCTTCATGTAAGACGTCCAAGAATACTTTCTGGACTTTGGAAAAGCCTGCCAAGAGAAGTGGAACAGAATCGACCTCGCTGTTCTCCGTATAAGAATACAGGAAACTAAGATGTTGAGCGATTGCTAGAAGAAAGGGCCATTACATCGAGCACAATAGGTAGAGAAGTGAGTTCCAGTAGTCGAGTGTACAATATTGTCGTCACCATAAACATGAACCAACTCTCCGTATCCGTAGAAGTAGCTTTTATGGCGACTTAATGAGATGGTTTCAGCAGACATACTTAAGATGAGGTGTGTGTATGTGTGTGTGTGTGTGTGTGTATATGTGTATGTGTGTGTTTGTTTTCCTCTCTCCTCGACTCTCCAAGTGCTATTTATCTTAATTCTCCAAAACTAAACTGAGTACGGCCACTTTTATTAGATACACTTTATTGCACCTCTCTTTATAGCCGCTATAACTGCTCTTATGAGATGATGCATGAATTCCACCAGTGCACAGTGGTTCGAAATAGCTGAAATCCTGGCCAAAAATAATTTTTTTGTTTATGATAATAGAAATGAAACTAAATGTTTTCTATCATTCAAATGAGTCATGTATATCATTTACATGCTTGCTTAAATTTGCATCCATCATTAAGCCTACAGCTTCATGTATGGAATCGGTTGTTTCTTCGATATTTACCAAGCCTTACTGATCTTCTCTCTCTCGTAGGTGTACTATCTATATTTTTTTAAAACTACACAGTCATTTTGGGTCAAAAATTTATCGGATTAGACGAAAAGCAAATGTTCATAAATCGCCCCGATCTAAAACAAAATTCTGTAACTTATGTTACAGGCGGTTGCAGCTGAAATTTATTTTTTGTAAATATTCAAACCATTTACTGGGGCAAAGCAGGGCTTTTTTTATAGCTCTCACAGAATAAAAGGATTTTTGATATTTTCCTCATTTTCAGACAACTCCTGGCTTTATTTTAATAGAACCAGAAGTATGAAAACAATGTGTGTGCAAACATTAAATTAGACGCTATGATAAGTTCGTTCTTTTATAACAGCCTGCAGAATGAAATAACAACCCACATTTTTTTCTCCCTCTTATGGGGGAGTAAGCGGCAAACAAAATACCACCCACAAAAAAACATGTTGAAACTTGTTGTCTGGTGATATAGAAACATACTCCAGCTGCAATTATCTCGATAACCATATCTTGAAAAATCGATTTTTGGCCCGGGTTTGAGCTATTTCGGACCACTGGTGCAGTGTTGCGAGAAGTAGTACGAGGCACTTAACAAATTAAACATTTAAACAAAATTATACTAACAAGGAACACTCACGAAAGTGTAAAATTTTCACAATTTTTTTTTTTTTTTTTTTTTACTGAGAGATAACACCAATATTAGCCCACAGTTTAATTTGTAGCGGCCCCTTTTCAGTATTTGGTCGTCTCTTTGGTCTGTCTCAGTTGAACATAATAGGGAAGCTAGCTGGATCAGGGAAGAGGAGCAATTAGTATCCACACTATCAAACATGCCTTATACTGACATAACAGCAGATGAACTCTCACAAGTCATTAAACGTACTCACAATTGGAAGGCTCCAGGTGTAGATAGGATTCAGAACTTCTGGTATAAGCGTTTCACCTGTTTGCATTTGGCCCTTGCAAAACAGATCTCCAACACTTTGCAAACACCACAGACATTGCCACATTTCCTCACACAAAGAATAACATACATGGTACCAAAGTCACATAACACTACAGATCCCACACAATATAGACCTATCACATGCCTGCCTACACTTTACAAAATAATAACTGCCTGTATCGCAAACAAAATTTATACACACATAGACACAAACAACATTCTCACTGAGCAACAAAAGGGATGCCGTAGAAATCACATAGGTTGTAAGGAGAAACTCCTGATAAACAGTGTGGTCCTACGGCAAACTCACAATAAACATCGACGCCTCCATGCAGCCTACATTGATTACAAAAAGGCCTTTGATAGTGTCCCACACTCATGGCTTTTATATACACTACGATTATATAAAATAAACCCTACACTTATCACATTTTTAGAAAGTAAAATGCTGCATTGGAGAACTACACTACACCTCACACTCAACAGTGAAACCATCACGACTGACAAAATACAGATAAACCGGGGCATTTTCCAGGGTGACTCACTGAGCCCACTCTGGTTTTGTCTTGCACTAAATGCACTTACAAACAGACTGAACAGCACAATTTACGGCTACACAAACATAATAAAAGCTGCCACTACACGCGTTCACACTTACTCTGCACAGACGACATGAAAATCCACACAAACACAATTGCACCAATTACTTGACATTACACAAACCTTTTCAAAAAACATACACATGCAATTTGGGTTGGACAAATGCAAAACCATTCACATTGAAAATGGAGTACTCAGGGAAGGGGGCTTCACATTAGATGAACCAGATCACATTGCTGCTATGGAAAATTACGAATTTTACAAATATCTAGCCAAGCTTCTGGAGCACAATCACATAAAGAATACACTCACCAAACAATATCTTCATAGGCTAGAGACAATACTTAAAACGCATTTAAATTCTAGAAATTTAATCAAGGCCATCAGTGCTTATGCCACGCCAATACTCTCCTACTCCTTTGGAGTCATACAGTGGACACACACAGACTTTAAGGGACTTGAAAGGAAACAACGTAAACTACTTACAAAGCACAGAAAGCACCAACCACACGCAGCTATTGAAAGACACACCCTGCCTCGTTCAGAGGGAGGCAGAGGTCTTATTGACATAACAGATCTACACCAGAAACAGACTCAGTCACTCAGAGAATTCTTTCACTCTAAACAACACACATCACCATTACACAAAGCAGTCTGCATGGCTGATACAAAATACACACCTCTGAATCTGAACAGCATGCAGAACACCCACAACATTCCTACAACATGCACTAAACTTCAATCATGGCTCGGAAAGCAACTCCACGGTAGACATCCTTCTGACCTCAACCAGCCACACGTCGACAAAGAAGCGTCGAACTTTTGGTTGAGTGAAGGGAGTCTCTTTGGGGAAACTGAAGGAACCATGATTGCCATACAAGACCAGGTTATTAACACTAAAAGCTACAGAAAACATATCAAAGAATCGACTGACGGGTCTTGCAGGAAATGCCATATCGCAGAGGAAACCATCCAACACGTCATATCCAGTTGCAAAATACTCACGCAGACAGATTATTTACACAGACATAACTAGGTAGCCAACATCATACATCAACATCTAGCTAAGATACACAAGCTAAGGGACATTCACACTCCTTACTATAAATATATCCCCGACACTGTCTTAGAGAACACCACACAAACTATATTTTGACCGAGCTATAATCACTGACAAAACTATCCCTCATAACAGACCAGACATTACACTAGTAGATTAGCAAAACAAAGTGACTTACACAATTTACAAAAGACATACACTGACAAAATCACTAAATATACGGATCTTGCACATGAAATAAAACGCCTTTGGGGAGTTAACAGAGTACACATTGTTCCTATCGTTGTTTCTGCCACTGGGGTTATTCCACACTCGCTACACAAAAGCTGTCAACACTAAATTTAAACCCTCACTTATACAAAACCTTACAGAAAGCCACAATTCTAAACACCTGTCACATAGTAAGGAAATTCCTACACCCAAACATCAATACTCCCACGAGTGCATAACTTTCCCTCCCTCGCATTTGAGTCCCTTGGGCTTTGGCCCTCTTTTGGGTCCGCCTCTGGGATTGGCTTCCGGACTTGATCTTGGCTTCCCCAAACAATAATAATAATAATTATAATAATAATAATAGAAGCTGTTTTTTAATTTTGTAATAAGGTATTGCTTACAATAAAGATGTTATTTATAATGAGTTTCGATATACAACAGTGGTTTGTTAGAAAACAATTGATTGTACAACAGTTATATGGGATAAAATACAATTAATGGGCAATTTTTCAAATATAAAAGATCAGAAATGGATGCTAAAATTTGGAAAATATCAAAGTTTGTCTGGGTGTTTAGTAATAAACTTTGTGTGAAGGAGAAGGCTTTGTAGATTTCAATACTTTCTAGAATTTGATTTTGAAGCGATCATTGGAGCAGTTTAGTATGGTCCTGCTTTCTTCAATGGGTTGGATAGGATGTCCTGTTTCGAGAAGATGGTTTGAATAGATAAATTTATTGTTTTTCCTCTTTGTATCTTATTGAAAAATTTCCTGTTGAGAGTCCGTTATAGAATTTGTTACATATGGTGCAATCTAGGCGGTATACTCGTAGAGTTTTTCGAATTTTGATGTATTAGGGGATAGGGTTGATGGGTTGAGGATGGATTGGAATGTGTGTGTGGTGCGAAATGAGATGTTTAAATTTTTGGATGAAAAGTATTTGGCTAATGGATATATGGAATTATTGGTAAAGGTGATTCAAACTCCCATTAGACAAAAAAGCCTACAATGAAGAACTCAAAATAATTAAACACCTTGCAATAACCAAAAAAGAATTGGACCACCCTTACTTTTACCAATAACTTCTTATATCCATTAGTCAAACATCTATCACCCAAAAATCCATTCTATATCGCCAACCCTATCCCCTAATACATCAAAATTCGAAAACTCAGGAGTATCCCGCCTAAATTGCATCATATGTAACAAATTCTATATCGAACTCTCAAAACGACATTTTTCAATAAGATAAAAAGGGCATCGTACAAAAGGAAAAGCAATAAATCCACCTATACAAAAACCACTTTCTCGAAACAAGACATCTTATCAAACCCATTGAAGAAAGCAAAATACAAAACTCCAATGATCCCTTTAAAATCAAAATTCTAGAAAGTATTGAAATCTACAAAGCCTTCTCCTTTACACAAAGTTTATAACTAAACACCCACACAAACATTGATATTTTCCAAATTTTTAGCATCCATTTCTGATCTTTTTTTAATTGAAATAATTGCTCAATAGTTGTATTTTATCCCATATAACTGTTGTACAATCAATTGTTTTTTTTCCTAACCAACCATTGTTGTAAATAAGAATATTTTTCGGGTGGGTTAGTTGTATTACGGGATGGGGTAGGGAGTTTTTTCAATTTTTATTACAATACTTGATTTCAATTTTTTAAAAAAGGCAGCTTCTATTATCGACATCATCACAGCCTGAAGAAGTCGGGTATAAAAGGCGAAACCGGTTGTTAATCATTAACCGACTTCAAAAAGGAGGAGGTTCTATTAAAGAACGTATAAGGAAAGGCTCGCATAGACGTAAGTGGCGCCGCCCAAGTCTGGCGGGAAATATGTGTTGCAGAGAAGCCCCCGTTTGATGATCGGGCAGCTTTTATTACGTGATATAAACACGGCCTTCACTTCTTATCATTATACGTTTTTTTGATTGTTTGTGCTGCTATAACAATGCATTTCAACGCGGCCTCAGCTTATCACATATCTTGCGCGTGTGTTGCTAAGAGTAAAACATTTGTCAAGCAATAAAACATCATTGCTACAAAATAACTTATGACCACAAATGTTATTTTATCCTGGTCAGTAGGAAACTGTGAAAAGGATAATGATGAACTCGAAGCAGTTGCAAAGCCTTCTTTTGACTCAGATCCAATAACTCTAGACACTGAAACTCCAAATTTATTTGAAACATATTCGGCTGTATACGTTGCAGGTTTTTTAGCCAAAAAAATTCTTTAAAAAAATGAATGCATTGACTGCAATTGATTCAACATCTATTTTCTAATTTTTTGTGGTGTCTGCTCTTAAATCACTTTTAAAAAAGTAAGTGAATAAAAGTGATGTTAAAATAAACATTTTCTTCTTTCTAAAATTTATTAAAAATTACAGAATTTAAAAAAAAATTACAAGATTTCATTATAAAATAATGTATAATATAATATTCAATATAATAAACCGTGTCAGTAAATAAATTAGAAAATAAATGAACAATAATTTAATTTAGCATTTTAAAACTAAATAAAAAAAAACCTTCAATGAATGCAGGTATAGCAAAGCATTTGCTGCCCTCTTTGACATGAGCGAGAGCTTCTCTGCATACCACTTTCCCGCCAGGCTGTGGCGGCGCTAAGATCTACAAACTTACACTAAATCATATTTATAATTTCATATCGTCCATTTTACAATACAATTTTTATTATTGTTTAGATAGATATATTTCGTGTGAAAAATAATGAATCTTACACTAAATCAAGTAGAGCTTTCATTTTTTTCCTTAACGTTCTTTGGATGTTCGTCTGGATGTATTTTTTTGTATGTATGTTCATCGATATTTCCGTCATTTATAAATCGATTTTAAAAATTCTTTTTGCATCGGATTCGTTTTAGCACCAAGATGGTCCCACATTAATTTCATTGTTGAAGTCGGTTTAGTTTTTTTTTTTTAATTCATTAACTTGTCTTATCTGTTATAGTAAGTGTAAATAGGCTTATTGAAAATTAAAAGGTTGAAGATAGTCGAAATAAATTTTTAATTTTGCATTCCAGCAATAAATAACAGATCAAAAGGATAGGTTCATTTTTTCTTCAGATCGACTAAATCTTGTCTCTTGCTCCAGAGCCATATTATCTCCGCCAAGGAAATTAATTAATAAATGTCAAAGGTTTGCTGCCAAAAGGAAAGCCATCGGGCTTTTTAATAATCAAAATCGCCTATGGAGGGTGGGCGGGAATCGTAGGGTAGTGCGTTAGCTGATTGGAAACAGTCAGTGAAGTTAAGCAACATCCTGCGCGGTTAGCTACCTGATAGGTGACCATCGGTAAAATGAACTTCTCGATTTTATAGAAATTTCTGCTTCATCCATTCTCAATTTTATAGAGCGTTTACCTAAAGTAGCAATAAATAATAATTTTTGCGTGAAATTATTTTTTCTTTCGCTAATTTCTATGAGGTTACCATAGAGGAGAAAAAAGAGAGCGCGCGAAGCCATCGCTTTCTCCTTATGCCACTCCTCTTATAGAAACTTATCTTCCTGAATATGCTAAACTACAACTTCTTTGTATTGTAAACAGCGCCTTTTAGCTCTCATCCGTCCCCAAATCGTCTCGATTCTGGCATCTGAAATCGCTCATTGCGCAAGCGAATGCTCTCTCTATCTTATTTCTCCAATAAAATCAAGAACAATAAAATCCCCCATTCATCCATCCCTGATAAAATGTATTGTAAAGCTTCTATCTCTTTCAATAATAGACACAATACAAGGACTTTTCACAACTACCTTAATTCTGGAAAGCAAAAAAAATTCGCAGTTGAAAATGTAATCTACATAAATGTATTTGATAAAATGCTCTCTCACTGAAGGAAGAGGGCACCTTGCTGGAGGACACTGGGAATAGAAATCGAAAGAGAAAATGAAACCATGGAGACCTTCACTCTTTTTCCTCCACGCTCCATCTATTGCCATCACAACGACTGAACGAAGATTATGTATGTGCTATGCAGGAATTTTATTGCTCATCAATCCCGGATTCTGTGCTGTGCCAAATGTAATCCATGTAATCCATGTTCAGGAAACTTGACTACTACAATAGAGATAACACACTGCAATCAAAATATTAAAATATCAAATATTTGATGAAATATAAGCATTTTTACTAAATAATATTTAACTGCGCATGCGCAAGATTTACCAAAATGATCTTTTTTTTTTTGCATAACTTCTTAGCTAAATGTAAAGAGCTACTTTCATAAAAAGCCCAAGCAAATAGCGTGAAAATTCAGAAAGATATCTTCGATAGAATGAGTTGAATTTCAGTTGCTCTCAAAAATAAACAAAACGATAAGAAGCTTTCTCCAAATTTTTATTTTTGGACCAGTAGCCTATTTGTTTGGGCTTTTTATGAAAGTAGCTCTATACATTTGGCTAATAAATTATACCAAAAAACATTTTGGTAACGCTTGCGCATGCGCAGCTAAACATTATTTAGTAAAAATGCTCATATTTCATCAAATATTTAATATTTTTCTTTTCTGATTGCAGGGGGTTTTCTCTACTGTAGTTTGTCAAGTTTCCTGAAAATGATATTTTAACGTTTTTTATATTAACGTTACTTATCCTTATATTAATGGTCATCAAATGCGATGATTAAGTTTTTAGAAGCTTGTTTAAAAAAAATATCAGCTAAGATTTAAATCTTTAAAATATTCACAAAAGGAAAATTTAATCTTACAAAATCATTGCTTTTATTAAGTTAAAACAATTCTCACAACATTAGTGAGATTAAGATAATAGAAAAAGATTGTATAGTGGATTTATAATCTAAACATCATTTAGACTAGACATTGCGTTGTGTTTTATTTTTTTTTAAAGCTGGTAAAAGATTCACAAAATCAAAAAGATTAAACTTAAGCAAGGTTGTATGCAGTTAAAATGTGTTTGCAGATAAGAAAACAAAACAATAGACATAATGGAAAATTGAATTTATATTTTTAATATTACGAAAGAAGCTATTTTCATAAAAATTTGATTTACTCGAACATCACAATATTGCATTGGTTTGAAAACTCTGCATGTTATAAACGAAAAACTTAAGAAAACATTTCGATTTGTTTTAAAGAAACCTTTCTATCTCTTTGAATATGCGTGCTATTCTCAAATGAACACAAACAAGTAAAAGAATCCTCATAAGCATATGCTACAGCTACAGCACATTTCAAGCATTATTTTTTACAAGATGATCCCAAGCATTTTTTTTTTTTTTTGTTCAATTGTTGTTAGTCCCCTATTTGCCTTCGTGACAAAACCTTCGGTGAAATTTATGAGGTATAACATACGCTATACACCCCTAAAATTTCAGGATAATGCGTCATGTATTTTTCTAGATATTCGACAAAACGTTCATATCAAAACTGCCCTCTTCATCTGTTCTTGTTCATATTACATTATCCAATACGTGTATGCCATTGACAAATATCGTCACTAGATGGCGAAAATCTACAGCGGCAATTGAAACCGAATATAAGGCTCATCGGTCGAAATCTTAAACAATTGCCTGTTATTTGAGGGGGATTTATGTTTCCATCTCAACCTAAGGATATTTTCCTTTCAAGCTACGTCGAACTGATGGAACTGCCCTCCTGAACGTCAGAAACCTAACACACGGCAAAGCATAGCTTTTCCTGCTCGTATTCCTACGCTAGTGAGCGCATGGAGACCTAAGCACAAAAGGCCTTTCTCCGGTACGCCGTTGTTGCTCTAGCGTCTTTGAGGCAACGGTCGACTGATCACGTGACTCGATACAGCGTCAAAATGGCTGCATGGTTAAAAGGATTTCCTCCGTGGCTCAAACTGGTTTTGATCGTCGGGGTCGGCATCGTCATTGGCACTTCGACGTACGGTATTTTAACTTATCTGGAGGTGAGGAAATCCAGGTTCAAGGACGAAGGCTTCGAGGACGTCAGTAAAGTACGATTTCCCATTGCGATGATCTAACTGTCGGTGGAGGAGGAGGTGGTTGTTTGAAGTTTCATTTGCTTAACGTTTCCTTTACTCGCTTACTCTACTTTGCCTAGATCGAAGAAGTGAACGAGAAGCGCATCTTGGTCTTGGGATTGGACGGTGTCGGCAAAAGCAGTTTCCTCGCCAATCTGTCGAGAGTGGAAAACGACAAGTCAAAGATCAAGCCCACCGAGGGCTTCAACGTCATGTCCATTCACACGCAAGGAGCGGCGATTAATCTCTGGGAAAGTAAGAACAACAGCAATGATCCCCTATGATCGAAGAAGCACTATTTGCCCTTTCAAACACTTTCTCCTCTTGTTTCTATGTGTTTTCTAGTTGGAGGTGCGGAAAACGTTCGCTCGTATTGGAGCAATTTCTTCCAGGACACAGACGTCTTAGTCTTTGTTGTCGACTCGTCTGACACAAAGCGACTACCACTCGTCTATGACGAATTCCAGAAACTCCTCATCGATGATCGCCTCAAACACGTGCCCGTTCTCGTGCTGGCCAACAAACAAGTAAGCATCCCCCCTCCCCCCTCCCCATATATAGATCTTCAATCAGTACACATCTGCACATTTCATATAACTTCCATGACAGCGGTAGAATAGGGTGACCGTATTTCCAAAATGAAAAAAACAAACCAAAAACCCTTAACATGTGACCATTTTATCGTCATAACTATATCTCAAAAGGTATAGACTTATCCTTTTTGCAATGCCCAAAAGCTACAGAATCCTGGCTTAGCAATACCTATCAGCAACATATGAAGGAAGCTAGCATAGTAGGTGTGGTTTGGAGCAATGTGCATGAGACCAAATGGTGGGGTGCATCTGTTCCCTCCCGAAATTGACCACCTTCCACACAATTCTTTCACAGGCAGGACTTCCCTTCAACAAGAACAGTGGCCCCAGCTCCTCAAAATAAAATCCTGGGCACGATATTGATGGGGTGTGGATAAGTCTATGAATTTGTCACTTAATGCATTAACATAGGAATGTATTCTCATATTACATTATATGCATTACATTCTTACTAAAGAAAACTTAATTTTGTAACGAGATAAATTAGAAAATCCAGGACAGTTTTCCAAGGGACACCCTATGGTTGACATAAATTAAGACTTGTGCCTTGCACTATAAATTAAATGAACTCCAGGAAATATCCAGAGGGCAATCTTGCCTTGGTTCAAAGAAAATCGAGCAATCCTTTATCATAATGATCACTGATACTTTAAGAACTCGTTTTGTGCAAACTAGAATTATTCAGTAAATTAAGTATTATTGAACTTCAGAGTGAAAAATTGCATCTCCGACCATCTTCAAAATACTCAGTTTATAGTCCTCTACCATGTATAGAATGGGGAAGTTGCATGAAAATTTTAAATTATTGTTTTCTTATTCGTTATCAATATCAACGAATAGTAATTCGCTTGTGAAAAAAATTTATAGTTATCTTTTGAAAAAATAATAAAGTTGACCCCACATGAAAATTGTACGTCATAGCCTCCGAGTATTATGATCTCACTGGCCTGCTCATCACTATCGCCGACAATAGTTAAAGGGCAAATGACACCAAAAATATCGCTATCGAGATAATAAATAATCAGAAAGAATGTAACATAAAAAAAGAAAACAAGTTTTATGGATAAAAGTTACAATTTTTTTAAGAAAGAGGTAACAAATAAGCGAAATGGGGGCCCCTTCCATTCAAAAACGTTGACGTCATCTTTGCTAAGCTGAGGCCGACGAGATTAATAAACCCTGTAAATCTCATCGGGCCTGTGGCTTGTGAATCATGCCATGGCCTGTAAATCCACTGGGTTACCAAACCTGACGTCATAAGCAATGCTATTGTGGGAGCTTTTGACAAAATTCACTATGAATTTATATTATCAGAAGTGACCTTTAAATTATGATTTCTTTATTAAAAATGAAAGTAAAAAAACATAATAAAATTGATATTTATTATCAGGAAAGTATTCAAAACTATATGAAGTCAACTTCCGATTTGGTGTCATTTGCCCTTTAAAGCTTACAGCCAACAATGCTTAATCATCAGATAGAGCTTCACATGCACATTTGTTTAGTGAAAGCGACGTCAGATATCGTTTTCGATGGGAGGCGTGGTTTCACATTTCTAGCACTAATTTTAATAGGTTTTTTTTAATATTTCTAATAAATTTAATAATGATTTTGTATTCAACATAACACAATCTGTATGAAACAGTGCTTTAATTTGTAAAAAAAATTTCATGCAACTTCCCCATTCTGACTCCTATCAAAAAGAGCTATTGTCCCAAAATTATTAAATGCCTCTTCCGTTTATTTAGAACAAATTACAGTAGAGGACCGCAAATCCGGAATGATCGGGACCAGAAACTTTCTGGATTTGTGGTTTTCCACATATATGAGGTGCGTTCAAGTTCTAAAGTCTCCTAATTTATTTTTGAAAAATATTGACCCTAGAAAGCTGAAACTCCCGTCATTTGTCCACATATTCAACCTCTAGCTGTACACAGTTTTCACAACGCTGATGCCACGATTGCATCGCTGCTGCAAACACTTCTATAGTGGTCTGTTTTGCCTACTGAAAAGCCGCTCGATGAGCAGAAGCTTTATTCCGTTCTTGCATAAGCAATTTTCCAGTAAGCAAAACTGGTTCTTAAAGAAGCATTTGCGGCAGCCTACCAATCATGGCGTCAGCATTGTGAAAAATGTCTACGGGTAAAGGTTGACTATGTGGACAAATCACGGGAGTTTCAGCTTTCTAGGGTCAATAGTTTTTCAAAAATAAATTAGGAGATCTTAGAACTTGAACGCACTCGTACTTAACGTAACTGTGTAAATTTAATTAAATCATTTCTGTCGAAGGTTATTATAATTTTCTTTTAAAATAAAAGTTTTCACAATTATACAGTTAAAGTAATTACTGACATCTGGATTTGTGATTTCCAGATTTGAGGTCTTCCACTGTACATGTAGGAATTTCACTTCTGAGTTTGATATTCATAATGATGAGGCAAGCAAAAGCCACATATCCTAACTTTCATTTTACAAAACAATTGCTATGCACAATGATTCCACAACAGATATTCTTATTACAAAACCAGCTTAAAAGTATGCCATCTTAAAAGACAACCAGAGGTGGCATATATCTGGTTTGACATGAATTTGTGTGGGTTGGTCGTAATTTTAAAGCAATTAAGTGTATCAAAAATATTAATATCCCAAGCCTGTCATACGAGTTTGGTCTTATACGAGATAAAGGGAATTTATTTAAAGAATGTTAAGTTTCCCACGTGTTTTGTTTTCTTTTTTGATGGGGTGTCTGTTCCTTGCTATTCACCCTTACCCATCCTAGGAAGAACACTCAAAGCCACTTCCAATAAATGTCATGATCTGTCATGTGGTTGGAATAGATCAGTCATGCAAACTACTATACTCTGTTCATCACCAACTGACCTCCCAGTTTACCTGAGGCACTAACCTACTTTCTTTTGTTAAGGCTCACAGATAAGAAAGTAGGTTATTGCTTCAGGTAAACTGTGGGGTCGGTTAGTGATAAATAGAGTATAGCAGCCTCTGCTTGTCAGTCCTGGTAATTCCAGAAATAATACCTTTATCACAACATCTAAATGCAAAGTTTTAAAGAGAAATCATTATGAATGCAGGGTTCGTGCTAGGATAACTTGACTTCCAAGCCTGAAAAGTGCGAGTCAAATTTTAAATTCTTTGTAACTTCCATACTTTTACCTGCATCCACAAGGACATGCATTTCTGACTGGAATATTTATTAAATAAATGTCAAAAAGACTTTTTTAAGAGCCCACACATCAGTTAGAGAGAACCAAATGCATGTTTAATATTAAAAATAAATCCTTATGAAATAAATGCCCAAGAGCGCTAAGCTGCAGGTCTTGTCGCTCTCGAAACCATTCTCGGGTTTGAATTTTCTAAGGGCATGGATGTTTGAGTTTGTCTCGTTACTGACCAGCTTGGAAGACCAATCAATGCCTCAATAGGCTAAATTTCCAATAGATCCAGTGGGTATTTTTTAGCATCCTTAACACGAAAAAGATAAAAGAGGAATAGAAAAGACGAAATGAAATAGATTACAATCTAAAATAATTTTACCAAGAAGAGCTTAAATATAATCCTGTTCTTATTTTTTAATAATCTTTTGCTAAAAGTATTGTAAAATTAATTAAATAGTATCTATTGAAACAAATTTCGCATGCTGCTTTGCTGCAATTGAAGAATAGAAGTAAATTTGGGTAAACATGCCAAAAGACCAACCGCTTTTCCACAACCAAGATTTATTGACCATGAATGTACATTTCGAACTCTGAGTTCATTTTTCAAGATGACTCACTTGTTGAAAAATGAACTCAAGAGTTCAAAATGTACATTCATGGTCAATAAATCTTGGTTGTGGAAGAGTGGTTGCTCTTTTGGTGTTTTTACTGAAGATTCACAGCGGAAGGTAATCTTTTTATTATTAAATTTGGGTGTTCTTCCTTAGGATGGGTGGACTATATCTACTAAAAATTCCGCTTGCAATTACTTACTTTTCAAACCCATTAGGGTCGTGGGGGCAATAACCCTATGGAGGATCTCCAGTGATTGCGATCTTCCGCCATCAGGCTCATGTCCTCCCTGGTAATACCCAAGCGACTCGAGCCCAAATTCTCCATGTAGTCTAGCCACGCTTGCAATTCTTTAATTAATAATTACTAATTCATATTATTAAAGTAATAATAATTAAAGTTCATTAATTGCTTATGTGACCTAAAGTTATTTTTTTTGTTAGCTTAATTTAAAAATAATTATGCATTTTCATTCTTAATTAGCTTAATTAGTTCATTTCTCTTGTATCTTTCAAGGATTTACCAGATGCTTTGACTCCGAAAGAGATAGAAGATGCACTCAACATTAAAAACCTTTCTTCAAGACAAGAAATAAGAGTAAAAGGACTGCAGATAACATCCAAAAGACCACAACACCCTTGTGTGCGTGAAGCTGAAGATTTAATGATAAAACTTGCATTTGACAATTGATCTAATTTGACAAAGCTCAGGGTCAGCTTTATTTATGCTCGAGTGGAAGATGAAGTGCAACAACAAAATTTCACAGTATTCGTGCGAGTATATGACCTGATGGTGAAATACTACTGGCTTCAATCACTGATAGGCAGACAGTGAATTAGACAGTCTTTCTTTTGAGCATTTTCCAATTTACCACAAGGGGATTAGTTAATTCCTGTGTCGTGAATAAAAATCGTTTTCAAATTCCGGCTTGAATTACAAAAGCAATGCTTTTATGCCTTTTTAAATAACGATCATGTGCCTCTGAAAATTTTATTTATAATTTCAATGCTAAGTAATAACAAAGCAAAAGAGAAAATTTTTTTAAGATTTGTAATTTGTAATAAATGGATATTTAAAATTTGTTTTATATTTTTTTTCCTCCTATATAGAGATGCTATTTTCTTACACTATACTGATGTAGATAATCATTTTGATTCAAACCATCATCATGATTGCAAAGCCTGTTGTCCTCCAAATGTCTGGCTCATTTGTTAGCAAATTTAATTCTTTTTTAAAAAATCTTTATTAAATTTTCTTAAATCAGAATTACTAAAGAAAAGTGCTAGAAGAAACTCCAAATCAAACTTTATCACAAAGTATATCTTGTCATGGATATGTCTTAATTGAAAATTATGATTATGTTTAAATAAATAAATTGTTGAGTGAATAACCTGAATTCAATTTTTGCAAATGTCACGAGTCAATTCTAGTTAATGTAAACATTTTATTATTATTATTATTATTATTATTATTATTATTATTATTATTATTTTATTTTTTATTTTTTTTTTGTGGAAAGACAAGTGAAACTATGTATAATGCTCAAATTACTATGACTAACTTTTTTTATTATTCTCAATCAACCACTGACAGCCTAAAATTTTGTAGCATTTGCTTCGAGAATATGGAGATAAATTACTTTTAAAATTGATAGATATTAACGAATAAATGTAAATAATTTTTTAAATTCTATGATATTGTTCTTATTTAAAAGAAAATTCAGTTTTTAAATAAGTATACAGGGCGAGTTAAAATTCATTACCAATGTAGTTACACAAATTCTAATACAGGGAATAAATAGGAACCTGAGGGTGCTCTATCTGGAACACCTTTCATAGGGAGACCATAATTTTTACGACGCTAATCCGAAACGCAGCCATGAAGAATCCGGAACAATTCTGAGACACGTAATTTTAAACAATTAAATTTATCAACATCCAATTAATATACAGGGTGTCCAAAAAGTCTGGTAACATGGCAGATATCGCAAAGCTGCCAGGTGGCGAGATCTGTTGTGTGGTTTATAGGTAATAAGGGGGTGGGGAATTCATTGCCACATTCAAATTTGACCTTGACCACCAAATTTAAGGTCACCCATTTGCTAACTCGAAAACTATTAAAGATAGAAAAAAATTTCCAATTGCTACCATGTAGAACAACACCACATTAGTTTAAAAACAATTTTTCATCACACACTTCCCCTTTAAGGAGTTTGAGAACATGGGCGAGACAGTCACTCAAGGTCAGATTGAACTGGCCAGGTTAGCTGAGGTTTTTAACATATAGTAAAATCAAGTTACAACGTACCTCACATTAAC